>VXBR01012063.1:42233-64070 GCA_013400215.1 Cisticola juncidis | reverse complement strand
GCCCCTGCCCGGCTCCCATGACCATCGGCAGCAGCATGAGCAGCGGCTACTGCAGCTTGGATGAAGACCTCGAGGATTGCTTCTTCACCGCCAAAACCTCCCTCTTCCGCAGCGCGCACAGCAAGGTCCCCGCCAAGGTAACGCGGGGCTGGGGCTGCCCTGAACGAGCGGGGCTCCGGGCAGAGCTGCCGTGGGGAGGGGGCTCTGCTGCAGACCCCGCAGCGCTGCGGGTTCCTCTCCGCCTTTTCCCTTTGCCGGGATTCCCCGTTCCCCGGGGATTCACCCCGGAGGAGCCGCTCGCTGAAAAATGTGGTTTTTTCAGCATTAGGTGAAATCCTTTAGCCACGGGTCAGGCTCCCCGGAGGGGACCTGTGGTTTGGCCTTGCAGGATCTGCACCCTGCGTGAAAATTGGGAAAGTTCAGGGCAGAATAAACCCCTGAACTGATGAACAGGGTGATGGACGTGGTGCTTTTCTGGGAGCTTGGGGCTGTGTGTGCTGCCTTGGAGAAGGACATCCTTTCACCCAGGATGAGATCTGAGTCTCAGCAGCACTGACAAGGCTGCCTCGCAGTTTTTAAATATCTGTTTAAAAAAGGAAATTAATTTAAAACCCTGTCATGAACTTTTGGGCCCCAAGCAGAGCTGAGCATAAAAGGAGAAGGTGCTGCTGCAGAAGTGGGAGTTTCACAGGGGAACGAGAGCCCTGCAGCAGAGATCAAATCTGGCCCAGGGAGCAGCTTTTTCGTTTAAAATCTTCCTGTAACCACCAGAACCGTCGTGCTCCTGTGCAGCCTCTGCTGTATTTGCACCTGAGGCTTTGGGGTTCAGCTTCCTGCAGCAGCTCCAAGGGCTGAGGGGGCTGCTCTGGAGGGGGAGCTCCAATCAGCTGGGAATTTCACTGAATGTCTCTGCAGAAATGGTTTGAGGTGGGATATTCCCCACTAGCCAGCAGCTCCCTCCCGCTATGATTAACTGGCGTGTACTGGTGGTTTGAAATGTCATTTGATGATTCATTTGTGTAGGAGATGGAGAGATTGGGGTGCTGCTGCAGCCAGAGCTGCTCTCTTTGAGCCAGGACACTGCAGATCCTGGGGCACCTCTGGAAATCAGCCTTTGGAAACCTCTGGAATCAGCCTGCTGCTGTTCTCTTTGGGATTTCTCCCTCTCAGAGGGCTCAGGGGCTGCTGCAGCCCCTTCTTAACCCAGCTCCTCACCTGGACGTGAGCAGCGTGGGTGGCAGAGCTCAGGCTGTCACAGAAGATGGAGACTTTCAGGGGTTTGGTGTTGTGGGAAGGAAATGGTTCCTGTACGTGAAAAAGAAAGAAACCACAGGCACTGAACGTGTTGTTGAACCACACTGGTGTCGTGTATTAGGCATGTGGATTCTCACAGAGTGATAAGACACTGTGGTTTTCACTGATGGAAATTAGGCCTTACTTGAAGAAGGTTTTGGGGTGGAGAGGGGGGGTTTATGCTTGTTTGGGGTTGGTGGTGGTGCAGGTCCTGCAGGAGAAAGAGGAGGTGATGGACATGGAGGAGGTGGTTGACGTCTCTCTTGGGTTTTGATTCACTCCCTGGTTTGAGTCACTCTTTTTAACTTGGCCCCTTATTTAAGTGGTAATTACTGACTGTGGAACATTCCCACCCCTGCAGGGGCTGTGTGTGACAACAACTCTGTTTTTCACCACCTGCTCCTGGCCACAGGGTGGAAACCTCAGCTGAGACCCAAGGGAGTTCAGCTGGTGGAGGGTTTGGGGATGTGAGGATTCTCCATCCCAGGAGTGACTCCTGAGCCCAGGACAGGGCTGGCAGTGGGGCAGGGCCTGCTCTGGGCAGGAGGAAGCCAAATATGGATAATTCAGGGATGCAGGTCCTGAAAGACCCAAGAGATGTCTCTGGGGAGGAAATGAGGTGTGGGTGGGTAGAGGGGACACACAGGGCACTGTGTGGCACTTAACAGAGTGGGATTTATCTGTGGGATTACAGAAACCATTTCTCTGATTGAAACAACTGTATTAGTCCGAAGAGCTTCTTTCTAGGAATGCTGTAATTCCTCTTTATTTTCAGAACCATCAGCAAAATCACTCTTCATTAGCAAAGAGCTAGTTTAGATCTCAGATGTGACCTCACCCCTGGAGATCCATTACTTTGCATTTTCGGGCCTCTCCAGCTGAACAGCTCCAGTGGCTTCAGTGCCTGAAGCCTGATTGCTCAAAACTCTGCAAAATTGCTCTTGCAGTCCTGCATCAGTGGCTGAGAGAGCTCAGGGAGGGGAGGGGGCAAGGGATGCTCACGGATGGGAAGCAACGGAGGGGCAGAGCCCAAGCACAGGGTGGATGAAGGGACCCCCAAAACTCCAGCCAGCTTTGCCCCATAATCCAGTCCTGGCTGTGCCCAGGGCAGGTTTTGGGGTGGCTGGGGCTGGCTGGGCAGCAGGGCATGGCCATGGTGCAATGCAGAGGAGCTCCAGGACCCCCCTGAGATGCAGCTCCCTGTGAGGACCTTGTCAGCTCTCAGTGCTGAGCTGAGATGTGGCAGGAAAATCGGTTTCTAAGTGAAATCTCCATGGCAATCAAAACCCCGAGCCCGTCTTCCCTTGCTTTAACCTCTCTGAGATGCAGCATCCATCCCTCTCCCTGCTCTGGAGCAGCACAGCTCTCCTGGCTGCTGCCTTTTCCTCTGAACCCCAAAGCAAACCACAGCCCTCACCTGAATTTCTCAGAGGGAGGGAAATGTTGGGGGTATTTAGGGGTTTTGGGTGGGTTTTTTGGTCCAGATCTCTGGTATGATTCCCCCCCTGTCTGTCTGTGCTGGAGCAGTGGATCCTTTCCCAGTTTAGTGCTGTGAACCCTGGGGTGGGTGGTGAAGGGGAAGTGTTGGGTGCTGTGCAGGGATGGAGAGCTCTGTGAGAGCAGAGATGTCCCAGCTCTGGTGACAGCCCTGTCCCCAATGTCCCCGAGCTGCCACCGCTCCCTGCTGCAGCTGGATTCACAGCTCTGAGCCGCTGCACTCGTGTTCCTGACTCAAATCTGAAGCATAACTCACATTTAGAATATATATTATAATAATTTATAATAATTCCCATTTATTCCCAGTCCCTTGTGCTGGGCTGTGTTTGTGCTCACAGGTGAGGCTGCTCTGAACTGCAGCTCCACAGGGACACTCAGATGTGCCTCTCCAGGCTTTGTTTTCTGGTGTTTTAAGACAAATCTTTCCTTAATAAGCAGAAAAATTGAGGGTTGAGGGCCCAGCTCATAAAATCCCTTCAGAGGAGATCTCTGAAGTGCTCCTGCAGGCTGAGCAGGGAGCCAAAGGGAGAGCTTGGGATGAGGGTTTGGGAATTTGACTTGTCCCAGCCTGGCTGATGGAAACGGGAATGGAGCCGTGCCCAAGCACACCAGGGAGAGATCAGAGTGCCAAGAATGGGGTGGTGCTGGGCCAGACCCATCCCCAGGGCTCTGCTCTTCCAATTCATTAAGGAAAGAGCTGGTGAGGAGAACTGGCTGGGAGAGAGGGGCAGGGGTGGTGTCCCTGGGGCTGCAGGGGTGGTGGCCCTGGGGCTGCAGGGGTGGTGGCCCTGGCTCCAGGGATGGTGGCCCTGGCTCCAGGGAGTGCCCACCACACTGCCCATCACATTTCTGCCTCTGCTGCTTTCCTCTGCCTGGTTTGCTGCTGAAGCCACAGCTCCTGAGCTGCTGCTCTTCCAGGCTGTGCCCACACGGCAGCTCCTGGGTCCCACCTGAAGCTCTTGTTCCCACAACAGGGGCCCAGCCTGGTGCAGAGCTGCTGCCTTGGCTGCTTTAAAAGCTTTTTAAGATGGGTGTTGACTTGAGAAGGTGAGAGGCTGCAGGGAGGGTGCTCTTTGGATGTGGGCTGTGTTTCTCCTGGCATCCTTGTAAATGGAAATCTCCCTCCCAGGAGGTTTCCTTGTAGCCTCTCTTGGCTCAGAACTCCTTTGAGAGCTGTCACGATCACCTCGATGGCTCCTGGGCTGTCCCTAAGAGCCTGGCAGGAGTTCACAGCTCATTAGCTGAGTGCTGGCTCGCACAGAGGGGTGAGCCCTGCCCAGCCCCGGGCCACGGGCTTTGTGTGCCACGGGCTTTGTGTGCCACCTCCTGCCCCCTCCCAGAGCTGTCCCCAGCCTTTGTCCCTTCCAGCATTAACCCGAGCGCCAGCTGCGGCTCCAGTCGTTCCTTACAATCGGCATTTCTTACAGCTGAGCAGCAATGTGGGCTGTGGAGGGCAGAGGGGGGTGGCTGTCCCAAATCCCCGTGTCCAGGCTGTGTCCCCGTGCGTCCCCGTGTCACCGCAGCCACCGCTGCTCACGAGCTGGTTTGTGGCAGTGTCACAGGGCAGTGTCACAGGGCTGGTTTGTGGCAGTGTCACAGGGCTGGCAAAGCCTCCGCCTGCCGAGCCTGGGCGATGCCAGCGAGCTGCCAGCGTGTTTGACTCCTGCCCAGGCAGGGCTGTGCTCCAGGATTTCCATGGAGCAGCTCTGGAGCCCTCCTGGCAGCTCCGGATTTCCCGTGGTTTTCCCGTGGTTTTCCCGTGGTTTTCCTGTGGTTTTCCCGTGGTTTTCCTGCCAGTCACACGGAGGGTGGCACGGGGGATGTCCCCGTTCCTCTGGCTGCCACTCCGCTGTCCTTTGCTGAGGCCACTGCCAGGGGATCCCCAAGGATGCCTGAGCTGCCTGATCCCTGTTTTCCATGCAGGAAAGCTGCAGGCCCAGCAGGGCTGAGGTGCAGATCAGAGATGTGTTTTTGTCACCAGCTCTGTTTCACCCTGCCTCACAAACAGGAAATGTGGCAACGGTTTTATGGTCAAAAGTGTCTGTGTTCCTTCCCTTCGCTAGAATTGCAGATTCTGCATCAGAGACTTTGCAAAACAGGAGGTTGGGGTTGATTTGTGGGGAGCAAGAAGGGGCTGATGTTGTTGTGCACTGCAGGAGGAGCAGCAATTCTCTTCCCAGGGCTCCTGCCCGACGGGGCTGGTGCTGCTGGGCTGGGTCGGGTCTGGAAGCAGAAAATCAGAATATTTAGATGTGCAGGATTAGGATGGGTGGGTGGTCCCTGCTTGGGGGGCTCGTGATGCTGCCTGGCCTGAGCATCACTTGAGTGGCAAGAAAAGGTGAAGGGTTGAGGCCTTGGATCCTCAGTGCCCCCATGGGATCCCCCATCCCTAAACAGCTCCTGGAGCTGGGGTGGCCCCACTCTGGATCCTCTGGGGCAGCTCCTGGAGTTTGCCTTCATTTTCCTCCCATGACTCCACTGTGTGTCCCCAGGCTTCACCTGGGCACTGTCCTGTCACTGTGCCTGTGGTGGGATGGATGCATGAAGAAATGATCAGAATTTCTCTCCCTGCAGTGGGAGGGTGCAGGAGCAAGGGGAGCTGGCAGGGGCTGAGCAGGCTGCAGAGTCCCCTGGCCTGGCCAGCGTGGGGAAGGCAGGACACCAGAGCTGGGCAGTGCTTTGTTAGTGTGAGGTGACACTGTGTGACACAGGTGACACTGTGTGACACAGGTGACACTGTGTGACACAGGTGACGTGTCCTGAGCCAGGAGCTGTGACTGCTGTGAGTGGTTTGGGTTTCTTGGAAAGCAGAGCCCCCCTCCTCTGCCTGTGCCTGCTGTGAGCCCTGGGGCGCCGCTCCAGGCTCCTGCTGAGCCGTGTCCCTCCATGGGAACAGAGCTGTGTCCCTGGGCTGGAACATCACACCAGGGGAGGGACCTGCTCTGCTGGGGAGAAACAAACGCAGGGACAGGGACAGGGGACAGGGACAGGGGACAGGGACAGGGGACAGGGACAGGGACAGGGGACAGGGACAGGGACAGGGACAGGCAGAGCTGCTGGGTTTGCTGTTGCTGTGTGTGTCTGGGTGGAGGGATGGATCCATGGATGGATGGGGGATGGATCCATGGATGGATGGGGGATGGATCCATGGATGGATGGGGATGGATCCAGGGATGGATGGGGGATGGATCCATGGATGGATGGGGGATGGAGCCATGGATAGATGAGAGATGGATCCATGGATGGATGAGGGATGAATCCATGGATGGATGAGGGATGAATCCATGGATGCATGCTCTCTATGCTGGGCTGTGTTTGTGCCATGGATGATGTTGTGGTGCCCTCAGCTCTGCAGCCTCAGCTCTTTGTGTGCAGGAGGGGACAGTCCTGGGGGTCTCCTGCCCCCCTCACTGCGTGGTTGGGGTCAGCCCTGGTGAGGGGCAGCACAGCTGTGCCTCAGTGCTGTGACATGGGTGACAGGAGGAAGTGCTGGGTTTCTGAGAGTTCATTTTCTGTTAATTTATAGGGAAGGGGTGTGGGGTTCTTTTGTTGTTTGTTTTTTATTTTTTTTTTCTTTTCTATCATGCTACTTTCAAAATCTCAACCCCTGGCATGATTTCTACAGATGATTTTTAAAGACTCCCCTGCCAGCCCAGCACCTGTGTGTGGCCAAGGCTTGGTGCAGCATGAGCCAAAGGACTCTGACAGACTGGGCAGTTCTGATAAAAGGATATTTATGTGCAGCTCTCAAATAACCAGGAAAGCTTTGCTTTTATTGTCATAGGATGCTTTGGGTTGGAAGGGACCTTAAAGCTCATCCAGTCCCACCCTGTGCCATGGGCAGGGACACCTTCCACTGTCCCAGGTGCTCCAACCTGGCCTTGGTCACTTCCAAGGATGGGGCAGCTGTGGATTCTCTGGGAATTCCATCCCAGCCCCTCCCCACCCTCCCAGGGAAGGATTCCTCCCCAGTATCTCATGTAAATCTCCCCTCTTTTAGTTCAAAGCCACCACCCCTTGTCCTGTCACTCCATGCCCTTGTTTAAAGCCCCTCTCCCTCTCCTGGAGTGACCCAGGAGGCTGCACCCAGTGTCCCTGCTGTCCCCTGGGTCCTGCTCCACGTGGGTATCTGGGAGGTCTGGAGCTGTTTGCTGCTCTGGGATGGAAATGGTGACCCCTGAGCTGTCCCTGGGGAATGGCCCCTGTGAATCCAGGGCTCCCCAGCACTGCAGCTGCCTTGCCAGATTGCAGCCAAGCTCTCTGTCCTCTGCTTGATTCTCCTCCTGAAAGAAATACCATGGGTAGCCTTGGGCAATATTGGCTTATTTACAGCTTGCTGCGTCCTTGTCCTGAGTGCTCTGGGGCTGTCTGGGAAGAGATGAGATTTGCTCCCCAAACTGCCTTTTTTTTCCCTGTTTTTTCCCCTTTTTCCCTTTTTTTCTCCATCTCAGAGGTCACAGTTTTCATTCTAAGCCTTCCCAGCCTTGATGGCACATCCATGTGTTCTGCTCCGTGCTCATGCCAGCTTCTGAGCAAGCCCACAGAAAATCTGGGCAAAATGCACTCCCAGGGGGGGTGGTGAGTCCTGGGGAGGCAGCAGAGCTCTGAGCAGGGAGATCCAGCCCGCTGAGCACTGCCCAAGGCACACGAGGTTTGTTTGCTGCAGACTGGGCAGATAAAGCAGGCAGAGCTGCAGGGGAGACCTGCCTTCCTGGCTGGAGGGGAGCCAGGGGAGGTTTGGAGAGCAGTGAAAATTTCTCCATGAAAGGGTACTCAGGTGCTGGAACAGGCTGCCCAGGGAGGTGCTGGAATCCCCATCCCTGGAAGTGTTGAAAAGGCCATGGATGGGACACTTGGGGACATGGTTTAATGGTGCTGTGTTGACAGCTGGACTCAACCTCAGAGACCTTTTCTGACCTTAATGAGTCTCTGATTAATCATTAATGACATTTCCATGGCTGGCCCTCAGATAGAGCCCACCTGCAGGCCAGATCCATTGGGTTTGGAGGAAATTCCCCCAAACTGGGGGAGCAGAGCCTCTGTGCCCCTCTGGGTGAGCCCCTGCAGACACTGAGCAGTTCTGGACACGGGCTGGGATCCTGGACTGGCCCTGCAGTGCCTGATTTATCATCACTCACACAGCTCGTGTGCTTTCATTGCTCTGAGCTATAATTTCCCACACTTTGGACAAGAGCAATGAGAAATTTAACTCCAGGTTCTGCCTGGGTGAATCCACTGGAAGCTGCTTGAGTTTTGGGAAGTCAGAGGCCTGAATACTGGAAATAGGATGGGATTTTTTTTTTCTTGCATTGCAAGAAGGAAATAAATGTTCACAAATGCAGGTGGCTTTGCTGTGAAACTGTGTTTTAAAGGCTGGATTTTTTCCCTGGTTTGTGCTGTGATGTTTTACTGCTCAGTGCCACCTCCTGCTGCGTTTTGTGTTGCCCTCCCCTGCCTGTCACCGGTGTCAGAGGTGGTTTGGGGTAGGGATGTGGCATCCTGCACATTCGGGGACCGTCCCCTCCTGCGTCATCACCGCTCAGGATCTGCGCAGGACCCGCTCCTGCTTCCAGGGAATCGTGGAGCTGAACAGATGGAGCCTTCCCCAACACACCCTCAGCCAGAGCCCCTCTCCTCTGATTGCAGAATGCCACAAAAACGCTAGAAGAGGAAAAGCCCAAGCCTCCCACCGTCCAGGAGATCAAACAGAGGATTGAAAAGTACAATGCAAAGGTCAACAACTGCCTGCTGATGAAACTGGTACGTGCTGGGCTGGTTTCCCCTCACTCACATGGACTGGGGCTGGTTTCTGTGGGCTCTGAATGGGGCTGGCCCGTGGGGAAGGTGTCACTGGGGTGAGAGAGGCTGTCAAGCTGCTTTTCCTCCTGCTTGGCTTTCCAGTGTCGCTGACACTCAGGTAACCCTTCCCTGCCTCCATCCCCTCCTGCTGGCACTGATCTCTGGCAAGGAGGTGCCACAAAGTCTTGTCCCAGATGGGTGAGCCCCAGTGGGGATGAGTCACAGTGGAATTGGGTTTAGGGACACAGAACCTTTCTAGAGAGAGATGCTCTGCCCTGGCCACTGCCAGGCTTCCTGGGTGGACTGTGCAGAACCAGGATTTTCTCCTGATTCCTGCATTTTTGTGAAGCTGAGGGTGGGGTGAGACACCTGTGGTGGGATCAGCTGATGTCCAGGGAAGATCTGTGACATGGAGATGTGAGAATCCCTTAAATGGGGAATCAAGCACAAGGAATAAGTTTGGGAGATCCTGCTGAACCAGGGCTTTCCAATCCATATGAAGTGCAGCTACAAATTCCATGCAACAGAATTTCCATAACTGCCTGGCAGCAGGGCTGGTTTGGAATAAAACAAGATCCCACAGACGAGAGGAAGGGATGAGTCACTGCCAAGAGAAAAATCAGTAGTGACTGTCCCGAAATTACCGGGTGTTTTTGACACGATTAATGAGAAACGCTGGAACTCCCAGAGCGGGGGCAGCTCCTGCTGCCACCCCACACCCTCAGACCTTTTCCACCACAAGACCAGACTGTCTCTGGTGGGAAAGGGGCTGGAAAAGCTGCCTGGAGCCTGACCCGTGTGTGCTCTGCCCCAGAACGACGATGGGACGTACACAGGGTTCATCAAGGTGCACCTCAAGCTGCGGCGCCCGGTGACGGTGCCGGCCGGGATCCGGCCCCAGTCCATCTACGATGCCCTCAAGGAGGTGAACCTGGCGGAGATGACGGACAAGAGGACCTCCTTCTACCTGCCCCTGGATGCCATCAAGCAGCTGCACATCAGCAGCACCACCACGGTGAGCGAGGTGATCCAGGGGCTGCTGAAGAAGTTCATGGTGGTGGATAACCCGCAGAAGTTTGCGCTTTTCAAGGAGGTGCGGAAAGATGGGCAAGGTGAGTCCGGGGTGGTGGGGCTGGCTGATGTTTGGTGCCCTGTGGTACTCACTGGGGTGGTGAATCCATGGCCAGACCTCCACAGGAGGGGATGCTGCTTAGGATAACAGGGAATTGTGTTTTCAGAAGGGGCTGAAACCACATGAAGCCTGACAGGGATCTTTATGAATCTGTGATAGAGACTCAGCCCTGTCATCCTGAGCATCCTTTTGCACGCTGAGCTCCTGAGCTCCCCTCTGCCCTGGCAGCCCTGATCTCACTGGGGTGTGCTGTCCTTGCAGTGCTCTTCCAGAAGCTTCCTCTCACCGAGTACCCCCTGTACCTGCGGCTGCTGGCGGGCCCTGACACGGACGTGCTGAGCTTTGTGCTGAAGGAAAACGAAACAGGGGAAGTTGAGGTAGGCTGGTGACTTCGTGGTTTTTCACACCAATGTGGAGCACAGGGCAGAGCTGGGGGATGTGTGGCAGAGGCAGCACAAAAAGGACTCTCTCCCTCTAACAGGGATGGGTTTGTCTTCCATTTTTCCCAAATGATCTGGGTTTTTAAAACAATTCAAGCCTGAGATGTGGAAATGCTGAGGCCAATTTTGATGGCCACTCTGTAATCTGTTTATGGAACCCAGCAGTGCCACCCCAGGGTTAATCCTCACTAATTACATTAGCTGAGCACTGGTGTAAGTAATCCACTAATTTAAGTAAAAGCCAGGGACACTCAGGTGATAAATTCAGGTTTTGGTTGAAATCTTGCTCCCCACCACAGTGAAGCAAATGCTGGGAGCTGCTGCATCCTGCAGGATTCTGCTTCCCATGGTCTGGGAATGTGAGGATCCCCTAAATCCTGGGAGGATTGGGATGGCCCTTCATGCTGTAGCCCCTTTCCCATCTGTCTCACAATGTGAAGCTGAAATCCCTGGAGATCAGATATATTTAAATGTATTTTATTGCCCCACAAAGCCCACAGGTGTGAGCTCACTTTGCCTCTGTGCTGCTTTTTGCAGTGGGACGCCTTCTCCATCCCAGAGCTGCAGAACTTCCTGATGATCCTGGACAGAGAAGAGAAGGACAAAATCCAGCAAGTGCACAGGAAGTACGAGAGGTTCAAACAGAGACTGCAGCAGACACTGAAAGAAGCCAGAGGCAAACCTGGATAACCTTCAGGAGGCACTGGGCATCAGACTAAGCTAGAAACTGTTTTTACATGAAAAGACTTCTCAGGACACCTTAGTACTCGTTCTCCCTCTTCAACCTTCCATAAGGACTGGCTCCCAGCACCCCTAAAATGACCCTATTGCATTTTCTTCTTCTGAAACCTCTTCTCCCAGGACCAGAGCCAGCCCAAGAGTGGGAAGGCTGTTTTTAAAACAGCTCCAACAAGCAAGCACAGCAGCTGGGTGCCTTTCCAGCCCTGCCATCCATGGACAATTCTCGGTGTGACACACCAGGACCCATCTGCTGGCTGAAGGTTTGAGCAGGGCAGCTCCTGCTGTCCCTGCTCCTCCCAGGGAGCTGCTGGTTCCTGTTTGTGGTGCTGTGGCCCACAGTGGCCTCGTGGCCCAGTTCTGGTTTCGTAAGAAGAGCATGGGGAAGGGGAGGAGGAGGGGAGGAGGTTGTTGCACCAAACACGTGGGTGTTGCAGCTCTAACCAAGCCCTGTGTTTGTTCAGGGCTGAGGCAGGCAGGGAAATGCCAGGTTAGGACACCACTGCAACACCCCAGCAGTAAAGTTACTGTGAGTAAATATTATTGCAGCTTGGAAATTCCCAGGAAAAGAATTCATTTTGATTCTATTTGATTTCTAATTTTAAAGAGAGTTGAGTTACAGCAAATGTCCCTGATGCTTAGCTAAGTTAGCCAGTGTTTCACCAGTTCTCTGTAGGAACTGGGACCTATGTTTGCAGAAATTCTGTTTAAAAAGTGTAAATGGATGGTTGGGGCACAGGCTGAGGGTTCAGTGTTGAAGGTTTAGCAGTACATGTCAATCAGAGGAACCCAGGGAAGCTCAAAACCCCTTCACAAATCAGATTTTGAGCTGTGAACGTGCCTGGCCCCGTGGGAGAGGAGCCCATCCAGGGCAGTGTGTGGAGGTGGCATCAAGCAAGGGAATTCCTGTCCTTGGGTGCTTTCTGCTCACCTCACCTGTGCTTCCTCCTGCTGTCCCTGTCACACCCTCCCTGTGCCCTGCTCTCCCTCCCCACTCTCAACTGGTGCTTCCCAGGATTTACTCTCTCCATGGAGTCAGGAGAGCTCAGCAGGTCTCTGAATGCTGCAGGGATCACTGCGGGGCTGGGAATGCTGCAGGGATTCCCATGCAGGGATCACTGCGGGCTGGGAATGCTGCAGGGATTCCCATGCAGGGATCACTGCAGGGCTGGGAATGCTGCAGGGATCACTGCGGGGCTGGGAATGCTGCAGGGATTCCCATGCAGGGATCACTGCGGGGCTGGGAATGCTGCAGGGATCACTGCTGGGCTGGGAATGCTGCAGGGATCCCAGGGAGAGCACAGGTCCCAGTTTACCCCCAGTGCTCCCTCCTGAACACACTGCACACCCCCAGGCCAGCCCTGCCTGCTCACACCAGGGCAGGGAGCAGGGAATGGCAGCGCTGGGTCGGGCTGGAGCAGGGACAGGGGTTTGTGTAGCTGTCCCTGTGACCCCACTGTGGCTGTCCCTGTGATCCCACTGTGGCTGTCCCTGTGATCCCACTGTGGCTGTCCCTGTGACCCCACTGTAGCTGTCCCTGTGATCCCACCTGCACCCACAGGGAGGGGGGCAGCAGGTTGTTGAGGAAGGAGTCTAAAATTTACCTCAGTGCCTTTTTTTTCCCTTAAGTGTGAAAATTTTGCATTTTGGCTAAAGGAGGAAGCTGTGCAGAGGCCTCGTCCCCCTGTCCCCACAGCCCTGGTGTGACGAGGCCCTCGTGTCCGGGGAGGGATGAGGAACTGCTTGGTTTCTTTCTGGAAGGTGACTGCTTGGGATTTTTTTATTTTTCCAGATTTCGAGTATGTTTGTTTCTAAACCTTACGAGAGTAACTGCATCACTTGGAGCCCTGTTTGGTGTGAGAGCCCCTGTGTGCCAGGCTCAGTGGCAGCAGGGAGGGTTTGCTCGCAGGGCTCTGTGCACAGGAGCCCCCAGCTGTACTGTACTCTACACCCAGCGACCTTTAACAGCTGCTGGCAGCCACAGGGCAGCCACAGCCGCTCTGGGGCTGTTTGTCCAGCTACAAGCAGGTTTAGCACTTCACTTTTCGCCTGTGGAGTCGTTTAAATACCATTTATCTGGTGCTTTGAGCCTAACAGAACCCTATAAATACTTCAGTTCTGTAAAAACTGCCAGTGGCTCTGAGGGAGGAGCCACACGCTTGGTTTGGAATCTCTTTTTTTTTTTTTTTTTGACTAAGAGTTGTGCAGGTTTCCTTTTATTTTCTTTTCTTTTCTTTTTTGGTGAGTGTCCCCTCTCCCCTGCTGTCCCCAGCATGTTTTGCCAGTCTGTAGAAGGCATGGCTTCATATGCAATCACTGTGGATGCTGCTGAAACCCTCCTGCCACCAGCAGGGCTCGCTCCTTTGGTTTTTATTTTTATTTTCAATAGGAGGGGCATCAGAAGAGTTGGAGGGTGCTGAAACTCCAATTCTGGTGGGTCAGCTGAGCTGATTTTAGAAGTATTTGCCCCTTCTTTAAGTGCGAATCCTGTTGGCAGTGCCTTTGGTTAGCAATCGTCTCGCCCTGGGTTGTGTGAGTTTATTTTCATGGCTATAGTAAAAATGTAAAATAATGTGTACAGGATGAAACAGTAGAGCTTCTATGGCAAAGTGAAATGCATTTTTGCAATGCTGTTATTTATTTTTATTACTGCCTAGTAATAGTGATTCTATGGCATTTTTAAAAAATGTCTCACTTTCAGCTTTTTTTAAAGGTTCTATTTGTTCATATCCAGACAGTGTAAGAAGCAATGATAATAAAACTGTAATTAAAGAAATCTCTCGACCTTCTTTTTCTGGTGCCCTCCTATGGAGCTGCAATGGATGAAGTCTAAGGGGAAATACAGGAATCCTTTCTAGAAGGGAATTTAAATTTCCTAACCTACTGGTAAAGAGCTAAAGAACATCCACCCCTGTAAAACCTGTAAAGTGTTCCATTAATTTAATATTTTATCTATATTAATATAATTAATATAGATATATTACAATAGAATTATGTTATTAGTTATTATAATTATATTACTACATAATTAATATCAATTATTTATTATTATTATATTACATATCTAATATAAATATTAGATTATAATATAATATTTTATTTATATATTTTATGGGGCTCACAGCACTGTCAGCTGTGATAAATTACAGTTCATGTCATACATTAAAATGTATTTTTATATATAAGAATAGTATAAACTACAGAAGTCCAGCTAATACAGTTAATTCTCAGTGCTGAACTGTCTGGTTTCAATACCTGTAAATGTTTAAAAGGATAAAATCTAAACCAGAGTGGGTTTTACTCAGTGGCAGAACACACTGCACTGTCCCAGGACTGTGCTGGAATGCATTTTTCTCATATTTCAGTGGAGGTTTATTCCACATCCTTGATCAAAGAAGTAAAGTGAGAATGTTAAACTACCTGAAAGCCACTGTAGCATCCACTGCTTCAGTATCAATTTCCAAGAAAAAAAAATCACAAAAGGACAACGCCAAGGGGTTTATTCAGCTTTTTATTTTTATGAAAAATGAACACCTGGAGCAATTTTGTTATTTGGGTGAATTCCAGACCTTGTAAACATCCAGGACTCATTCTGGAATGAGCAGGGCCTGCACATGATCCTTGATTTCTATAAATAATGAGCTGGGCAGTCCTTGTGGTGGATTTTTCTATTTCTTACGGCCAAGCTTTGGAGCCTTCTCCAGGCCTTGGATGTATTTCCGAGGTAGCTGATACTCGTCTGCAACACAGCCAAGAGCTCACTTCAGGTAAGGAAGAATCAAAATCTCAGTTTTGCTGCCACCAGCCCAGTTCCAGAATGTTCTTACCGAGCAGCATCTTGGCCAGATGATGGATTTGGTTGCCTTGGATCTGGACCTGGACTCTGTCCTTTGCTCCTGGTGCTGGGCTGATGGTGGCACTGGCCTGGACCCTCTGTTGGAGGGTGTTGGCCACACACTGAGGGTCCAGACCATACAGCTCCAGGTTCTTGATAATTGTCACCTGAGGGGTTTAATAATGATGGGAAATGTCACTGCTGAGGGGTTAATAAAGATGGGAAACATCAGTCCTGAGGGGTTAACAGTGATTGGAAATATCACTGCTGAGGGGTTAATAAAGATGGGAAATATCAGTCCTGAAGTGTTAACAGTGATTGGAAACATCACTGCTGAGAGGTTAATAATTATTGGAAATGTCAGTCCTGAGGGGTTAATAATGATTGGAAATATCACTGCTGAGAGGTTAATAATGGTTGGAAATACCAGTCCTGAGGGGTTAATAATGATTAGAAATGTCACTGCTGAGGGGTTAATAAATATGGGAAATATCAGTCCTGAAGGTTTAACAATGATTCGAAATATCACTGCTGAGGGGTTAATAATGATTGCCAAAGCTGCCCCCAGGATCTGGGATCTCATCTGCTCCACCCCTCTCATTTATTTATCTTTTCTCACCTTCTTGTTGGATGATCTCTGAGCTATGCTGATGTCGATGGGCTCCACGTTTCCTTTTCTCACCACGGGTTCTTGTCCAGAAAACGTCACCTGGTGCAGGGGCTGCAGCCGTTCCAGGCACCTGCACAGGGCAATATCTGGGTCATTCTGGAAGGGATATTCAGAACAAGCACCTGCTCCAAAGGCTGTCCCATTTAAGGTGTGAGATCTCATCTCCCTCCCATTTATCTCCAGGAAATTACAACTCAGGCAGCTCCCACCATGGGGTTTGTGTTGCAGGCAATAAATCTGTGCAGTTCTGGAAGGGATATTGAGGGAACAATCACCTGCTCAAGAGTTCATCCCATTTAAGGTATGAAATCTCATCCTGTTCTGATTTATCCAACAGGCAGTCACACAGAATGGCATTCACTTTTACAAAGCTACAAAACAAGAGCACACAGGAGCAAACCAGGTCAATTTTTTTCCTTTAATTTCAGCCTCTCCTGTGGAAAGCAGGGGAGGAAAATTTCCACCTGTACTCACTTTTTGTTGGTTTCATCAACCAGCTCGTTACTCTTGACGTAGTTAATGATGATGTTTCTCACCTCACTGCTTGAGAGGATGCTGCCTTTTCTGAAGACAAAGAGAATTTTTCACTCAAATATTTGGGTGTTGGGTTCTGGCACTAAGAGAGAAACAGCAACTGCAGTTTTGCTGGTCTCTCTCTTCATGTTTTTTGTGCTTACCTGTGCCCAGATTCCTGAAAGAGTGGGATCATTTTTGTGGAGACCCCATAGAGTGGAATGATTTCAGGAGCATGGTACACTTGTTCTCTGTCTTCACTTCTGCTGTCTTGGGCAGCAGAGACTGAGGAAAACCCTTCAGGCACTGCAAATGCTTTAATGCTGCCACGAGAATTGTTTGGTGTGAGTAAAAGGGATGGAAATAGAGCTGGAAGCAGCAGATTCCAGTCCCTTCTTTCAGAGACTCCCAACTCTTTTAAGGATTGTGATATTCTACATACTCTGGGTGTCTCCAGTCCACGTCCACGATGCTCTCCACACCTTTGCTCAGCTCCTTCACTTGTAAAATCTTCTGGTGCTGCATGCACTGCAGGAATTTAGAGAACTGGAGGAAGCAACAATCAGAAATGTGGAGTCAGGCATTTGAAACTCCAGCTCTTGTGTTTTGAACTTTTTCTCTTCTTCTGTTTCTTATTAAAATTAATTTAAAAAACCCACTCAAACCAATAGAAAAATCTCACCTTCTTATAGCTTGATTTCTTTATGTCCAGTTGTTTTCCAGCAGGGCTAGAAATGGATTTTTTAAAGTTCTTTAGTTATAAGTCACCTTTCATTTCTTATTAAATCTTGCTACTTATGCTAGAAGTTTCTTAACAGCAGGAATACAAATCACACAGAGAAAGAATTACTCCAAAGAGGCTGATAAATAGAATGTGATGAGTGAAATTAGTGCTGATGTTCTTGTGGGCAGGCAAGCAGCCACTCAGGTGACTAAACCATGCTGAAAGCAATGTCAGCCAAGTCAAGGTGGCTCCCAAGTGCAAATCCAGGTCTGGACAATCCTTACATCCAAGTATTTCATATAAGGATTGCATTTGATCAAACTACCTGATGGCAGAAGTGAGCATAACCGTAGATAAGAACTGGATTTTTTTACTCAAACCCTTCCTCCTAAATACCCCACAATCTCCATGTTTTAAAGACCAAACCCCAGCATGCAAATCCCATTTCCATCTCCTTCCCACGTACCAGCAGGAGACCATGTGGCTGCCTAGGAATGTGCTGGTGAGCAGAGGGAGATCTGACTTCTTTACTTTGCATTTTAAGGCATGGAAAAAGCACTGATTAAACAACGCATCCATTTGCTCTGCAGGGAGAGAACAGGTGGGCAGTGAGCTGTCTGTGGGCTCCAGCAAACCAAAGGGGCACAGTTTGGTTTCACTGGGATCCAAAAATACCCTGTGGGGTCCTGCTGTCCTCAGCCTCCTGCTGGTGCTCTGTGCTGGTGTCCTCAGCTGGTTCTGCAGCTCTGTTCTCATGGAGCTCCTCCTTCCCCAGCAGCTCACAAGTGTCCCTGTCCCTCAGGCTCAGATCCCTGAGCTCCAGGTGCTGCTGTGGCTCCTTCCCCTGCAGCTCCTCCTCGTCTCCAGCACCCTCCTTTGCAGCAGAGTCAGTTACCAAGGGAGCTAAGGTAGGAGGAGAAGATTTGTCACCATATTCCCTACAAAAGGAAGAAAAAGCAGAACACAGCTTTCCTTTTGCTGCTTTGAACCACAGGACAGATGTCACCCCAAATGAAGGCACCTGCACAGGTCTTTTTCTGCAATCTCTGAACTGTCAAATTTACTTTGAACTCATCTTCCTCCATATATTCTAAATAAAGGTCCTATCAAAGCTGTATACAAATAGTTCAGTAAATTGGCCTGCCAGTTTAATCCCAGTGGGGCACAGACTGGGATTTCAGTCAGCACACAAGGCCTGTTTCACATTTTCCCCCAGGCCCAGCAGTTACCCACCAGAGGTGATCCAGGTGAGTGTGCAGCACAGCAAAGCCCTTCCCTTTCATTCCAGCAGCCAGCATCTCCTCTGTGGACATGGTGGCAACTCCAACTGCCACGGGAGCTCTGGGAAAAGAAGGGAATCTTGGAGCAGGACATGCCAGAAGAGAGCAGCAGTGAGAGAAAATCAACGGCTTTAGCACTCCCTCACTCAGAATTCCCACAAAGACAATTGTACAGAATACAATCTTTTGTTAAAAACATTGGTCCAAACTCATCTAAAAGAACCAATTTACACAGCTTCCCACCTCAGCTCAAACATATCCTAAACCAGAAAATTAAGATTTTTTTCCCTGCTGTGTTTTCCACAGTTGAGGTTGCCAGCACATCAAATGCACGGCAACACTTCTGCTTTCATCTCCTCAAAACCCTTCCCTTCATTTTTAGTTTCTGGGCAGGCTCTGGACTGGAGAAGCCTCTGTACCTGTTTCCCAGCAGGGTGACAGCACAGAGCGTGCCCCGTCGCACTTGAGGGAGGCCAGACGGGGGCACCACAACTCCTGGCAGCATCAGGTCTGCGGGAAGAATGAAGCATCCACTTCTCAATGAAAGGCTCAGGCACCGCCTCCTCCGCCCCCCTCCCCTCCCGTTACTCAGCAAAAACACGAGCTGAGCGCACGCCAGGGAGAACAAGAATCTCTATTTCTCCTCCTAAGGCAGCGCTTTTTCCTCGTGGAGTGCGGGATCCAATCCATAAGGTGCTGGGCACATCCCAAAAAGCTGCAGAGTGGAGCTTGCTCAGCTCTGTCAGACTGAGGGGCTGTTTGTAACAGCTCCCAGCATCGCTCTTCACTAACGGCATGGACAGGGAAAGGAACAGGGAGAAGCATCAGGAATTCCCCATTCACCCTCCCCCTTCCCAAAGGAAGATTATCCCCCAGCAGCTTTTTCCCTGGAGAGAGAACTGCCTCGAAGCTGCCACTGCTGCTCCACCCCCCTGAATCTGCCACATCGGCTGGGAATTCCCAGGGAGCTGCCTCCTTGTTATTCTGGACAGAAACTGCACCCCTGCTTCCTTCTGCTTCCCACACCTGGGATCACCAGACTGGGATGTGAGCAGAATTTTCCATGGTGGCCCGATGTCATCCCCAAATGATGCAGCAGCAGCTGCTCTCCCTCCTGCAGCTCTCTGCAGGCTCCTGAGCTGTTCCATGGCTTGGTTCTGCCATCTCACATTGTTCTCAGCATCCCTGATTTAATGTGGAGGCTGAAGAAGCCAAGATTCTTCCCCTTATTCATTGTCATAACTATTTTTATCAAGTCTAGAATGAAGTCTGCAACTGCCAGCAGAGCTCCACATGGCTGGGGACAGAAACCACACCAAGGCCTTCATGTGACCACGTAAGCAGCATTAAATTGTGTAAATGACCAGGTTATTTGAATTTATGGAAGAGATATCCCAGAACACGCTGCTTTTAGGAACTGAATCTCCTCCAGTGCTCCAGCCTGGTGCCTTTCCTCTCCCTCCTGAGCAGTGGCTCCACCTCTCCCCCTGCCTCTGTGGCCATTGTCTCCTGGCCAGCCCCTTATCTTCGGATCCTGCACAGAGGTAGCCTGGTTGCCAGGGGTGATGAATGACCCCAGGCCTCTTTCATCAATGTCCTTCCCCATTAGCAGCCTTTTTCCCCAGAAACTGGGTCATTACAAGCCAGCAGCAGGCTCGCTCAGATGTCTATCACAGCTACACACTGAGCACTTTATTTCCCCCCAAAGCTAACAAAACAGAGAGCTGAGTTCCACTTTAGGTGCTGTGTCATGGAAAAACACATCCCTTCCTACGTGAGCACCTCCAGGTGGAGACCAATTGCAGCTGCAATTTAATCTTTTTCTGCTTGAGCAGTTCGGCAATTTAAAGTTGATAATGAGCTGATTCTCCTGAGTCTGAACTGCATCCAAAGCAGGTTCCAGAAAACAGACTCCTTTCCTGTTAGTCTTGATCCATAATGAGGAGGTAGAGGCAGTAACCCAGGCATTCAGCTGCACAATCCACGGTTTGGCTGACACTGATTGCACTGCAGCTTCCAAAATAAATTTCCTTCTCATCTCCAGGACGAGCTTGTTCACCTGGGCACTGACAGCAAGCAGGGTGGCAGCAAAGGAACTTCCAAAGGGGACAGAGCAATGGCCCAGGCAGTTCTGTGTCCCAGTTCAGGGCTGCTCATCACCCTGAGAAGGGATTTCCTAACCTGAGCCTCCCACATGGAGCAGGTTACTGCATTTAAACAGCTTCACCTACTTCCTTTCATTCACAAACTCTTTTTACAGCTAATTTATTTCTTTTTTAGGACACCACCATGAATTATTTTTGAGTACTCGTTCTTTTTACTCAAAGAATGAGTACATTTGAAGTACAATGTACTCAAATTTCAGGTACATTTTTGCCCCTGTGAAGGAAAACACCTAAAAAGCCCTGAAAGCAACTCGTTTTTGCAGTGCAAAGTGACAAAGTTCTGCTGCTCTTACCTGCTCCTCCTGCAAGTTTCTGTAGCACTGGGGGCCATGTTGCAAAGGCAGGGAGAAGATCTGGGTACACCCACAGAGTGTACACTGTCCCAAAACAGAAGGAAATTTAAAAATCCATCATTAAGAACATTTCTACCTGTTGTTTCTTTTCATCTTTAAGACCAAACTCTCCTTGGGTAATCATAGAGATTAAGCTTAACTGGACAATAAAACACTTCACTGGATAATAAAGAAATGTGCAATCCAAACAATGCCACAATAATTAATTGGGAAGATATGCAAAGAGGGAGGATTACTCCAGCCCGTCGCCCCCTACCTGTTGGATACAGAACTTTCTCAACTTCAAACAGTATTGGGTTCCTGTGGTTCATGTAAACAGTGACGGCCTCCCCTTTGTGAGAGTGGATTTTGATGACATTGAGCTCCTCCTTGTTTGGAACCAACTCAGCCAATTGTTCAGGGCTCAGGGCGGGGAAAGCTGCTGCCACCTCACTTCGTAGCTTCCTCCTGCAACAATAAAATCCCAACTGTGTTACAAAGCTGTCTAGGCCATCCCTTAAACTAGTTCCTACATCTGTCACTGTTTTGTTGGCTGTTCCTGAAATTCCCACCTTTTCACAGGAGATAATTTAAGCATTTGTGTCCAAGTTAACAAATGATGTAAGAATACCATGAAAAGGCCAGATATACTTGCCCTGCTCCTATCTTATTTAAACATCTGCCTTCAGCTTCTGTTTGCTGCCCGTGCCTCTGGTCTGTGCTGTGATTTCAGCCTGGGAGTGCCACACTGGCTCTGCCCAGCCTGTCAGCCACAGCTGGAGCAGGGGACAGCCAGATTTCCCTGTCCCTCCGTTTTAATTGAAGTTTAAGCCCCAGTGACCAGCACAGGGTTTGTGGTCATTCACAGCAGTGTCCAGTGAACCTGAACAATCAGGAGGTCAGCCCAGCACCGCTGCTCAGGCACATAAAGAATTAGAGAATGACAGATGGTTCGGGTTAAAAGGGACTTTAAACCCGATCTTTGCCATGGCAGGGACACCTTCCACTGTCCCAGGTGGCTCCAAGTGTCCAGCCTGGCCTTGGGCACTGCCAGGGATGCAGGGGCAGCCACAGCTGCTCTGGGCACCCTGTGCCAGGGCCTGCCCATCCTCACAGGGAGGAATTTCTTCCAATATCCAATATAAATCTATCCTCCTCCAGTTTAAAGCCATTCCCCCTACTCCTGTCACTCTATCTCCTTATCCAAACCCCTTTACAGCTCACTTACAGCTAGGCACCGAATGCTGCTATAAATAAGCACAGAAGGCTCACTCAGGCCTCGGTATAACATTTCCATTTAACCTGCCTTAAGCACCTTCCAGCGAAACGCACACTCAGGCCGGGAGCGCATCACAAGCAGGGGGTGAAAGCAGCTGCTCATGGGGGCAGCGCCGCCCGCGGCCGCGGCCCCGGGGCCGA
>VXBR01012063.1:19411-40020 GCA_013400215.1 Cisticola juncidis | reverse complement strand
GGTCCCGCGGGGCTGGGGGGACAGGCGGGGATGCGGTTTGGGTCGGCGGCTGCCGAGCCCCCCGCGTGGTCCCAGCCGTCCTTCGGGTCTGTCGCGATAGGCGTCGCGATTTTAAGTTGTTGAGCAGCCGACTGCGAGAGACGCCGCCTTTTCTTTTTTTTTTTTCCCCCACGTTTTTTCAGCTGTAATTCCCCCATCGCATTTTTAAGGGATAACCTGCTTTAAAGGATAGTCCTATCAAGTGTTTAAGTGTTTGCTCGTTTTCTGCTCCTTTGGGATTATCCTGATTAAGGGGAAGCGGGGAGAATGGTGGTTAGTGTTTCTTAGGGATGTATTTTTTTTTGCAGTGCAGAAGTTGATTAACAAAAAAGAACCTCTAAATTAAAAGATCTCGAATTAAGATTCCCCAGAAGCATCGCACTCTTGTGATATGAAAATATAGTTAGATTGCAAAGCTCGTTTAATGAATGATGGAGAATCAATGATTTTACAGATTAAAATGCGCTAAAGGGAGTTGCATTTCAGCATTTGGCTCTGTCTCTATCAGTGTGAGTTGTTGTGAATAACTGGTTTTGTGTGGGACCTTTCCAGCCAGGATTGGAGATGGATTATACGACTCCTATATGAGGATAGATGAGTGTAGATACCCAGAGCCTACAAATGAAGAACGGAGCCCTTCAGGACTTCCTTCCCTTTCCAGAGCTCATGTGAGTATTTTAAAGTCATCTGTGTCTTCACCTTGTGCTGTGTGGCAGTGAGAACTGTGAGTGTGATACCTCCCTACAGAGAATTAAATTTTAAAAGTGGCATTTTGCAGCTTTGTAGCGGCCTCTTAACATGATTGTTTTTCCTGAGCATAAAAATGATGTGCTGTGTTCACTACAGAACTTGCTGGCAGCCTCAGGAATCCCATCTTACTGCCCTCAGCTGTGTTTTAATCATAAAAAGTTACTTTACAAAGCGTTGAAGCGTTCTGCCCTGTCACCTTGTACTCTGATAAGTAAATCCACACTCGCTTTGCTCTGCCTCCCCCTGCACGTTTCCAATTTAGTTTCCCTCATGAAAATTCCGACGGGTGAGGACGTAGGAGCAGCAGAAGGAGCAGTGTGAGTCTGTGTGGCTGCCAAACATCTCACAAAAGTATCTTTCTGCTCCCAAAACTTGGGCATTATCTGTCACTTCTTTTGCTACCGAAATAGCTCCTGGTGACCTGAAGGTGTTGCTGGGCTCTTTCATCAGGGCTCTGTTCCCTGGGCAGATGTGGAGTTGGAGATTTTTTTTCCCTTTAATTGGTTCAGTGGTGCTCATGTTCAGCTGTACTTTTGTGCACTGATCCGTCCTTTAGATGGGTTTTAAATGTGTTCTGGCTCTTGTTGAGTTCTGGCAGAAGGGAAGGAGCTTAAGCTTAAAACAAACCCTCTCACTCTCTAAAAAGTGAAAATAGACATTGCCCTGAGCGAGATGCATTTAAAAATCATCACTTTGTGGGATTTTTGTTGTAACAAATTTGGTCTGTGCAAACTCAGGGGCATGAGTCTGTTTTATTTTCCCTTTTTGGAAATGTTGAGGGGGAGCAGAGGGAATTTGGAGTTTTGTTGAGCAGTAGGGTTTGAAGAGTGGTGGGTTGGGGTTTTTTGTTTGCAGGGATATGGAAACATTTCAGTGTTTTAACCTGCAGTGTGACTTCATCTGTTCATAACAGAATCCAAGTCAGTAGAGTGGAACTATCCAGTGAAATACAAATATAAATCCATGACTATTTGATTTGACTTGTCTTTATCTGTGTTTTATCCCTGAAGCCTGTTAACTTCTTAGGGCAAGATTAAGGATTTATAGCAGTTTGCCCAGTTTGCATGGTGATGTGTCAATAAAATCCAGCCTCAGTGGCATCAGGCAAGCAGCAGCTGAGGCTGAAAATGCTGCTGCTGTGTTTTAATGGGAAAATACCTGGATTTTTACTTTCCTTCTTGCAAGATGTTTTGTTATGATGTAATGTTACATGAGAATCGAGGAGTCCTGGTGACTGCAGCTGCCCATTCCTTCATCTGAGCCTGCAAGAGAACACAAAATCTCTGCTTTGAGAATACATGGGCAGAATTCAGCCTGTTTAATTCAGTGTTCAGAACATCTCTGCAAACCAGTTTGTGCAGGAACTGCAATAAGTTTCCTTGTCAATGAAAATGAAGTTTTGTCAGGGACAGTTGTCAACAGGGTGCCCCTGGTGTTGTCAGCCTCATTTCTTGCCTGCACTTCAGCAATAAAAGCAAAAACTCGTGGAGCCTGGGATTTGTGAAAAAAGCTGTTGAAAGAAAGCTGGTGTTATCCAGGAGTCATCTGAGTGCAGCTCTTGTGAGTTCAAGTGAAGATGGAGCTATATTTGTGTCTCACCATCATGTGGCAACTGATTTTGGGAGTCCTCTAAGAATGAAAATTGAGCCCTTACTACCGTTGAGTCAGGTTTGAAATCCAAAGCCATAATTCCTTCATTAAGAAATCGTTCCAGGATAAATGGAATCATGAATTCCTGGTTTATTTAGGGATTCAAAGGTACAAAATGTTTGCTATGAACAGCAGCATCAGCAGAGCTGCTACTGCTCTTGGGTGGAGAATATTTAAACAAGCGTGAGCCTAGTTCTGTGTTTATAGCTTCTGTTTATTTGTAAACTTTCTGTTTGGGTCTGCTGGACTGAAGAGTCTTTGAGGTAGCTCTGAAAAAATGTCATTCTTATCTCGGAGGTTCAGCCAGGCTCCAAGAAAAAGGCGTTTATTCCGAGTTACCAGGGCTGGGCTCTTGTTTTTGTTTCAGACTCTGCCAAGGCGTGGCCCTCCCAGTACTCTGCATTTTGGGGTTGATAGGAGGAGTGGAGCTTGGTGGGATCTCTCCGTGTTGACAAGGACTGACTTCTGCAGGGAAATGCCCATTTTTTGAGGCATGTGAGCAAGAACTAACATTTCAGGGCAGCACCAACAAACAGAGTCTTTTATGAGCTGTGTGTAGTTGGCTTTGGTGAGAACTTGCACTTCCCTTATTTGCTGACCCCGCTGAGATGTTGGATTGGATGTAACTAAAAAGGAATTCGGTTTTATTGCTGTGGGGCTGCAGGTTTATTTATATTCTTTGTTTGATTCCTGTGTAGTTATTTTGGTTTTCAGGGATTCGGTTTGGCATGTGTCTGAGATCTTTATTTTTAGATTAAGGGACAAAATGGAAAACAGATGTTGCTGCTTCAGTCAGGGCTCTTCAATTCTGCCTGGGATGGGACAACACCTCTGTGCTGCCTCTCAGCAAGCAGGAAAGGGAATAACTGCTGTGCTGGTGGGGAAGTGACCTCCGGGGTGTCCAGCATTTACTAAATAGTAAAATTGACAAGCCTGGAGAATTTCACAGCGTTTTTCTCACCTCGTATGGGTTTGTTTCAGATGTAAATATTTTAGCACATGGTGGTAAGAGGGAGTGCTTGCAGACTGCTCTCGGCCCAGTTGGAGTGGGAGGTGTTTTTGGTTATTCAGGTCTGTGTTCAGAGAGTTTGCAGCTCTCTCCTCCCTCTGTGACAATGACAGGACCCAAGAGAATGGCTGGGGCCCTGTCAGGGAGGTTTAGGGTGGATAAGAGTTCTTCCCTCAGAGGGTGCTGGGGCACAGAACAGGGGCATGGGCATGGCCCCAAGGCTGCCAGAGCTCCAGAAAAACGGTCTCAGGGACTGGGAGGGATTTTGGGCTGTCCTGTGCAGGGCCAGCACTTGGACTTGATGATTTTTGTGGGTCCCTTCCAGCTCAGGGTATTCTATAATTCCACCAGGATTTCAAAGGGAGGTGTGGACATGATGATGTTTTCCCCTTGCAATTAAAACCCCACAGTAAATTTCTCTTCAAGGATGGTTTACCTTGCCCTGTCCTCGTCCTGCTCCTGGTGCAGCTGCCGTGTGTCACCTGCTGGTGCTGCTTTGTGTCCCTTTGGCAGCCTGGCTGTGCAATCCTGATGCTTCTCCAGTTCCATTCCGTGCTCCAGACAGGTGCAAGTTGCATCTGTTGATGGTTGTGCTGCTGCACCCACGTTTGAAGCTAAACTTAGCTGTTCCCTGGCCCTCTGCACACTGCAGATAGGTATCCTGTGGTTGTTTCAGTCTTTGGCTGGCAAGGGTTTCCCTTTCTGGATTTAAAAGCACAAGTGCTGCTAGAGAGAGTTGCTTTCTCTTTGTGTACCCTTCTATAACTATGCTTGTAACCTAATTTAGTCCAGCATTTTATATTTGTTCCTAATAAATGCCAAACTCATCCTGGTTACCGATTTTCTGTTGGTGGTGGTTTTATTTTTAACCTGTGCTTTAAAAGATAAACTAAACTTCTTTCTCCCTTGTAGGTTTCTATCAACAAACTCATGATGAAGGATCACTCTCTGATTGGAAATCAGGTCAAAGTGGAGCAGTTATTTGAGGACTCTGGCAACAGAAGGAGCAGCACTCTTCAGCCTGCAGGCTTTACTCCAGAAAGATCTCTCCCTTCCCTGACAAAAGAGAAAAGCTTGGAGAGTCTGGCTGCTAGAGGCAATGGAAGCTCCTTGAAGTCACATAAAGCCATCTCCCAAGCTCCAGAGCAGGCTGTCAAACAGTTCAAACATCAGCTGTCAGCCTATGAGCAGCAGGAGATCTTTAATTTCTCTGAGATCTACTTTGTGGGGCCCTCTGCCAAAAAGAGGCAGGGGGTGATCGGGGGCCCCAACAACAGCGGCTACGACGATGACCAAGGCAGCTACATCCACGTGCCCCACGACCACCTGGCCTACAGGTATGAGGTGCTCAAAATCATTGGCAAGGGCAGCTTTGGGCAAGTTGCCAAGGTCTATGATCACAAACTTCACCAGCACCTGGCCTTAAAGATGGTTCGCAATGAGAAGAGGTTCCACCGCCAAGCCGCCGAGGAGATCAGGATCCTGGAGCACCTGAAGAAGCAGGACAAAACAGGCAGCATGAACGTGATCCACATGCTGGAGAGCTTCACCTTTCGGAACCACATCTGCATGACCTTTGAACTGTTGAGTATGAACCTGTATGAGCTGATTAAAAGGAATAAATTCCAGGGCTTCAGCCTCCAGCTGGTTCGGAAGTTCGCTCACTCCATCCTGCAGTGTTTGGATGCCCTTTATAGAAACAAAATCATCCACTGTGACTTGAAGCCAGAGAATATCCTCCTCAAACAGCAAGGGAGGAGCGGAATCAAGGTTATAGATTTTGGGTCCAGCTGTTTTGAGCACCAAAGAGTCTACACGTACATCCAGTCCCGGTTCTACCGGGCGCCAGAGGTGATCCTGGGCAGCCGCTACGGGATGCCCATAGACATGTGGAGTTTTGGCTGTATCCTGGTGGAGCTTTTCACCGGCTACCCTCTTTTTCCCGGAGAGGACGAGGCAGACCAGCTGGCCTGCATAATGGAACTCCTTGGAATGCCACCTCAGAAGCTTCTGGATCAATCCAAGCGAGCCAAGAACTTCATCAACTCCAAGGGTCACCCCCGGTACTGCACGGTGCTGACGCAGCCGGACGGGAAGGTGACCCTGAGCGGGAGCCGCACGCGCCGGGGAAAGGTGCGGGGTGCCCCGGGGAACAAGGACTGGGTGACAGCTCTCAAGGGCTGTGATGACCCCTTGTTCACTGGCTTCCTCAAGGACTGCCTCAGCTGGGACCCCTCGGCACGCATGATCCCCAGCCAGGCCCTGCGGCACCCCTGGATCTGCAGACGGGTGCCCAAAGCAGCCGCCTTGGAGAAAAGCTCCGGCAGGAGGATTTCCAGCTATTCGGGTTCCTTCCAGGGCATTGCTAACAAGCTGCCCCCTGTGGCTGCAGTCTCCAGCAAGCTGAGGGCCAGCCTGGCCTCTGAGCCCAGTGGCAGCATCCCTCTGTGTACTGTGCTCCCCAAACTGGTCAGCTAATGGGGGGTGATGGTACCAGGACACAGCCCGTGGGTGTCACCTGTCTGTTCATGCTGTGGGAGGGAGGTAAATGCAGAGGGGTTTAATGGGTTTACTCTTCATTAGGGGCTCAGTCTGGATTACAGGAAGATCATTTAAAAATGTGCACATTGAAGGGCTGATTTTATCCAGTTGCTTCACTCACACCTGGTGCAGGTTCCACTGCTGAGGGTTCAGCCCAGCTGGGGAGCACAGGGAGAGTTTGGCTGATGAGCTGTTCAAAAATGCTGGTTTAGAAATCAAACCATTTCTTATCATGGATCAACAGGTTCTTTTGCTTAAGACAGGAAAGGAACTTGATTTAAACTCTACATTTTCAGTTGTCTCCAGCTGAACTCTTTTGTTCCAGGGGAAAGTTTTTAAATCTCTTGTCAAAAGCACAAATGCATTAATGTAATGCATTAGGAACTTGCCAATTGCTTAAGTTTGAAGGATTTTATTTCTCTGCATTGCTTTTCCTTATCTATCCTGGGATTTTAAAAAATGTGATGGGATGTAGACACCAAAGGAATTTGTTGTTGGAAAAGAAAATACTCAGATGATAAATTTTCAAAGCAGCGTAGAAATGCCATGAAACACAGGATATATCCAAATAAAACTACTAATTTTTGTAACACTTGCTATTTCCCCCTGAAAATCTATGGAAAGCTTGTAGGGGAATTTGGGCTCAGGCCTGGTCCATCACAAGTGTGAGCCAGTTTGTTTAGGTAATGATTGAATTATCTGTTTCTTTGGAGCTCAGATTTCCATCATCCCTTCTGCCAGGTGTGTGTCTTTGTTTTTCCTGTGTTTCTAAAACAGAAATGTTGAACTTCAAGAGCTGGTTTATATCCATGTTTGAGATTCTGAAAAAATGATCTCTTTGTGTAGAGTGAATTCCATTCAATTAAATGAAGCTCTTTTAATAAAAATGCAAACATGCCACCCTTGTCAGACAAGCAGAACTTTTTCAGGCCCAGGGCTGGGACTGGAAAATGAGGGAGGTGGGGAAACACTCATTAATAATTGGGAGTGTGCTCTGAAATCTCAACAAAATCTCTGGAAACATAACCAGGAAAGACTGATAAGGTGCAAGAACTGGCAGACACAAATGGAAATATTTTATGGGAAGAGCTGCTTTGTGTCTAATTGCCTTCCTTCAGGCCTTTGGGTGCCTACATTTTCTCATTTCTCGAGCTCCTTGAGCTTGTATTTCCTCTTCCTTTATCTTCCCATGACAGGCCAGGGTGGTGTGACTGTCACAGCCCCAGCACAGCTTGCTGGGGTTGTTCCTTCTGGCAGCCCCATGGCCCCAGTCCATCCCCAGAACCATCTGATCCCTTGCCAGGTGCCTGAACAGGACTTCAAATGCAATTTGGAGCTTTTATGAACAGGAGGTTTTCAATGTCATGAAGGTTTTGAATGCTGAAGGGAGGAGAGTCTCAGTATGCAAACAAAGGAGGCACCAGGGGGATTTTAAAGATAAAGTGGACAAATGTTCAGTAGGAGACCCTTCCCCTGAGGAGATGGGGCTGCTCTGGTCCCTCTGGGTCATTACAGCACTGAGAGATCTGTAGAAAACCTGCAAAAGGCCTCAGCCAGAGCTCCAAAGGTCTTTAAACTGAGATTCCCAGGAGCTGAAATAGAGGTTCTTGTGCGTGGGGCTTTTCTGAGTTGTTTTGTTTCACACGTGTCAATTCAATGAGCTTAGAAATGATATTAAAATAACAGTCTGGCCCTTATCCGTGCCCCAGCCAGCATGGATGGGCTCTGCATGGGTCACTGACAACAGCACATGGATGGTATTTTTTATTTTGCTTGGCTTAGTGAGTTTTATTTGAATGAAGAACCAGGGAAGTGGATTGTGGAGGGAAGTGGCAGAAGATACCATTGATTTTAGTAGAATAGATCTGACAGGTTTCCAGAAGCCACAAAGCTTCTTCTTCCTTTTCTGCCCTTTTTGGTTTTTTTAACAAAATAGCCAGGTGAGAGGGGAGAAAGGAACCTTTCAGGAGCAATAGCTTGGTAGGAAAAGGATTTTATGGAGAATAGAGGGTGATGGTGGTGCTGGAGCCTGGCAGAAGGAGCAGGGGTGGTGTCCTGGGAGCTGCACAAGGGCTCAGGAGCACACAGCAGGGTCCTGGTCCAAAACCATTTTGTCTATAAAAAGTGTAGAATAATAACGATAATTCTGTGACTTTTGGGAAGAAGTGACTGTGAGGGAACTCCTCCTGTGGCACTCAGTAATTTTGCTTTAGGCTGGGGCTGTGAAGCTGCAGATAAAGCAATTAACTGGCAAAACTGTGGCTTTTCATCTAGAAAACGTGTTCAGCATGCCCCGACTGCACAAAGTGTTTGTTTCAGACTGGATCTCATATTTGAAAATCAACTATGTTGTTAAGTGAATTGCTAATTTGGGTGAGAAGGAAAAGCAGCCTCAGCAGATTTTACTGGGCTGGAAACTTCTTCCTAACCCAGGAAACACAGCTGAGAATTTGGGGCCTTGTTCCTTATCACAAATCCCCAATTCCTTCATTTGCTTTTGGTGAACTGTTCGCTGCCAAATTCCCAAACTGGGAGAGCCAATAATGAATGATCCTCTGAGGAGTTGTCCCTGCAGACCCCGGGGTTGTGGAGTTCCCGGTGCCCTGCTGGAGTTGTCCAAGCCCCACGTGGGGACCCTGGGCTGTGTCACTCTCATTTATCAGGGCGGTCACGGTGTCTGTGCTCTCCAGATATGGCCAGAGCTCAAAGTCACTCTTGTTTTTGGGAAAGCCAAACCCTGGTGAGGTCTGAAATCACCAAGGACCATCCCATCATGAGCTGTGCTGCTGCTGAGAATGTTGGAAGCAGCCTAGAATTAAAAACTGAATAAAGAGCAGTTTTTATTTTTGTGGTAGCTTTGCTTTGTTGAGCTGCCAGCACTGGCACCTTGGTTGTGTTCTCCCCAGAAGTTACCACAGAACAAATGCAAATCCCTTGTGTGTACAGGAAATCAGACACTGCATTTCTGAAAGTCACCTAAAGTTCTTTTAAAATTCTCTTTACAGTGTTTCACTACCCTGTGAGAGGTGCAGATCACAACTGTTCATCAGCTGCACTCTGTCTCAGCAGTATTTTTATATAAATTAACAACATTGCATGAGCAACACATCTGAAAGAGCCTAAAAACTAAATCTAGAGATTTTCTGGGTACCACAGACACTCCTCACTGGTGTTTTTATCCTCCCAGCCATCTGCAATGGGAATCCTGCTTGACCAGTGCCCACAGCAGAGTAACTGGACAGAATTAATACAACTTTTGTGGAAGAGTGAGTGATTTCTTACAGTCTTTTTTACCTGTTTTCGTGCAATTGAAAAGTTCTTAGGCAGTTGCAGAACTTCTTTGCCATGATCATCATCTTCAAAACTACCTCTAAACAAACACAGGGTCCTTTTTAAAGGGCTGCTCACTGCAGGCTGCAGCTCTCCAGGTTTTTTTTTCTGGTTTAATACCAAAAGCTGCCCTGGCTGTGAAACATGTATATGATGATCTCAGCAATGTCTTGCTAATCCCAGGCACACAAGCAAAAGGCTGATGCTGCACCCAGAGATCTCTGCTGAAATGATACAAATCCCCTGCCTGCCAAAGTTTAATTCCCTTGTGGAAGTGGAGAGCCAAAATAATATGGAAAGATCTGTGGGACTTGTGTGCAGCACCAGCTGGGACTGAAAACAAACTGTGCTCAGAGGCTTTAATGAGAAATCCTGGGGCTTGTGCTGGGTGCTCAGAGCTGTGGGGCAGCGTTGGGTGATTTTATATTTGGTGCATCACAGAATCCTGGAATTGTTGAGGCTGGGAAAGCCCTCCAGGATCACCAATTCCAACTGTGCCTGATTCTCCTCACCCAGACCAGTGTCCAGTCCTTGGACACCTCCAGGGATGGGCACTCCAAACCTCCCTGGGCACTCCCACCACCCTTTCCATGAGGAAATTCCTGCTGTGCCCACCCTGAGCCTGCCCTGGCACAGCCTGAGGCCGTTCCCTCTCCTCCTGTCCCTGTGCCCTGGGATGAGATCCCAAATCTCCCTGTCAGGGAGTTGTGCAGAGCCAGAAGCTCACAGACACCACTTGATTTTATTTTTTTATTCATTTAACATCAGTTTGTGGAAATAAGTACACCTCCTCCATCCCATTAGGGAGCCCTGAAACAGCACCAGTGCCTCCAGCTCTGTAACTCCCCTTGAGCCAGGCAAAATCCACATTGTCCTGAATTTTTTAATTCTAAATCAGAAGGGTCAGGCAGCCTGTGCTGCCCCACACAGCACTCAGGGTTTTCCCACCTCCCTCTGCCTCCTCTTCAGGGGTTCCACACTGCAGATGTTCCAGGTAAATGTCAGCATCAGAATCTGCAGCTTTGCCTTTTTATTATAAATATGGTGATGAGGTGTGATAGGGTGGGGGATGTGGAAAACATCGGAGGTGCATATGGATATAAATGTGGAGGAACATTCTGGAAATCAGCCAAACTATGTAAATGTAACAAGCAGATTTCTCACAGTTGTATTTTGGGTCATTTTTAAAAGAAAATAAACGCATCCTTTCCTTTAGCCATGGAGTGTGCAGATTCTTAAAAAAGTCCTTGATTAAAATGAAAAAGCAAAAGTGTTAATTACTTCCAGATGGTGGAACTTACCTTGTGCTGGCAGACACCACCTCCTGTGGCATCTGCCCAGAGAGGAGAGAAAATTCTGGCTGGGTGAGTGGGAGGTTTCTGTGTCTGTGCTAAACGTGCTGAAGCTCTGGTCTGACAAATGTTCCTCTCGTTAACAGAGCTGTAATTAGAACACACCAGAGTTTTGCCATGGCATTCTTCAGTTGTCACTTTCTTATTCTGTGCACTAGAGAGCTTTTTAAAGCCCAGAATCCTGCTTATCCCCAGGCTGAGAGGAGAAATCCAGTAATAGCCACTTAGGGAAGATTTGCTTTTATTAGAAACCTATAAATGGGTAACTTACTGTACACAAGTGGATATTGGGATGGTTTGAAGATGAAATCATGCTCCAATAAAAGGTCTCCTGCTACAACCTGGCTGATTAAACCGTGTGTGTTACATACACACAGCGTGAGACAACACAGTGAATTTTTACCTTGTTTCAATGTGGGTGAACAGCAAATAACTGATTTTTTAAAAGTTTGCAAGCTGAAAACAGCAAAAAATAATTTAGAGAGGTAGAGATGTCTTTGTTTGTGGTATATGTATATAAATATGTGTAGCTCTGTGTTCAGCCTGCCATGGGACACTCTCTGAGTGACATTTTCTCAAGCACAGCACCTCAGATTAAAAAATAAGCTTATTTTCCCTGCTGAGATGCTTGTTGATGTAACACGGTAAGGGATTGTCTCCCAAATTCTGCTGCCTGAGCTGCACTGGGAGCTGGGAGGGGAAATAACTTCTGGTGCCAGTGGAGGGGCTGGGGAATCCAACACCAAAATCTTTCTGCCTGGCAAAATCGTGCTGAGGGATGTCAGTAAAAACCTGAATCTGCACAAGGATGGGGAGCAGAAACCTGGAGTTTGTCACTCCTGTGATGTGTTCCAATTATTATTAATTATTGCAGTGACAGGACAGGAAGGGAGAGGTTCAAACTGGGAGGGAGAAAGGTTAGGTCGGATATTTGGGAAAAATTCCTCACCAAGAGGCCCTGGCACATCTGAGGCTGCCCCTGGATCCCTGGAATTGTCCAAGGCCAGGCTGAATGGGGTTGGGATAGTGAAAAGTGTCCCTGCCCATGGCAGAAGCACTAAAAATGAGAGTTTTGCCCCTAATTATGTTTTTTCTTCGAGCAGGCAGGAGTGCTGGTGCTGGGCTGATTCATCCATGGTTTTTGTAAGCTCAGGCTCCACCTGGCACAGTGAGGAGGGAGCGGTGGCAGCTCTGGGTTTGTTTTCTTTCCTCTTGTCAAATTACCCTGAGGGGCTTTGCAAAAAATTTTTGGGGCAGCCACGGATGCTCAGAGACGCCTTTTCCTCTGAAGACTGCTCTCCTCGCTTGGATTTTGGGGGTAAAACCCAGGAATAAGCACATATAATAAACACATTCTTGTATAAATAATAAATAAATAAATAATTCTTGGCCAGATTTTCTCCTTGAGGTCCCACTCCTCTCTCCCCAGAGTTTAAACTCCCCAGAGTTCAGAGGGGGTTTTATTTAGATAAATGTGATTTCCTGGGTGCAGATGGAGACAGCAGCGCCCTGACACATCTGGGGAAAGCTGAATTTCTAAGGAGGGGCAGGAGGGTTTGGGATGCGGATGGAGCCGCAGGGAGAGGGCATCGCTGGCGCTTGGAGCAGCTTTTCCCCCGCCCCTTGCAGACAGGGGGATTTAAATAATTGCTCCTTGAGTGCGCTCCGGCTCTTTCCTTTGTCTGCGGGGATGGAATAGCTGCCCGAATTAAGTCAGTCCATTCTCAAACGCTGAGAGGAGCTTTCCAAAGGCGAGGCAGAGGCAGGCGCAGCCCCTGGCACAGCAGCGGAGCCTTGTAGGGTTTGCATTCCTCCCCCGGCTCGGAAGCTCTGGAATTCGGCTTTACAAGCACGGCAGCATCGCCGGGAATTGTTTTGCTGGGCCGGTGGGTTGGAGGCAAAGGAAGGCAAAGACCGTGATTACAATAATTAAGTGTAATTAAGCATAGCCGAGAAGGGATTGAGGGCAATAAAGCTCATGCCTGATTAGCCCACGGAAGGGACTGCCGGAGGTACGGACCGGTGACACAAACCGGGCTGGATTTAACAGGAATTTCTTCAGTCTTAATTGCAGTGTGAGGATGCCTCCCCTGCAGAGTGCTGGGGATGTGAGCAAGGGGCTCTCCAGGTGAGAAATGACACAGCCAGGCCTTGCCCTGGGTGTTTTTTGGCTGCTGAGGACACGGGGATGCAGAACTCATAACCGAGAAGCTGCTGGGAGAGCGGGGTTTGGCCGAGGCCTTCAAGGGCTTTGGGGTGGGCACCCAAGTGAGGATGAGCTTTAGGGCAGGGAAAAGGGTTGGGAAAATTATTTCCACTCTGCCACACTCAGCAGGAGCCTCAGAGCTCCTTCAAAGTGGGTTAAAATGAGAGGACAAGAGAAAGATTTTACTCAGCCCTGTGCCAGGTCTGACTGAGAATGCCCAAGGTCCTGCTCTGCCCAGGGCAGTGCCACATCCCCGTGTGCCTGTCCCGTGTCCTGCCACTGCCACAGCCCCCGTGGCAGCAGCACCAACCTCAGGAGCTGCCAGGCTCTCCAGCAGGTGCTGATGATGGATGGCATAAATGGAATTATATCTGAGGTGCGAGCAGCCAGCTGTAAAGTCATCAAACAGGAAAGGTCGTGCAAGTAATTTACACCAGAGCTGCTCCCAGAGCCACGAGCACGAATAAACACAGGCAAGCAGGCAGAGGGATATTTTTTTTTTTTTTTGTCTGAGGATGACTCTCTGAGACAGGAGCTGCAGATCCCCCTGGACCCCCTGCACAATTCCCTTCCCTGCTTTCTCCTGTGTGGAGCTCAGCCCCTGGCAGGGTTTGGTCTGGATGCTGCTGGCTCCTGTCTGAGCCAGGACAGAGAGAGGCTGGAGCTGGGCAGCTCCTGCAGCTCCTGCAGCTCCTGCAGCTCCTGCAGCTCCTCAGACTTCTGAGGGAGCCTGGAGAAATGGAGCCACCTTTTTATGCTCTGTTTCCTCTTTAGACGAGATAGAAGTGGAAACAATGGGGGTGGTTTAAGATGATTTTCCTCCTTGCTGGATGTGCCCCACAGCACCTCACAACCTCCACACAGGACCCTGGGCTCTGGGAGGGGGGAACTCTGTTCTCCAACACTTCTCAGACATTTGCAGCCTGGTGATCTTCAAAAATGCCCAGTGAGCTTGTGGGGCAGGGGGAGCAGGAGGCTGGGCAGGCTGGCAGTGCCAGCTGGGGCTGTGTGCGGTCACAGGGGCGAGCAGAGGGAAGCTGCAGGTTATTTTGGGAGGTGCAAGAGGGGAGCAAACGGCCCAGCTTTCATTTTCCAGGCAGCTGGTGCTGATTCAGGAGGTTTTAGCAGTGCCACTTGCGTGGAGCTGAGCTGACAGGGCCTTGGTGACACGGCCTGGCTGCAGAATTCACCTCCCTCATCCTCTCATTCCCCACCCAGAGGCCCTGGCTGAGCCTTCAGGAGCAGCAATAAGGTGACAGGAGAGGTAAGAGGGAGCCACAATCTCCAAGCTTGATTTTCTTCCTCTTTTCCCCTGTCTAATGGATCACATGCTTTGCTATAACAATTTCCAGCCCCTCTTCAGCACTTCCAGGACTAAACGTGGTCCTTTGACACATCCCCATGTGATGGGAGTGACACAAACCTTTCTAAATATTCTTTGATGATTTTTTCCCCTATTAAACTAAACCCAGAGCTTCATGCATCACCCAAACTGCTGGGTCCAGTTGCACACTGTGAGAAATTGGCCTTTAGGAGCTGCTTTCTCAGGTTCTGCTCTTGTTCCATGACCCTTCCTGGCAGTGTCACAGAAAGATGTTTTACCATCCCACAGGGCCACAGCAAATGCAGCTTTTGGTGGGCCCAATTTCAGCCCTTTCCCTGTCCCCAGCCCCCCTGATGCCATTTGCAGAGCTGTTCCCACGTGGCACTGCCAGGGGATCAAGCTCCAGCAGCAGCAGGGCTGGCAGGTGGGAGGTGGGAGCTTTGTCACTGCTCTGGCCCAGCCAAGGGTGACCTTGTGCTTTGCCCTGTGCTTGCAGGAAGGTGATTTTATTTATAACTGCTTTGGACACTTTGATCAGCCCATCTTCCCTATTTTTTGTCATGCTGATCTTGGAGTTTGCCCTGTCCTCCTCAATCCTGCCCCTGCAGGTGTTTTGGGTGCAATCCTGGCCCCTGAGGAGTCCATCTGAAAAGCCCAAATAATTCCTGCCCACCTTTCCCTGCCCACGAGCTGCAGGAACAGCTGGAAAGGGACCAGAACACAGCAGTGGCAGTGATGCCTCCCAAATGTTGGGATACACCCGGGTCCAGCCTGTCCCTGCATCCCTCTGGCTCTGCTCAGTGCTGCACCCAGCATTTCAAACACTTTTTGGACAGCACAGATATTCAGAGATGCCTTTTCCTCTGAAGACTGCTCTCCTCGCTTGGATTTTGGGGGTAAAACCCAGGAATAAGCAGGTATAATAAACACATATTCTTGACCAGTTTTTTTTTCCTGTGGTCCCACCCCTCGCTCCCCAGAGTTTAGGGGGGAGTTTATTTAGATAAATAAATGCACCACAAAGCCTGTGGCACAGGGAAGGGCAGTGGAGATGCTGCTGGCAGTCCCAGACCTCCACGGAGATTTCCTGCTGCCACTTAGAGCCTGTGGATGCTGTGGGGAGCTCACATCCCGAGCAAAAACCTCTTTACAACAAATCTCTCCCACCCAAGGAAATAAGTATTTCTGGCCTCCCAAAACAGAAAAAAAAAGAAAGAAAAAAAATTTAAAAAAAGGAAAAAAAAAAGAGAGAAAAAAAAAGAGGGAAAAAAAAAATGAAGAAGCAAAAAAAAACCCCGAACAAACACCCAAGAAAAGCGAGCCCCTGTCCCCTGGCCGCCGTTGCTGTGTTTGCAGTTGCTACACAAACAGGTTTATTTCTGGCGGCCCCGCATGCCGGCCCCGGGCCGTGCAATGCAATCCCGGCCCCGCAGCTGCTCGCCCTGACCCGGCCACTTTTAGCCCCTCGCTCGGTGGCCCCAGGGTTTGTCCACCCTGCGCAGAAAGGCCGGGAGAGCCCAGCCAGCCCCGCAGGGCAGCGCCTGTGCGGGGCGAGAGCGATCGGATTGTCCCCACTGCCACCCTCGGATTGTCCCCAAACCCTGAGCGAGGGCTGTGCTGGTGGGGTCACTGCCACCCTCAGATTGTCTCCAAGCCCTGCCCAGGGCTGTACTGGTGCAATGGGGTCACTGCCACCCTCGGATTGTCCCCAAGCCCTGCCCCAGCGTGGCCCCTGGCAGGGGCTGGGCTGTGCTGGGACGATCTGTGGGTCCCTGCTGTCACACAGTGCCCACCCTGACACAGGGACATGGGTGACAATCGTGTCCCCAGCTGCCACAGGTCCTTGGGGACAGCCGGGACAGCAGCAGCAGCAGCAGCAGCAGCAGCAGTGCATGGGCTGCATCTGTCCCTCTGGATTAGGGCAGCCCAGGAGCTGCTTATGCTAATGGGGCCAATCTCCATAATCCTGTCACACAGACTCCTCCGTGCTGGCAGAGCGGGGATCGGGCTGGGTGAGGATGCCAGCACACAGGAGGGCCCTGGGAGGTGGCACCGATGGCACAGGCAGGGCCCGAGGGGGCCGTGCCAGGCTGGGGTCACCTGGGCTGGTGGGAAGATTCTCCTCCTGCTCAGGGTCTTTCCTTGTCACCCCTCTGCAGCAGGGGGTACCTGCCATCCAGGGACAGTGGTGGTGGCCTCAAAACCAGGTCCCTTTGCCCCAGCCTGTGCCTTAGGTTTTTCCCGGTGTGGGATCTGTGGTTTCACGTCTCAGCTGGGCTCCATCCCTTTAAAAGCCAATTATTTCAGGGCCTGTACATTTCTGTGCCTCTGAGTGGTGTTTTTTTGTGACTGTGGCTTGGGGAAGTCCATTTACATCCTCTGGTGGGCAATGAATCAGGATCCAGTTTCCAGGTGGAAAAATCCTTGTGTTGGGAAAAGCAGAGTAAAGGCTCAGTGCTGGGGGATTTTGTGTGATTTTATTGTTCTCCTTTCCTCTGCTGCACCCTCCCTGGCTGGGGGGTCACTGCTGGAGCTGGACACTTGTAGGACGTACCCAGGACACGCTGGTTTGTCCTGCTGAGTGCAGGGACCGTCAGCAGTCCCCTGCCCTGTGCCCTGTGCCCGGGAAAGGGGGCAGGAAAATCCTCACCCCCAGCGGGCAGACAGCTCTAATCCCGAGCAGCATTTCCTGACATGTCTCGCAATCACGGGCTCTGTGTCAGCTCGGGAATGCCCAGCGGGAAGGGGCCGGGGAGCCGGGAATTCGAGCAACGCCGGAGCCGCGGGTGATAATCCCCGGAGGGAATCCCGGCCCGGGAGCTGCTGCCGCTCCCCACCGTGTGCCAAGGGGGCACCGCCGCATCTCCCGGGCCAGCACAAGGGGATGCCAGGGTGAATATCCCTGGAGAGGAGCTGGTGCTGCCAGCCAGACCCATCCCGAGCCCGGCAGGGCTGGGAGAGAGGCTCTCCATAAAAACGGGATTGCTCAGGCTCGTCCTGAGCGGGGAAGTTTGTGGTTGCGTTTTTGGGAAATAAACCCGAGTTAGAATAGCTCCTTTCATCCCGAAGGATCCCACAGTGCTTTATAAATAGATTTGCAAGCCATGCACGAGGATCACTTCCAGGCACTGGGAGGCAGCCACTTCCTGGGAGAGCGGAGCGGAGCTGAGCTGAGCTGGAGCTCCGGGAACGGCGGAAAAAACCTCGGTGCAACTTCCACTGCTGCCTCCTGTGCTTATTTCAATCCTTCCGCTGCTTTACAAGTGGCATTGATAGTTGTAATGGTGATTAACAACATCCCTTCAACTCTATTACTCCTCTCCTAAAAGCACGTGGGATTATTTAAAGGAATTATCATTTTTTAGGTGGGATAGCTCCTCACCAGCCTTGTGCTCCCACAGATCCACCCAGGGAGGAGAACAGGATGCACAGAGCCTTAATGATCATTACCCTCATCTTCGTGGTCTATTTTTTCCTGGAAACTCTGCTATAATCAAATAACTCTGGTTTATTACCTGCCATGGAGAACACGTTCATGGATCAGCCACTTGTGTCACGTAAAGGCTGAGCCTGCTGCCAGCCAGGGATTGTTCCCTGGTGGAAATGAGAGTGGAAAGGAGGGAAAAATCAGTTCCCATTCTCATCTGGATAATTCTGAGGATGATTTTGATCCTGGTTGAGGATTGGAGGCCACTGCTGCTGGGCTTGGTGTTCATAGAGGTTTGGGTTTATTTTATTTTATTTTATTTTAATTTAATTTAATTTANCACCTTCTGCACAGATTGGATCATTTCGGGGATTTTTTTTTTTTTTTAATTCTGCCTCACCGAGGCTCTGCTGCACAGTGAGCTTTCACTGTTCAGGTTTGCTGTAAGCGGCACAGAACTGCAAATCAAATATTTATAGGCACACTGGACTCTATCTTGCCTGCCCCTCCAGGGTTATTTCTTTAATAAATTCTTTATTTCTTAATAAATTCACAGTGAAGGGATCATTGCTTCCCACTGACTCCTGCAGAAGATTGTCATTGCAATTACCTTGTAAAAGGTGTAATGGTGGGAAGAAACGTCTGTCCCCATGACAGTGAATTTTATAAGAGAAAGCTCAAGTTTGTCAACAAGCACGGCTTGAAACAGAGCAAGGACAAACCCCCTGCAAGAATCGGATTTACCTGAGAAATAATTAAAAGGTGCTAAAGGGGCTTGGTGACAGGACAAGAGGGAATGGTCTTAAATTAAAAGATGGGATGTTTAGATTGGGTATTGGGAAGAAATCCTTCCCCATGAGGGTGGGGAGGCCCTGGCACGGAGAATCAGTGGCTGCTCCATCCCTGGAAGTGTCCAAGGCCAGGCTGGAGCCACCTGGGACAGTGGGAGGTGTCCCTACCATGGCAGGGGTGGCACTGGGTGAGCTTTAAAGACCAACCCAAACCATCCCACGATTCTGTGATTAACTGATGTGGTTTCCTGGCTCCCCCGAGGCTGCAGGCAGAGGGAAGTGGGGCTCTCTGTCCCAGCTCCGGGGGGCCCAGGCTGTGATGGAGGAGCCAGCGCAGCCCTGGGTGAGTAACCAGGGAGGATTCCATGGGAAACCCGGGACCCGCGGCTCCCAAACGGTGCCTCCTCCGCACTGGTGTTTATCTTTGAAATAGCTGAGGGGTCGGGTTACAAAGCAAATATGAATGAAACTAAAGGAAACGGAGCAACGAAATGGGTCAATCATTTTCCTTTGACCAGATTCCTGTGTGGAGAAAAATTTGGCTTGAAAGGCTCCTTTCCCCAGGCGTGCAGAGACGAGCCCGAGCAAGGGGACACCAAAGCTGGAAAACCCCCCCAAGCAGCAGCTTTAAAGCAGCTTTGATCTGTGCTTGCAGGGTCTGCTGGATTTATCTCCCACCCCCAAAGCCCCTGTTAGCTGGGGTGAAGGGTGCAGCCTCACATTCTGGCAGAATCCTTTTTCCAAGTGGGAAATTTCCCTGCACCAGCACTCAGCCAGGAGCGGGGGAAGGCCTCTGCTGCTCTCCAGGTTTCTCAGGGAAATTCAGGACTCAGGGAGAGGCACGGGGAGCTCGACAAGAGTTTTATTTATAAAGCTGCCAGCGCCTGGTGTAGGTTTACTCACTCTCCCATCTGGTGACTGTCACTGCCACCTCCTGACAGACACTGAGTCTCTGGCTGCTAATGACGTGTTTTGATTAGCTGGATCCGCTGCTTCACCCAGCTATCGATCAGCCACGGCCTAAGCACTGCTGTGCAGAACTGGGAGCACTTTTATCGGTTTGATTAAAAAACCTGAGAGGATTTGATCGATCTCAGAAGGTGCTGAGGTGGCAGAGGTGGAGCAGTTGCCTCCTGCTCCGGGGCGGCCTTGCCTGTGTGTAGGGACACACAAAGGCCACAGTGTTCCCTTCCCTTCCCTGTCCTGCTCCTTTTTAGGACCTGGATTCTCCCTTTTTTTGTGGTGGCAGCTGCTTGTGGAGGACGTGGTGTAGGTCCTGTGAACCGTGATGCTCCTCCATCCCTTCCCCTGCCTTTTGTGGGACAGCTGGGTAAGAGGGATGGATGTCAAAAACCACTCGTTCTTTACTCAGAAACCAGGGGTTATCAGTGTGCCTTTTATATCCATCAATGAAATATCTCAATTTCCTGTGGCTCTCTAGCAGAAGGAATGCTCCCTGGATTTTACTGGATTTTGCAGCTGTGGGGCAGGTTGCACCTCAGGGTGGATCTCTTCTCCTTTAGCCTCATCTTTGCTGGATTCTGGGATGACCATGGACACAGGAGTTCATTTGTTACCATCAGGGCAGGCTTTACTCTTTTTGGACTGGCTGCCCATCCCCTGCTGCTCTCTGCTGTGGCGTTGGGTACATCTTGTCTTCCTGGCAAGGGCTGTAGATGGAGCGGTGCTGGATGAGGTGCTGGGCACCAGCAGTGACCCACGCCTCAGAACAGCCCTTTGTCACCTCAGAACAGCCCTTTGTCACCTCAGAGCAGCCCTGTGTCACCTCGGGATGCTCTCAGGACAACGAGGAGATTTCAGGCACGGGTGGGACCCTGTTAGTGGTTGAATCGTACAATCATAGAGAGGGGACAAAGGGTTTGTGTTGAAGATCGTCTCATTCCAGCCCTGCCATGGCAGGGACACCTTCCACTATCCCAGGGTGCTCCAGCCTGGCCTGAGACACTTCCAGGGATCATCCACAGCTTCTCTGGGCACCCTGTGCCAGGGCCTCCCCACGCTCACAGGGAGAATTTATATCTTAATATCCAACTGATCCCTCTCTCTGAACCCGAGCCCTTTCCCCCCGGTCCCGCTGCCCCTCCAAGTCTTTCCCGTTGTCACCGGAGTGTCACTGCCACCGCCTGACCTGTTGCCATCCCTCCGGGGACACGGGGACACGGGCGGTGG
>VXBR01012063.1:1674-19008 GCA_013400215.1 Cisticola juncidis | reverse complement strand
TCCCGGGGGGCCCGCGGGCGGCAGCGGGGCCCGCCGGACAATGAGCCGCGCCCGCCCCTCCGGCCGCGCTCTAATCTCTTTTTTCCCCCGCTTGAAGAGCAGCGAGACGCGGCTTTGCAGCTTTGTAGTGGGAAGCGAAGCGAAAGGACATCTCCGTAGCTCGGGGCTGGGGAAGGGGGGGTCAGGAGTGGGGAGGAGAGCGTGCCCAGGCTGTGATCCCCCGGGGGATGCGCATCTGGGGGTCCCGGGGCCGCATCCCCGGTGCGGGGCCGGGGGTCCCTCCGTGAGTGCTGTGGGCACCGGCAGCTGCTCGCTGTCCCCGTGCAGTGTCCCCTCCCGGCCCTTACACCGAGCCACTGCCATCCCCTGCTTCCCACAGGGAATATTTCAGCGTTACGATGTTAACCCCTTGTCCCTAACTCGCTTCTCTCGGACAGGCGTGGGTGACCGGCGGCTGTGCGGTGTGTTTGAGCAGACTCTAGGTGATGCCGCCCTCCTCCTCGCTCTCGAACGAGGTTTTTGGGCAGCGAGGGGAGCGTGTCTCCCTGCCAGCGAGGCTTGGGGAAGTTTGAATGGATTCCTGCCACGCCGGGTGACGCTGGAGCAGGGCTGGCTGCTGGGTGGGAGCGCCGTGTTCTCCTGCATCCGTGCAATTTGCGCCCACACATGAGCTGTTCCAGTCCTTGGCATTACCCCGAGAACTGGGAAGGCTGAAAACACCCCAGCTAAACCCATAACCCTCACCTAAACCTGTAACTCCCACCCAAACCTGTAACCCCACTTCTTTTGTGTTTAGACTTGCCCCTCTGTTGGTGTCTGGGGTTCCTGACCTGTGTGAGAGAACAAATTTGGGGCTCTGGGGGTGCAGGCTGTGCTTCAGAGCTGGTGGGGTGGGCAAGGTACGGTGCTGAGTGGCTGTGGGTAAGGAAGAGGGGTCAGTTAGGCAATAAAAGTTTGGCTTTTCCTTCAGAAACCCACAGACCTTGCTCGTGAGCCACCCCGCAGGGTGACATTGTGTTGTCACCTCGTCGGGTTGGAAATTAGCGAAATCCTCTTCTGTTTTGACAGACGGGCTCCTCCTCGCCTCTGAAATTGAGTCACACATTTGAAGCGCAGATCCAGCACTTCCCTCTCGCGGCCCTGAAAGGGGAAGGATGGAGGAGGAGGAGGAGGAGGCCGGAGGTTCCTGTGACCGCCGGGGCACGGGACTGGTGCTGCCACCCTGCCCGTGCCACAGCCAGGGGTCAGGGCTGGTGTCACGAGTGCCACGGGTCCCCTGGGGTGCTGAAATCCTCCTGGGGTGCAGCAGTGCAGGCTGGGGTGCAGCAGTGCAGGCTGGGGTGACACACAGTGTCCGTGTGGCTCCTGGGGGTGAGGTACATTCGACACTGAATCTCTTTTAGGGAAGGGATTGTCTTGCCTGTCCCCTGCCCTGGCCTCTCCTGGCGTCCCTGCCGGGGAGGGACGAGCTCAGCTGAGTGGTTGGAGGCGTCCCTGGCTTCTCAAAGAGCAGCACAGCTGCTGCTGTAAGTGATTCCCTGCAGCACCTTCAGAGCTGCTGCGCTGGGGTTTGGGCTCTGGGTGCTCGTCCTGCCCTCCTCAGTGTGGGCTGCAGGCTTGGCTCGCTCTGTTGGGATGTTTGGACTGAGCTGCAGAGCCCAAACTTGGTGTGGGTGACTGCCCTAGACATGATGTGTGCTGACTTCATTCCCTCCTCGGGTACGCAGCTGGGCTGACGTCTCTGCTAGAGACCTGTGGAGAGGTATTTGGGTCCAAATTACTCATGGGCTGCATCAGAGTGGAAAGATGACCTAAAGCAGGATCCACAGAAGTGATTGCATCGAGCTGTCATGGTTCAGATGATGCTTAAAAGAATCCTGATGGCCCATGGCCAGGAGCCACAGCTGAAATCTGTCTGCTGCCTGCTTTGGTTGTGCAGTGAACCTTTCCATTTGGAGGGTTGTTCTTTAGGTTTGCTGCTCTAAAATCTTGTATAACAATGCAGTCCTTGGAGGATGAGACACAGCTGTGTCTCTCCCTGATGTGAGTGGTGTCTTCTGGTCCTGCTGTGCTTCCTCTTGGGTCACGAGCAGCTGTTGTGTTGTTAAAGCTCTTTCTCCCAAATCAAGAGATGGTTTTGGGAAGGGTTGTGCTGAGAGTCACTTTGCTGGAGAGAACTTTTCAGTGCTCCAGGAGGGCTTGAGGACAGTGTTCTAGCAGCAGTGAAAGCATTAAGGCCAATTTTCTCCTCCTCCCAGAGCAATAGTCCATGGCAGAGACACATCATTAAATGAAATGATGCTGTGTGCGAGTTAATGCATGGTCCTTCTGCTTGCTGTGTAGTACCTGGGTGAATACAAGAGATTCCTCTACTTTTCTTATAGATTCTTGTTCATCTTTCTGTTTCCCACCCCTGATTTTATTGTATTTTTTGGTACCTGAAGCGTGGCATCCCTGAATTACCTGGTGTGAAGCAGCCCCGGATGGTCCCAGTCACCCGTGACCTGACCCTGTGTGAAGCAGAGGATCTGCTGCAGGGTGGGAACAGAAAGCCTGGGCAGAGGTGATGAATGGAGCTGAAATAGCTCCTTACCCTGTTCTTCCTTGTACCTTGGTGTGATTTATTATTAGGCAAAATTAGGCTTGTAATTTCTGTGGAGGCTGCTGTATGTAGGTCACTGCTGGCCTGACTTGGCAGGGTTGGCTGTGGTCAGGCTGCAGTGGTGGGGCTGGGAGCAAGGGCTCTTTGCCTGCTGCAAATTCCACTTTTAAGACTAATCTTTGGGCTGGCTGCCTTAATTCCACCAGGAAATGGCAGCTAAGCCAGGCTGGAGGGTGAGGACTGGTATTGCAGGTGATGAGTTTTTCTCTGTTGTGTGCGTTGCGTGGTGGAGCTCTTTGTGGAGCAGGTTTCCTTTAAGAATAAATGAACAAACCTCGCTGCTGAGTTCAGCTTCAAAGCAGGAGATCCTCTCCTGGCCTGGTGAGCTTTGGAAGGGCTGGAGGAGCTCGGGGCTGTGGAGGCTGCTGAGGGTTTGCCCCTGTTTCTGGAGCATCCTTGGGGCTTTGGGGCGCGTTTGCGAAACACTCCCGGTCTCGCTCTTGGCTCCATCTGATAATCTGGGAGTGATGGAGAAGGAGGAAGGTGCCTGTGGTTTGCTGTTCTGGGAAGGTGCTGGTGTGGAATTAGGGCAGGAACTCGGAGCTGATGGCTGAGCAGCTCTGTGAGTCCGTGTAGCCAAAGCAACCTTTGTCCCGCATTGGAGATCAAGAGCTGTGTCCCTCCAAAAATCCATCAGGAAAAGCATCCCTGAAGTGAGGGATTAAATGGAGATCCTGGGCTCGTGCTCGTGGGAGACAGCTTGCTGTGCCTGCTGTTCTTCTGTCCCTCTCTCAGTGGAGAGATGTTTTTTTAATTAGCTCTGCTGTGTATTTTATGTAATCAGAAATGTCTTCGCTGTGGCCTTCTGTGCAAGCTGTGGTTGAGAAGCTGTGGAAACTGCAGTGACATCACTGGGACTTTTCCAAAGCAGTGGTTTATTATCTCATTGACCAAAGGAGTCTACTGACTTGGGGTTCGAGTTTGTTCAAACCATTTAGGATTTGCCATAATCTCTTTTAAGCACTTCACATCTTCTGAGCAGCCAGAACTACGGCTGTGATGGACTGATAAAGGCCAGGAGCAGGGGTTTTCTCCTTGGTACGTGCTCAGGAAGTGGCGGGGCTCTTCCTCTCAATAATCATCTAATGCCATCAGCCCTGGGTCTTGCAAAAGGCATTTCCCATGTTTTCAGAGGGAGGAACTGAGCTGCAGTGATTTAGTGAACGTCAGGAGCTGAGCTGCAGGATGGAAGCACAGCCCCTGGATGTGTGATTGAACAGCCAAAGACCACCAGGTAAAACCAAGATTTTGCCATTCACACCGAGCCCTGCTGGCTTTTGGCAAGATCAGTGCCTTTTGTGCCATCACTTCCACACACACGCCCCAGGAAAGGCTCCTGACAGGGCAGTGCTGGTTGTGGGGCTCTGGAGGTGATGGCTCTGCCTGGGGCAGTGAGGGATGCACAACAGGGGCTGGGCTTTGCCAGACACGTGTCTGAAACAACCAGAGCAAGGTGTAAATAATACCTGAGCTGTGCAGCCTGAGAGCCAGGGCTGCTGGGTGGGCAAAGGTGGTGAAAGCTCCGGAAGGCTCCTGCTGAGCAAGCCTGGAGGATCAAGCTGGTGACCTCTCTCTTCCCGGCCAGCTCTGGGTGTGCTGTGGTGTCTGAGGAGGTGGAGGAGCTCTTGCTGGGCTGCAGGGCGGTGCAGGTGAGTGGGAGGCACCCGCAGGAGTGGCCGGGTCGGAGGAGGCTGTTGGGGCTGATCCTGTGGCACAGGAGCAGCATCACCCCGGGTTTAGCTCTGCCACCTTCCCAGTGCCCCACACCAGGGTGCTATGAGGGCTCTGCTCTTTTCAAACCCATCCTTTTGCTGCACTTTTGCTGCCTGCTGAGAGGGAAGAGCCCTCAATCCCTGAACCCTTTCCCCGGCTTGGGGCGGCCTCGCTGCAGCTCCAGGCTCCTCTCCAAGCACAACCGGCCCCGCGCTGGCCTCGAGCTGCAGCATTCAGGCAGCATGACCTCACCTCCTGGCTTCCAAGAATAACTGCAGCCTCCCCTGTGCCTGCCCTGTGCCTCCCCTGCCTCCCCTGAGCCTCCCCTGAGCCTCCCCTGAGCCTCCCCTGAGCCTCCCCTGAGCCTCCCCTGAGCCTCCCCTGAGCCTCCCCTGAGCCTCCCCTGAGCCTCCCCTGAGCCTCCCCTGAGCCTCCCCTGAGCCTCCCCTGAGCCTCCCCTGAGCCTCCCCTGAGCCTCCCCTGAGCCTCCCCTGAGCCTCCCCTGAGCCTCCCCTGAGCCTCCCCTGAGCCTCCCCTGAGCCTCCCCTGAGCCTCCCCTGAGCCTCCCCTGAGCCTCCCCTGAGCCTCCCCTGAGCCTCCCCTGAGCCTCCCCTGAGCCTCCCCTGAGCCTCCCCTGAGCCTCCCCTGAGCCTCCCCTGAGCCTCCCCTGAGCCTCCCCTGAGTCTCCCCTGTGCCTCCTCTGTCTCCCCTGTGCCTCCCCTGTGCCGCACGGGGGCTGCCATGGGGCTGCCATGGGGCCAGGGCGACTGGCACAGCCTGGCATGGGCCAGTCCCAGGGCTCTGGCTTGTCCCAGGCATCCCAGGTAGTCCCAGGGCTCTGGCATGTCCCAGGTAGCCCCATGCCCACCCCAGGCCAGCCCCAGGGCTCTGGTTTCTGCCAGGCAGCCCCGTGCCCACCCTGGGCTGCTCATCTCTGCCCTTGCTGGGTTGCAGAGGTGGGGCAGCAGCTGGAGAAGGTTTTCAGGACCTGGCTGATCTTGCAGGGCAATTTTGGAGGAGGGAGGGTTTGAAGCAGGACCAGGGCAATCCCTCCACCAGCTCCAGAGGCTGGCATGGGAGCACAGCTTGGCCTGAGTGCTCCCCAAAAAACCAGTTTGGAGCCCGGGCAGTCACTCTGTGTCAGCTTTGTGGTCATATCTGGGGGTGACAGTGTTGAATTTCACAGCTCCTGTGTCCCACTGAAAGGGGGTCCCACCTTCATTTGCAGCCTGGTCTGGTGGAGGTGTCCCTGCCCAGGGCTGGAGGGAGGTGACCCTCGAGGTCCCTGCCAGCCAAACCATTTCGTGATTCTCCTGCTCTCTGGAAAGATCTTCTCCCTTCAGCCCTGGCAGGCACCAGGGCTGTGAGTGCCCGTGCCTGAGGCTCGTTCTGGGCAGGACTCAGCTCTGTGGCCGCTTCCCCAAAGGAGCTGGAGGGGAGCAGGGCATGCAAGAGCAGGTCTGAATGCAGAGGGCTTTAACAGCCTTTCAAATGTTCTTCCTTTGTACCCCGTGGCTGAGTCCTTTCGAAGATTTCAGCCTTTTAAGATCTCTTACCAGTTTGAGGTGGGGATTACAGCTGCCGGGTTTAATGGCTGCATTAACTCCCTGCTCCTCTGTGGCCTGGGGAGGTGACAGAGTCCCTGAGTGCTGCTGGACCTGAGATGACCTGAAACAAAAAGTTCTGCTGGAGATGGCTGAGTGAAAAATAGTGACACTGGGAGGGGGACACAGCGAGCACTCTGGGAGCTCTGCTGTGGCTCCATCCTCACCCTGGTGCTGCCGAGGACGGTGGTGGCATCTCCCTGTGGCTGAGGGCTGTGCCCTTGGCTCAGGGGCTGTGCAGCTGGCACAGCCTTTGCCCGTGTCAGGTGTAATGGGATTATTTGGGCCGGTGGCGTCAGGGCCGCACGTGGTGCCCTGCGAGCTGAACCAGAGATAAAGTCCAAAATACAAGCCCAGGTCTGAGTGTCCCTGGGGCGCCCAGCCAGGCTGGGGCTTTGCTGCTCTGCTCTTGGTGTCCTCACCCTGTTTGGCCTTCAGAGTGGGGAGCAGGGGAGGATGGATTCATTTCCTTTGTCACCATAATTGGGCTGCTTTGTGCCCGGTTTGAGCTCAGCCTTTCCAGCTCTGCTGGCCCCAGAACATGAGGGTGAGGCAGGTTTGGGGTCAGGGTGTGCCCCACACACTGAATCAGGCTGAAGCTGTGTCCCAGCAGGCTGGCACTGTGCTGTCCCTGTCCCTGCAGCACCTCCTGCCTTGGGACCATCCTCTTGAGTACCAGAGCAGCCTCTCCCTGCCCTCCACCCTCCACACCGGGCTGGGGCAGCTCTCCAGAGGCTCCTTGCTCGTCCTGCCGAGTGAGGGTTTGCAGGGAAATGTGGCTGGATGCAGCACAAGCCGGGGCTGCTGTGGAAATTTGGCAGCTTGTCCCTGTCAGGCTGCAATTCCAGCAGCAGCAGCTCATTGCCTCCTGCACCCCTGGGCTCCAGGGGTGTTCCTTGGGAATGGGGCTGGGGGAAAAGCAGATGCAATCAGGCCCAAACAAACCTGAAAATATGCATGTTATCCTCAGCCTGATCTAACAGGAGCAGTGAATGAAACAAGGAGCAGGGGGTGTCTGCCAGCAGCGGTGTGTTTGGAATTCCAGCAGCACTGAGCCTTGCACATCTCCCAGTGCTGGGAACGCTTCCCCTTGTTCTGTTCCCACTTGTGCACGGACAGGGGCCACTGTGGGTGCTGTCACCAGTGACACCAGGACTCGATGTGACTCCCAGGAGCCACTGTCACCCATAGCAGGCTCCCTGCCCCCTCCGGGCTCTGGTGTGACTCTCTCTTCCTCCCAGGCCATTTCCCAACCTCGTGCTGGGCAGAGCAGTGACAGAAAGAGCCCCGGGCTTCTTGCGCAAGAGGCGCTGGTGCTGGGAAGGGCGGGCTTGCCAGGAAGTTTAAACTCAGGTTATCTCCTGGAAGCCATCAGAGCTGTGAATTTTCGGCTGGGTACCTCCCGTGCCTGGGGCAGGGCAGTGCTGGCAGGGCACGGGCTGTTTTGGGGAGCCTGGGGGTGTTGCAGCCCTCGCTGGATTCCTGCCCAGCTCCTGGAGAGAGCATCTCCCCCCTGCTGGCCCAGGAGAGGCTTGGAGAGCCCTTTGCCCTTGTCCTCAGTGTTTCCCACCAGGAATGGCCCTGCTGCTGGTTTGGGGGCTGTGCAGCTCTGCTGGAGCAGGACAGTGACATCTGCTCTCCATCCCTCCCACCCTGCTGGCCCCACCTGGGAGCTCAGGCTCCCAAACTCCTGTTGGAAGGAGGGGTTGCTGTAAAGAGCAGCTCTGGCAGGACGTGAGATGATGCTCTGAGGGTGGTGGGATCCAGCAGGGGAGCACTGCAGGTCCCTGTGGGTTTTTGGAACTGTCCTGGTGGTCCCATGTCCCAGCCCTGTGTGTTGTTGGGGGTGCAGATGCTGGGCTGATGAAAGCTGGGTGAGGAAGGTGCTGAGGAGGTTCTGAATGGATTAAAATGTGGTTCTTGGGTGCTGGGTGGGAGCCAGAGCTGCTTTTCCCAGGAGCTGTGGAGCAGGTCTGGGGGGCTGTGGAGGATGAAGATGATGTCTGTGTGCCTCAGGGCAGTGCTTTGGGGGGATATTCCCATTTCTGGGCCTCTTCTGGAGCAGCTGCAGGGCAGGCACGGCCCTGGCTCTGTGGGTCCAGCTGATGAGGGCAAGGAGAGGCTTTGGGAAGCTCAGTGTGTCCTCAGCTCCGTCCTGCCAGGCTCTGGCACTGAGGGCAGCGTGTTCTTAGCAGGTCAGGCACCTCTGCCTTTAACCAAAGCATTCCTGTCGTGTCTCCTTCTCCTCAAAGACTGCCCTGAAACACCCAGGCTGAGGGAGGGTTGTCCTGGGCCACGGTGCTGATGCTCTGAGGGTTTTAACTTCTGACATCTGAATCCTGCACCCACCTCGAGTCCAGCCCCCCCCCAGCAGCCCTGGGGAAACCTTGCCCTGTGTGAGAGGAGGGGCAGTGCAGGGTGGCTGCTCCAGGGGCTGTTCAGGGCTTGGTTTCCCTCTGTGGCTCAGTGGGGCTGTGCCCTCTGGGGGTGCCCCTGCAGGCTCAGTGGGGCTGTGCCCTCTGGGGGTGTCCCTGCAGGCTCAGTGGGGCTGTGCCAGCCCAGGCTGTGCCCTCTGGGGGTGTCCCTGCAGGCTCAGTGGGGCTGTCCCTGCAGGCTCAGTGGGGCTGTGCCCTCTGGGGGTGCCCCTGCAGGCTCAGTGGGGCTGTGCCCTCTGGGGGTGTGCCCTGCAGGCTCAGTGGGGCTGTGCCAGCCTGGGGGTGTCCCTGCAGGCTCAGTGGGGCTGTGCCAGCCCGGGCTGTGCTGCAGGGGCACTGTGGGGGCTGCCCCAGCCACACAAAGGCTGCCCTGTCTGCTCTTTGGCTTCCCCTGGCCCTGAGCTCTCCTCGTGAATAAGTGGGATTGAAAAAGCTGAAATACATACAGAGCAGGGCCCAGGAGCCCCTGGTGACCCCGAGGGAGCAGCTGCCCCCTGCCCACCCCACACCCTGGGGTCCTGGAGAACCCAGGATGAACCCTGGAGAACCCTGGGATGAGGGTGAGTGCAAGGCTGGCCAAGGGGAGAGGTTTCTTTTTAAGAATCTGGCTGTGGGAATGCCCAAGGAGACCAGGCTGTTTGCCAAGGGAGCAGCAGTAGCTGCGGGAGGAGATTTTTCTGCTGGTTTGTTTAAATATCCGTGCGTTTATCCTTTTATCCCATCTCCGTTTCAGTCTGGCAGGCAGAGTGAGTCCAAACCACTCTCTGCCTGTGGGATTGGGTAGCAAACCAAGCATCCTGCTGGTAAACTCTGTCAGTCAGTGGGATGCTGAGCATCCATGGAGGATCAGGGACTCTCCTGTGCATTTCCCACACGTGTCTTTGCTGGATATTGAGATGTGAGAGGACAGCAGAGGTTTTCTCTGCTGTCAGCCCAGGCTGGGTCAGGTTTGGTGGCTCTGAACAGCCTGGCCTGGTGGAAGGTGTCCCTGCCCATGGCAGGGAGTTGGAATGAGGTGATCTTCAGGGTTTAACTTGTGTTTTCCTTTTAACCCAAACCTCTCCTAGATTCAGCGACTCCTTGCTCTGTGTTGAGCCCAGCCCCGGGGGAACATTTCCCCTCTGGGATTTTTGGAAGTTTGTGCACCCAAGGCACTTCCCAGTGAGTTTTCCATGCCTGTTGGCTGAGCTGTTTTGGGGTGATGGTGCTGCCTGGGACACCCCTGCTCCGGGCTCTGTCCCAGCTTCACCAAACCCCCCCAGCCCCGGGGCCGCCCGGCTGCTGCTGCCAGCAGGTGCTGGGGAGGCTCCTGGGGCTGCCAAAATCCTGCAGGGAGCTAAGAATAGCCCCAGTGTCCTGAGAGCTTTAATGTGGTGCCAGCAGGACGCAGAGGAGGGCTTGTTTTGTAAAAATAGGAGCACAACTGTGTTTTGCTGCCTGCTGAAGGAGGCTCGGGGTGGCTGCTGGAGGAGGAGGAGGGGGAGTGCCCTGCTGGGCTCCTGGCTTGGCAGGAGGCTCTCAGCCCATGGCAGCCATCTCACTGCCATCTCACTGCCTTGCTTCAGGGCCCAGGGTTTCCCCTGAAGTGCTGGCTGTGGGTAAAGCACAGCCTGAGGCAGTGCTGGGTCTCAAGTGTGGGGTGGAAACCCACGGGGGTTTCCAGCAGCTCCTCTGCAGGTCCTGCAGGGTGCTGGGGTTGTACAGCCCCAGTGTGATGGAGGAGGATGAGGACAGCCCGTGGGGCAGGGACAGCTGGAGACTGCAGTGAGAGCTTTGGGGGGGTGGCAGAGGAGAGGCTGGTGGGGGATGTGTGCCCCTGAGCAGCTCTGGATCACCCAGTGGGGTGCAATCCCCTCTTCACTGCCATCCCCTCTCCTGGCACACTTTGCTGCCCCTCTCCCTGCCCTGGGCATCAGGGCTGGTGGTGACAGGTTGGTGTCTGCTGTGCCATGTGAGGGGAGCAGCAGGAGGAGGAGGAGGAGGAGGAGGAGGAGGAAGAGGAGGGCTATTGATGCCTGTGGGACCCCTGCCTCTCTGAGCTCCTGTGCAAAGCCCTGTTGTGAAAGCCCTGAGCTGCTCCTGGCTCGGTCTTTTCCTGCTCCCAGCGCTCTGGCAGCCTCCAGACTGGTGTGGGCACTGTGCCTGGTGTGGGCACCGTGCCTGGCGTGGTTCCAGCCCCTCTGGCACTGCCCAGGTCCCACAGCCGGGGGGATGCTCTGCCCTGGAGCCCCTCAGAGCCGGGCTGCACGCCCTGGCCTTATCTCAGCAGGGTGTTTGCCGTGCCCTGGTGCTGACCAAGGCCGTGGCAGGGGTGAAGCTGTGCAGAACAAACAGCTGAGGGAGCCCAGGGTGATGCAGCAGCGCTGTCGTCACCGAGCTCCAGGTGCGTAAACGGAGCCCTGCTCGGGCTTGGCACTGGAGCAGAAACAATCCCGAGGCCATCCTGCTCCAGGGGTGCTCCAGGAGGGGCTGGCCCTGGTGCAGCTTGGGGTTTCAGTTTGGTTTTTTACTTTCTTTCTTGTTTAAGATCTGTTCAGGGTACAGGCAGTGTCCCAGTGCTGGGGGGAGGGTGGGTGGCAGCCTCTCCTCTGCCCCGTGAGGGGCCCTGCCCGTGGGCTGAACCCTGAGAAATTTCATTTCTGGGCAGAGCTCAAGCCCAGGAGCTGCTGGGAAGCAGTGAGTGTTGTGGGGCTGCTCCTGGCAGGGCTTCAGGGCTGCTCCTCGTGCAGGCTGGGTCTGGGCCTCTCCCCAAAATCCCTTCCAGCTGAAACGCTCGGAATGGGTGGACACGTGCAAAAATAGAGGCAGTGCTGGGATGTGGGTGTGGGGAATCCAGAGCTGTCAGAGGTCACAGGAGGGTCGGGCTGGGCTGTCCCAGCTGTGGGAGGCTGGTGCAGGCAGGGACCCAGGGAGATGCCCTGGGTGCTCCATGGGGAGATGCTCTGGGTGCTCTGTGGGGAGATGCTCTGGATGCCCTGTGGGGAGATGCTCTGTGGGGAGATGCTCTGTGGGGAGATGCTCTGGGTGCTCCATGGGGAGATGCCCTGGGTGCCCTGTGGGGAGATGCTCTGGGTGCTCTGTGGGGAGATGCTGCATGGGGAGATGCCCTGGGTGCCCTGTGGGGAGATGCTCTGGGTGCTCTGTGGTCCCTCTGACGCTGAGGGGAAGCCCCTGGCTGTGCCTACAGGGCTGCTGGAGGCAGCTCCGTGCAGGGCTGGTGATAAGGGGGTTTTTTTCAAGCTCTGCCTGTGGGTGGGAGGCACAAAGGACATAGGTCAGGCCCGAGTTAATGGTTTACATCAGTGTTTACTTCGGCATTAATCACACCTGCAAATATCAACCACTTCCTACCATAAAAACACACGGTGCTCTTCCGCTCGTGTCGCCAGCCCCGATAGCAAACCTGGCCAGGAGAGGGGCTGGCACAGGAGCTGACCCGGCCTCAGCTCTGCTCAGAGGGGAAGGGGCAGGGGTTGAGTGTGGAGCAGACCCGCTGGCTGTGGCTGGGAAGATCCCCACCTTTCCCATGGCTCTTTATTTCCCTTTCACTTTGGGCTGTGTGGGATCAGGGGTTTGGTTTGCAGAGGCACCTGAGCATCCCTGCCCAAGGCAGTCTGTCCCTTCCCTGTGGTGGCTCCTGGTGGGCAGGGATGTCTTTAGAGAGGGATGGGCTGGGCTGGGTTGGAGCATTTTGGCCATTGTGACCCTTTTTGTCCCTGTGGGGTTCACGGGGAGGTCCTGGCAGGGTGGTGGCTCTGTCCTTCCAGCCAGATGTGGCACAGCTGGATGTGGCACCCGTGCCTGGGCTGCCCCTGCTCCTCACCCGGAGCCTCCTGGAGAGAGCAGCGTGGGTGATTCAGCCAAATCCAGCTCTGCTGCTGCTGCTGAGGGCTGGGAGGAAGAGGAGGCTCCCAAAACAAACACATGGGACTGAGCAGGCCCCTAATTTTGTTTTTCTCAGGTAAATGAAGCCGACACTCTTTGTTTTCTCTCCTTTAAACGCCAGCCCCAGCCTGTTGCTGGGTGTGAGTCAGCGGTGATGCTTCGTGCTGCCGCCTCGTTGCCATTTACCTGCTCCGACTTTTCCCGGTGAATTTTGCAGCCCCTTCCCGCCCACCTCCATCTCCTCCCTCCAGCCCCATCCCCAGCGCCTCCACCATGCTGGGACCCTTCCCCAGCATCGGGGGTGCTCTCCCGGACACCCAGCTGGACTCTCCACCTGCGGGATGTGCCCAAGGCCATTCCTGCTGCTCTGGGCTCTGCTTGGGGCTGGCCGGGCCCCTGGCAGGTGGTTCTTGCTTAAACCCGGGCCTCTCTTCTGCTCCTCGCCTTTGTGTGCCCCGAGAGGCTTTTGTTGCCGCCTGAAAAGGCTGAATGGCCGCTGCATCTGTCGCAGGGCGAGGAAATGCTCAGCAGATGCCCCGGGCAGGGGGGGCTGCGGGGCGGGNATCGGCCCCCGGCGCGAAATCGGCCCCCGGCGCGACATCGGCCCCCGGCGCGACATCTGCCTCCCTCCGAGCTGCTCCTGCCGGAGCGTTCGGCTCTCCCCGAGCTCTCGCAGCCTCCTCATGCCCGGCTGCCCGCTGGTCTCGGGCCGTGCGTGGGGATGCTCTCCCCGAGCCGCGGCTCCGGGCGCTCCCGGGAGCGCTCGGATCGTTCAGGCTGGGAGGNNNTCGGATCGTTCAGGCTGGGAGAGCGCGGCCGAGCAGCTGAAGCGGGTGTGTGTCTGTGTGTGTGTGTGAGCTCGCCTTTGCTCGGCCTCTCCTGCCTCTCCTGCCTTGCTCTTTCTACCCTCAGTACCCCTCTCTTGCTTGGGTTCCCTTCTCCAACCTTTCCGTTTTTCCCGAGGCGAGAGAACGTGGAGGGGGGAGCTGACTGTGCTCCGTTGTGTGGGTCCAAGCCTCAGTGTCCACCCGGCTCTGGCGGCTCCCATCCCTCTGGAGGGTGGGTGGCTGATGCCTGGTGCTGTCCTGCCCTGCAAACCACCCGGGATGGAGCAGAGCTCCCCTCCAGGCACTGCTGGGCTGGCAGGACGGGCACGCTGCGGGCAGGACGGGCACGCTGCGGGCAGGATGCTGCCGGACCCACGGCCTCCTCCTCCTCCTCCTCCTCTGCTCCCTGCCTCCCCGCGGGCAAAACAAACCTGAGGGTGAGGCTTTCGCCTCCTCTGGTGGGGCTTCGAACTTTCTGTGGCTCTTAGGGCGTGGGCAGAGCAGAAGTGAACCCCAGCTTGGGAAAGTCCCCTCGGCAGGACGGGCTGTGGTGGGTGTGAGCAGCGGGGATGGGGTTGATGTAAAGGTTTATATAAGAGCCACGATGATGTGGGGAGGCTTCCTGAGCTGCACCTTTAATTGTTACTGCCTTGTGGTTCAGCCATGAATTTCCCTCTGTTTGGTAACACAATTCCTCTTCGGGGCTCCGGGACTCGTGATTTTATTTCTCTTTTGTAGCTCATAAGCACCAAAAACGGAACCAAGCTTTGCTGCTTCCGTGTCCTTCTGCTGCCCTCTCCCTCCGGGCAGGGACTGGGGGCCTTTGGGCTCCTTCCCTGTGGGCTCCCCAAATATTCTGCCCCTGCAGGCTCAGTGCAGTCCAGGCAGAGGTGGGAACAGCCTGTGCAAAGCTGCCAGCCCTACAAATGTGTGAAGCAGCTGACGCCAGTTGGCAGCCAGTTTGCAGGGGAAGATTAGAAGAGGAAAATCCTTTGAAGAGAAACCCTTTTGCTTTATTAGGAAAAACTGTTCCTTGCCCTGTGCTAGCCGGGTCAGGGGATTCCAAAGGCTGTGTGTGTGATCCAGGCAGGGGGAAGCTCTGCTTTGCTTCCCTGCTGATGATTTGGGGATGACAGCCTGCCTCTCTTCTTCGCTGTAGGTTCATTCTGACTGCAGCTCAAGAAGAGTTTATTTTAACCCCTGTGGTGCACACAGGTCCTGAGGGGAGCTCCTGGGGGTGGTTTGGGGCCTGGGGACCCCCCTGCAGGTCCTGCTGGAGGGGTGGGTGCTGCATGGCCTGTGCTGCTCTGCTGGGGACTGAGGAGAATCGGGTGGGATCAAAATACCCATGGAGATAAAACCACCCTGGCTGCAAGGGCAGCTGGAGAGCTCAGGGTGAGCGGGGGGCAGCCCTGGAGAATGACCAGCTCAGCACCCCAGTGTGACTGATCCTCCCTTTCCATGGAATTTGCCCAGGGGAGGTGAATTTTCGCTCTTGGACAGGGCTCTCCTGCCCGTCTGGGTGTGCTTGGCTCGCCAAGCGTTTGGGGCTGTGGTGGCACCCACAGCGAGGAGGGACAGTGGGACAGCAGGGACAGTGGGACAGTGTCCTCAGTGACCTCCTGCCGTGCCACAGGAGGAGGCAGCTTCCTTTTCCAACCTGTCGTGACTCATGGAACATCATCCCGGGAGGAGGCGGCGGGACTGAATCAGTGGTGCCTGAGGACAGGCTCGGCACACGTGAGCGTGGGCAGCTCCAGCCCCTGCTCCTTCCTCCCCTTCCTTCCTTCCGTCTGTCCTTCCTTCCTTCTTCCCTCCCTCCCTCCCTCCCACCTGAGATGATGATGAGGAAATCCAGCTCCATGTGGTGCTGAGCTCTTCCTTGGAGCTGAAGCTCATTTTTGACACCTGCAGGACCAGGCTGGAGCCTGGTTTGGGTTTGGGTTTGCTCAGGGGGTGCTGTCCTCCTTCAGAAGCCCTGATGAGCTGTGCTGTTCTCAGGAGCTGCTCCCAGGGTTTGTGTGTCCAAGGTGGGGAAGAGCCCAGAGGTGCTGCTGGAGCACGTCAGGCTGGGCTGTGCCCCTCTGGTGGGAGCAGTGTGGGAGCCTGAGGGCTCTAATGAACCTAATGAGGGTGTTTAGAGGAACACAGAATAATTTCTCTTGAAGCGTGGAGAGGCTCCTGGGGGAGCTGGGCTGAGCCACAGCACAGGATGGCAGCAAACGCTGCCTGCTCAAACCTCAGAGGTGTCAGGCAGCTGGGAGGGGAGCTGGAATGCGGCTGAAAGCTGAATTTCCTCCCTAATTGCCAGCAGGGTGGGGTGGCTCTTTCCCTGCTCGCGCTCCTTTCCTGCAGGGAGGTGCCCCAGTGGGATGGGATGGGGCAGAGCTCTGGGCTGGCTCTGCTCCCCTGCGATGCTGAAGGGACGCAGGGGTGCTCTGTGATCCTGAGCTGATTTTTGGAGATGTGGTGCAAATCCAAACACCCAACAGCCGTGATGGGGAAGGGCTGCAGCTCCTGCTGCCTGAGTCCTGCCCGGATTTGCTCCGAGGTGGCGGCAGAGCCTCCTCAGCAGCGCTGCCCTTGTGCCCTGGCCGGGACGCTTGTGTAACCGGGATCCGGTTACTGCCCGCAGCTGCCGAGCCCCCCTCTCCAGCAGGGGCAGGCAGGTACTGCAGCGTTTTCTCTCTGAAATAACCAGGGGTTTGCTCTCCCAGGAGATCAAGATCTCCTCTGTGGAAGGGGAACAGGACATGAGAGCTGGGAAAGCTGAACTGAGAGCAGCGGCTTGTCCCGGCTGCTGCCATCGAAGGGTTAACCCTGGTTGTGTTCAGTTTATGGGGTTGCAAAATCAGCTGGTGTGGGATGGGGGCAGGTCGTGCTTGCTGAACCTCAGGGGAAACACGAGGTGATTTTCCCATCCCAGCCTCCTTGCTGGGAGCTAAGAAATGTAAATCCTGCTGCGGTCACAGGCTCCTGGACGCTGGAGCTGAATCAGGGCTGTGGGCAGAGCAGGGCCAGGACAGCACCCACCAGAGCTTCCCCTGCTCCCTGGGGAAGGGGAGGGAAGGTTGGGAGCTCTGGGAGCTGCTGGGTCCCTCCTGAAGAGGGAGGAAGTGCTGGGCACATTCCCGGGGCACAGGGCGCCAGTGCCTGTGCTGGGGGCAGCAGTTTTGGGGGGCAGCAGTTTTGGGGGGCAGCAGTTTTGGGGTGCAGCAGTTTTGGGATGCAGCAGTTTTGGGTGCAGCAGGCGATGCTGGGGCTGTGGGCTGCCTCTGCCATGGCCTGTCCATCCTTCCCCAGCAGCCTCTGTGCATCTGGCCTTCAGCTGCCACCGGGAACATTTCCTAAATTAACCAAATCACTCCCTTAACGAGGCTTAATCTGCTGCTGTGGAAGCCTCTCCATCACCTCTGCATGCAGAGCCAGCAGGGAGCGGAGGGAGCAGCTGGATCACAGCTGGGTGTTCCGGGAGCACCAGGGCAGCTGTTTGCTCCTGGAGCTGCTCTGGGTACAAAAACAAATGTCAGGATTGGGCTGGTGCAGGTAATGGAGGCTGCTGCCTCCTCCTTCATTAGAAATCCAATTAATCTCCTATGGGAGCGCTTGGACTGATGGCTAAAAATGGGATGTGTTCTGCTGTACCTCTGCTGTTTGTCTTGTGCAGAGTGATGTTAACTGGCTGCTTCCTGCTGGTCCATTTTCCCGGCGCATAATTACAAATTGTTTTGTTTTCCTCGTTTCTCTTCAGCTTCCTGGCTCCCCACGTCAGAGCAGGGCTGCAAATAGCCAGGCTTTTCTCCAGTCCCTTTTGCAGGGCTCCTTGGGGGGCTGCTGTTGCTCTTGCTTATGATTTTGGCTTCTGCAGGACCCGTTTTTTAGGATAATTAAGCAATAGAGGAGCAAGGAGGGCTGTCCAACCTCCTGCCCTGAGGAGCTGTGCAAAGTTGGCTTTGGCCACTTTGGTCCTTGCTGATGGTTTGGTGCCAGCAGCCTCCCCAGCTGCACAGGTTCCCCCAGGTTTCCTCTGCCCCAGGAGAGCTGAGGAGGGGGAGAGGTGTGAGCAGAGCCTGGGGATGGTGTTTGGGGATGGTGTTTGGGGATGGTGTTTGGGGTGGTGTTTGGGGTGGTGTTTGGGGATGGTGTTTGAGGTGGTGTTTGGGGTGGTGTTTGGGGTGGTGTTTGGGGATGGTGTTTGGGGTGGTGTT
>VXBR01012062.1:1371612-1419793 GCA_013400215.1 Cisticola juncidis | reverse complement strand
TGGGAGCGGTCCCGGCTCCTGTATCCTTTCTGCTGTGGGGTCGGGAAGGGCCGGCAGCAGCACCTGGGCCCCTGTGAGTCGGGGCACCGCTTCCCCCAGCCCGGCGCCCTTCGCTCCCTGCTCCCCGCGCCCTTGTGGATCCCTGGTTTGTCCTACAGGGACACCGGCCCGGGAAGGACACACAGGGCGAGCCCTGCCCCGTGTCCCTGTGCCGGGGACTGCGCTTCCGTGGCAGCCCCGACTGGAATTTTGGGGTCAGCACCTGAGCTGCCCCAAAACCTCTCCTTGAGCTTCATCCACGCAGCCTGTGGGGAGCTGGGATGTGCATCTTGGCACCGCCCCAGCACCGCCCCAGAGGCTCCCCTGCAGCGAATTTTCCTGCTTGAGATTCAATAGGTTTGGAGAGATAAACTCCACATGACTTAGAAATTGCACGGCAACTCACAGATCTCGTTGAAAGATACAGACCAAACTGGTAGAGCAGCAGCAGGAAGAACATAAAGGTTTGGTTTGCGATTGGGGACCAAGGTGGAAATGTTGGAGGCTGCCAACATAAGGCAAAGGAAACCTGGGTAGAAATAAGTTTTTGCGTTGATGTGTCCCATGGTTCCAAAAGTGAAATGGAGACTGCTTGCTGAGAATATTTTTAAAGCTGCTGTCATAAATGTTGCCTTTAAAAAAAAGAGCTGCTTTTCCACAGAGCAGAATGCTGACAAGTTACCTTTGAATTATAATACAGAGAATAGGATGTTATCAAACAGGATGTAGGAGTCCTCAAATCGATTAAAAATATGGAGGCAGATGGATAGTTGTTGACTCAGACTGCCATAACACAAGTAGGAACACAAAATTAAAAATAAATTATAGGAAAAACACCCTGGTTGTAAGATACAGAAAGTAAGGAGAGGTGCTGCAGAACCTGTTTGTTTTTAAATCTGGGTCATGATGCAAATAGCTTTGGACAAAAACATGGCTAAGCTGGCTGGGGCAAGAAAGGTGTGTGGATAAAGTAAATGGCAGACTGTAATAAGAATAGATCTATTTGTTACACTGAACATCAGTTCACCGGTTTTTTAATCTCTGCGCCTCCTGGTTTCAATTGTCCAAGCAACCCAGACTTGTCCTCTGCGTGTTGCAAAGTGTCAAGAGCAAAACCAGTGAGAGGAAGAGGCACTGCAGAGCCTGGGAGGAAGGTGCTGAAATGGAGTCCAGCTCTGGGTGGACTTGTCTGCTGCCCCCCGTTCGGGGACATGGAGGTGCTGAGGAGGGCTCAATGCGGGGTTCAGCCCATGCCTCCATCAGCTGTCTGGACATTTAGGAGCCCCATATTCCGTGAAATTAGGCCTGGAATGTGGTGTGTGGAGCACTAGTGCCCTCAGTTGGGGGATTCCTTGTTCTGGGACCTGCTGTGGCAGTTGCCACCTGGTCTCCCCATGTTCTTCTCTCTGTCTTCCATCCAGTTTTCCATCCAGCACCTTTTCCTCCCTCTGGCTCATCATTTTTGCCACACAATTTGCATGTGTCTTTCTCCCACCATATGCGACTCTTGACAAGATAATGTTTCAGCTTCCTGGTGTTGGGACCATAGACAGGGCTGCTGTGATGAAACCTATTACTTATTCCCAAAGCATTCATGCTTTTATGAGCAGTAGAGGAAAGTCAGTGGTTTGCATAAAACCCAGAAGCAAACATGCATGTGCAGACCAAAAAACCAGCATGAAAATGCTCATTTTTATTATGGAATGACACTTCAATACCATGTACGAAGTTCTTGTGAGGCTTCTTTAGCATGTGGGGTTTAATTGCCCTGTTGATGAGAGTCTCTGTGTGAGAGAAAACAGATGCTTTTTAAAAACCTGTTGAAATGAATTGAAGTGGAGGACAAGCCTAAAGCTTTCCTCTCTTCCTGCTATCCCTGTCATTTGGGAGGGACCTGATCTCTGCAGTAACTGGAGAGAAGGTGAGGGTTTGCAACACTGTATGAGAATGTGAAACCTCAGGTTTACCCCTATGATTTATTGTTTTAGATAATTTTCATTTTTAGAATATTTTTATTATTGTTTATTGTTATAGAAGCAAAATGAACAAGATTTGAGTGGATTGAATGTCCAGCACAGCACCTGCCTTTAAGATGAACAGCACTGTAGGATCAAGGACTCATGCTTGTAGATAATGTTCTAATCTACTTTGCTTGATTATGTATTCCTTAATTCCCACCCCAGATCAGCATTCCTACTTCAGCCCAAGTCAGTGTGGTTCCTCATTCAGGGAGGTTTTGGTAAGCTCCATCTTCCTTGGTAGAGATAAAAGCAGAGCAACCTTCAGAGCTCAGTCCTTTCTTCCCCCAAGCACAGGTGTTGTCACTGGACATGGCTAATGTGTCCCTGTTTGTCCCAGCTATACCCTGGACAACGATCTGCTGACCACAGAGCAGAGGCAGTTCTACGAGGACAATGGGTACCTGGTAATCAAGAGTCTCGTTTCTGATGAGGACATTGAGCGCTTCAGGTACGGGGCACTTGCTGGGGGGAGCTCTGGGAACCTGCAGAACTGACACCGAGAGGTTTGGGTGTCTTCACTGAAAACTAAAAAGCTGGGTAGTTGTAGAAGCAAAGTCCTTTTATTGTATTGCTAAATCAGTCTCATGAAAGCAAAGTTATTACAGTCCTTGCCAGCATGCAGGAAGCTTTCTAACATAGAGTCCCTACGTCCCATGCAGAAGCAGCAGCATTTTTATCAGCAGCAGTGACAGCACCCGTAATCTGTGTCCCGTAAGCATGAGCATCCTAGCATCCTCAAAGCAGTGCATTTTAATTCTGTTTTTACCCAATCAGGTGAAAACACAATGTTTCTGTGTTCTTGCTGGACCTATCCTAAGCTAAGATTGATGTATGACAATGTTTGTAATTTCTTATACAAGTTCTACGCATTGAGCTCTGTCTGTTCTATCTAGGAATGTTTACCAAGGCTACATTATTTTCGTTATGTCTAGAGTTTAACTGTCTTTGCAAAAGGCAATGCTACTCAACTTTAAACTGGATTTTAGGTCTTTTTCTTACTAATTCAGTCTGTTATTTGCTAAGGCACTTAAAAAATCCTCTACTTACTTAAAACTAAACTTGCATTTGTTCCTCATGTCTGTGTGGATTTATGTATCTTAGTTTCTCTGAAGGTTCTAATTCAGAGAATATAATTCAGAGAGTAATTCAGAGATATGTCCCTCATATTTCTGGACATCCCTGGGCCTGTGTGGGTGGGGCCCAGGGGGATTTTGCATCCCAACAGAGATGGTTGGGTTCTTCCAACATGGACATTCTCTGTGGTTTGCAGGAAGGAGTTCACAAGGATCTGTAAAAGAGAGGTGAAGCCACCAGGAGTTATGATTATGAAGGACGAGTCCCTGAAATCCCAGTTCGGTCAGTCTGAAAAAGTGGTTAACAAAGTGCAGGACTTCCAGGAAGATGCTGAGCTGTTCAGATACTGCACTCTGCCAGAGGTAAAACAAAGAAGGGGGTGTGGAAGAGCCTCTGTGAAGGTATCTGACCCTGCAGGTCACTCCCATAAACACACAAGCAAGAAAGGAAGATGAGGCCAGCTTTTAAGAGTGTTCTGCATGAAGAGGGGATGGATGGAGGTTGAGGCAGAAAACTTTAAGCAGTGCTGGTGTGGAGCCAGTCAGGAATGTGACTTGGCCAAACCATGCCAGGCTGGAGGGGCAGATCAGCAGCATGTTCTGAATGTGTTTTATCCAGGCAAACATCTGTCCCTGGGCAGGTCCAGCCTTGCAGCCCATATTCATGTGGCAGATACGGCTCTGTGGGAGTACCCTCCCCATCCTTTCCATCTCTCCCAGCAGCCTGCAGCACCATCCTCCCTCTTGGCCTCCTCCCACTATTCCCATTTGTGTGCCATGCCAGATCTTGCTCCTGTCCTGCGTCCCTCCATCCTTCCCAGCTTCCACCTCCTGTACCCTTGTCCTCAGCCAAACATCCAGCTCCCAGTGCTTCCTCAGCAATATTTCCTCTTGTTTTTCATGTTTCTAAATTGTTTTTTAATGTTTTCTTCCTTGTAGGTCCTCAAATATGTTGAATGCTTCACAGGGCCAAACATCATGGCAATGCACACCATGCTGATAAATAAACTTCCAGATTCTGGTAAGGAAAACTTGGATTAGAAGAAAATGGATAAATTATTGTGTGTATTCCAGAACTAAACACAGTGTTTTAGAAAATTTGTAAAAAAAATGAAACCCAAATAACAGAAAATTTGCAAAGCAGTTTGTTCATAGTTTGCTTTCTTTTTACCTTGGTTTAATGAGACAATATGAGAAAACACAAGAGAGTTTTTGAGGCTGCACAAAGTTTAAATAAGGCAAATAAAGCAAGTAGAAATATTCTAACTGTATCTATTTAAGGAGCAAAATCAATGGCAAAATAAGTACATAAATTATATATAAAAGGCTCTTTTGGTGTGGATGATGTTTCTATTTCCATGGGCGGAAAAAATAACAAGCAAAACTTCAAGAATATTTATTTTTGTTTAGACTTCATGGAAGAGAGCCCCTAGGGCAGAAACTCTCTGTGGAGGCTGCAGTCCATAAATTGAGATTTTTTTTCCTTTTTTTAAGAGAAAGCTGAATAAACATGAGCAGGGTGCAGCACAGACAGGGGTGATTCTGCTTGCATCAGAGCAGTACATCCAGTGCCTGCAGACAGCTCAGCTGTTGGAAGGGCTTAGTGCTGGGGAGGTTTGTGCAACACCGTGCTGGTTAAAGTTCTCAAAACTGGAGAGCAGCCAAAATGAGTGATAAAAATATGTGGTGGTGGTGAAGGCCAGCAAAAGGAGCCTTCTGAGGGGTCACAGAGCTAAGCAGCCTCCTGGCATTCACTGTGTGACCCAGGGGCCACCACCATGGTCCATTTTGGGGAGGGATGGCAGCTCACCTGCTTGCTGGAGCAGGCCAAGTGTACTGAATACACCAAGTGTCTCCAGGGGAAGCAGCAGCTCCTTATGATGTGCTCCAGTGGTTTAACAGGAGGAAAAGGCTGTGTTTGATGAGGCTGAAGGTTTCTGAACCTGTGTTGCAGACAAACAGACTTTCCTGCACCCCATGCACCAGGACCTGCACTATTTCCCGTTCCGGCCCGCGTCGCGCATCGTGTGCGCCTGGACTGCCATGGAGAGGGCTGACCAGGACAACGGCTGCCTGGTGGTGCAGCCAGGGACACACAGGACAGCCCTGAAGCCTCACGGTTATCCAGAGTGGCAGGTACTGTCATGGAGGGCTCAGGAATGCAGGAAGGGGACGAGTTTTGGCTGGGAAGGACTCGCTGCAGGGGGAGGATGTGCAGGTCAAACCTGGGGTTTGCAGTTTTTTTTTTTTTTTTTTTTTTTCTGTTTATGCAAAACTGACATTGATTTGGGAGAGTTTCTTGGGTGACCTCACTCCATGTGATGTGGGTAGATTTGCCTCTGTTCCCACCTTCACCTGGAAAATGTCCAGCACATTGTGGCATGACAGCATAAACGCATGCCAACATTTTCCACTGCCCTTGCCAAGTCTGAGGGCTCTGTTCCCTCCTGCCAACTTGTTCCTGCCTGGTAGCATGTCCCAAAGAGGAGCTGGTATTTTTGGGGTACTGTCCCAAAGAGGAGAAGTCTGACAGTGAACAACTAGATGGAATAAAATACCAAGGGGTATCTTCCCTTTAAGAGTGTGTGTTTCCTGGCCTGGCCTGTCACTGGTGAGGTTATACCAGGAGCAGAAGGCTGGACTCCAGCACTGGCATCAGGCCACCCTTGTGGGGTTTCCCAGTGCCCTTCTCAGTTCTCTCCACTGAGAATGTCTTTGTCCTAACCAGCTGCAGAAAACACAGGAATATCATTCTTCTGTACATCAGGCTTATATCCCTACTGCCCTACTGTGCTCTGAGAATCAGCACTTCCTCTAATTTTAGCTGAGTGATTTCAGTTCAGCCTTTTTGTTTCCTAGGGTAAAACCAACAAACTTTTCCACGGGCTGCTTGATGAGGATGAGAAGATTCCCAAGGTTCACCTTGTCATGGAGAAGGGAGACACAGTGTTCTTCCATCCCCTGCTCATTCATGGCTCTGGGATAAACAGGACATCAGGTTTCAGAAAGGTAGGGAAACAGCTCTTGATACAGTCTTTTATATTCTTGACTTTTTTTAAAAAAGTATCCAACTACCTTCTTTCAATTTTTATCCCCCACCTCCTTTGAATCCTTTCTCAGTTCATGAATATGTGGATGAATGTTTCCATGAGTTTTTGTCTTCCTAATATACTTCAGCACTCTCTTGTATTTTAATTATTTTATTTTTAAACATCTGTCTTCTGTAAGAAGTGCACACTGTGCAGCTGCTTGAGAAAAACAGAACAGGAATAGAAATTAGATGTTGAATCTGTGTTTAAATTAAAGCCTGTTTGGCTGTAGTTGCTTTTCTGAAAGTTCCCTTTCAGCTGTCCCAGCTATCAGGACTTCCCCTAATTCTTTTCCCTGTCTTTTTGGTGTCCCATCTCTGGATAACAGGAGTCTCCATCATTAAATAAATAATACTTATTTATATGATTGCACAACCCATTTTTGTATAAAAGAAACCCATTTTTGTATAAAAGATTTGTTAACATGCATGATTATTTAACTGAAACAGGCAAAAGTGCCCTCCTTTGGAGGCCTAGTCCTGTCTCAGAAGGGATTCATGCAGGCACTGCAGCACAGGCTGCTCTATTTTTATTTTGCTTTGCCTGTTGTGTGGCCAGTTCTTTCAGCCCCTGTGGCAGTTTGTTGGTGGATTCAAAATAAGTGGGCTGTGACCCTCTGGGTGCAGGAACTAAGAGCTCTTACAGAGCACACAGGGTTGCCCCAGCCCTGACTCTCCCTTATTTCCCCTCCAGCTCCTGATTTCTGAGATCAAGCAGTGCAGCTCATGCAGGGGGAGTGAGGGATGGGGAGAAGGGGAGGAAGAAGAGCTTGTCAGCACCAAGAGTATTTTTCCAAGGGGATGCTGTCTTGGAAAGGAGAAAGGAGTTTGCTGCCACAGTCTGTAAGGAAGGAGCAGTTGTTTGTAGTCAGTGTGATAGTGAGTGATGCCCACTCTCCTCACACAGAGCATCAGCTGCCACTTTGCCAGCTCAGAGTGTCACTACATTGATGTCAAGAACACGACTCAGGAGCACCTGGAGAAGGAGCTGCAGGAAATGGTTAGCAAGAAATACAACGCAACTTCAGTGGAGCTCAAGGTGAGACTTGGCTCAGTGCCCTTTGTTACAAACCAGCTCAGTTCCCTTCCCCAAGTCTCTGCTGTGGCAGATTAGTGCTCTTTGCTATGCCTAGTTTGGCAGATCAGGCTGTACCAAGCAGATGTAGGGTAAAAGACCTGATGTTCAGAGGATGACTGGCAGGCTTTTTTTGGGCCTTTTTCCTCATAATGCCTCGATCTCTGGCAGCTTCTTCACATCCAGAAGTTCCTTCTGAAGCTCTGCTTGTAAATAAAAAAAAATTGGTCATTTGCCTCAAATTCAAAATTATAAGTTGGAATAAATTCAGTACTTGTCTAGTTTGTATGTCCACAGTTCTTAGTTTCCCCTCCTAGCGGTGCGTGGATTTTCTTTTCAAACAAGTAGCTGCATCTGATTGCAATAACAAATGGATTTTTTTTGTTTAAATATAATTCCACCTCAGCTGTTTATACTCGAGGCTACAGCAGGTTTGTCATCATCAGCTGCCTCAAAAAAAAAAAAAAAAAGGGACTAATGGACTGTTGCTGAATAACTGAGACCATTGAGTAAAAGAGAAGGCAAATGTAAATTCTTCAAGGATCCAGCCACTGAAAGAAAAATAAACTTTGTTACTGGGGTGAAAATGTTCTGAATATCTTAATCTGCAGCAGTTCCCAAGCGTATGCAAGGCCAGTACCAAGGCAGTAAAGTCTAGATGTAAAAGCAGCAATTTTCTTTAAAAATGTACCTGTTTTACAATATCTGGGGTTTTCTGGAAGGGGAGCTTTCCTTTCCACCCTTGGTGTTTTTGTGTTGTTCTGTGTGTTGTTTCCCCCAGTATGTCTGGGTGTGAGGGGGTGCCCAGCTGCATTTTCCAAGCTGATCTTTCATGTCTGAAAAGCCACAGCTTGCATGGCTTTCAGTTCCTGGGGTTGTTTAGGTGCTTGATGAAATACAAAGGGATGTGTGGTGAGGCTCTCTCCTTTTGACTGGAAATGAGGTTGTTCATACAAACCCCAGAGGAGTCTCTGTGTTTTCATGTAGCTTTAAGGATTTTGTTTAGCAGGAGTTGGAGTTTTCTCCCAGAGGAGTGCCCAGGTCTTATTTCAACTTCTCAAGATGATAAGAACTAAGTAATCCTCAATTTGCATTTCTGTAAACTGGAATCCTGGTCACTGTTTTTTCTGGCCCTCAAGGAGCTTTTCCTTTGTCTCATTTCTGTTTTGAAGGATATTTGGAACTTCCGAGCGCGCCTTGTGCAAGGGGAAAGAATCAACCTGTAGAAAACCCTGTGAAGAGCAGGATGGAAAAGATGGGCCTGAGAATGAGCTTCTCTGAGGGAAGAGCACAGACCCTGCCTGGGCAGGCAGAATTCCCTTTGTTGACCTCTGTAATGGGAACTTAGCCAAATGCTGCATTGCACAATAGTTTTATGCTAATTCAGAATAATTGCACTGAGCTTGGACAGCTGATGTACGTCAAAGGGAACCTAACCTAGAAAAATAGATTTGCTTTGGGTGGCTTAGACGATCAAAGAATCAAATTCTTGAAATAACATCTTGGTTTTCTGGGTGTTTTCATTCTTGTTTCTTACAAGTTTTTAACATGACACACCTTTAGAATGATGCTATACCAACGTAAGATTTTATGCAAGAATTTCCAGCATTTCCAGCTTCCNAAAAAAAAAAAAAAATCAGAGTTTCAGACAAGCTCTCAGAATCAAGGGTGTAAGGAAGTGGCTGAAGAGAAAGCAACAACCACTCACAGAGAAAAATGAGATTTCTGGACAGAAATATGTTTGCTGGTAGAGTTCCTCAGGCATGGCTTGGCGTGCATCGTACCTGACCAAGCAGCTCTGGCACAGGTGAAATGAGTCTGACCGTGTTGGGAGCTACTGGGCCAACAAAGCAGCCTCCCCCTGGCCTGGCACAACTGATCCAAGGCTGTGTGAAGTGAGGGGATCCTTTGAGTCTGGCAGACCTGGGAAAAGGTGCCTTTTGCTGCTGCCAGGTTTGGAAGTGTTTGGATACTCCTGAGGAGGCAGTGGTGGCAGGGTGGAGTCATGCACACTGCAATGATCCTCTTGCCTTTTACAATGTTTTTCCTTGCTTTCTGAAAGATTCTTTCAGATTTGATTTTTTGAAATAAAGAATAAATCAGAGCAAAACTGCACTCAAGGCCTGTATGTGTCATTGCTGCTGCTCAGAAACTGGCAGTGGGGGTGTCATTGCATCAACCCTCAGCTTGTTCCACACCCAAAAAAGGTGTCAAAACAGCACCAAAGGCTGCAGTGGTGGGCTCTTGTGGCACCTTCTGCTTCTTTTGTGATTCTTCATCTTTGTGCAGTATCTCTAGGTTTTTGTGTTTGTTTTTTAAAGAAGGTGAGGTTTGAGCACAGTTAATTACTGGTCCTGCACACTTGGTGCTGGAGTGAGGTTCCTGCCTGGAGACAGACAGATCATCTCAGCAGCCTCTGTTTGACCACAACACCAGGTAGTCTGATGGGGGTCCCTTAGGACAGACCCCAAGCCCGGCTCAGTGGGTGATTTGGGATGTCCTGGTTCCCTCTGTAACCCTGCACTGATCAGCTCCTGTGGAGAGCATAGGCCCAGGTGAATGATTCCCAGTGAGCTGGAGATCCCTCCACTGACTTCACTGAGTCCTTCCCATGGGATTTTCATGAGGACTTGGTGTGTTCTGACTTCTTCACAGCACAGGATTCATGGAGAGCCTTCCCTGGCTGCCGTCACTGGTGGAACTGGGCTGACTGCAGAGGGAGCTGTGACCACAGAGAAGTGCTACAGGTGCCACATTCCCAAGTTCAAGACTGAATTTCTCATACTATAGCTAGGAAACAGACGAAAAGGAGGAAGTGTAGCTTTGTTTTTTAAAAATTATGTACCTCTGCCTATGGATTTTGGCTTAAAATTGCCTGTTTCAGAAGAACAAATGCATCAACAGCCTCAGAGATCATCTGAACTCAGCAGTTGTCCCACCTGATGAGGGACTTGTGTCCTCATTCCTTCCTACACCTTGTGGTAGCTGCCCTCTGGGGCAGGCTGTGCTCCTTCTGCGGGGCAGAACACAACTGGATGAAGCTGGATTCTCCCAAATGGATGTGTGGTGTTGCTGGATACCTCCTCTGTGGCAATAATACCTTTGAGAAATGAACTTCAGATCCGTTAGGCAGAGCTTCAAGAGACAGGGAAATGCAAAGCTGTTGAAATGCTTGGGTTGCTGTGTGCTTTAGTGAAGCAGCACTTACCCTATTAGAAAAGTTGATTGAATTGAACTAAATTAAAAATAAAATGTTCAAAGTTATTTTGGTAACAGTGTGTTTTAGTTTAGCCCTGGCCTGGTGGGATGTTTCTGATAATTTGGTTTGATGTAGGTGTTTGGGTTCATGTGTTGGAGGTACCTGTGTGCTCCTAAATTGATGTAACAGCATGTTACATCTAAAACTTTCTTTCCAATTAACTTCATGTTCCTGAAGTTTAGGTTAACCATGTTAATCCTCCTTGGACTATTTTTTTTTTAATAGCAGCATCCAAATTTCAGAAAGGATCATGTGAAAATTAGACATCCTGCTTATTTGGCCATCTGCTGTTGCATGAAGCCCCAGTGTTTCAGACACTTTTTTTTTGCCTTGACATTTCACATGTGTTGAAAACAAAAGCTTCCCGGAGCTTGGTAAAAGACAGAGAAATAAACACAGAGAAGATCTTTTGCTAAGAATTTATGTGCTATTTTCCAGACTAGCAGGTCAGAAATGTCAGATTTATTCTGACTCCTGACCTTGCTGACAGCGTTGCACGCTCAGCGCTTTGATGTGAAGACACTGGGTAGGTGCCAAAGGAAGGATTTTGAATCCTGGCTTTGGCTTCTAATGCTGTAGATCAAAGTCATACTTCATGTAAGAGAAATGGGGGGGGGGAAAGGAAGTTTAATTAACTACATTATAGTTTTCTCAAAGTAGATTTGACTCTGTAAGCCGATCTGGGATGTGGGACATCCTTTTCCAGCAGTCATTTGTAATCGAAGTGGCAGTGAGTGATGCCCAATGTCCTCACAGCTGTCGCCTCACCAGCTTAGAGTGCCACTGCAGTGATGTTAAGAACTTGATCCAAGAGCAGCTGGAGAAAGAAGTAATTGAATTTGGACACGCAAAATATAAAACAGTTTCTGCTCCAGACCTTGTGCTAATCTAAAATCACTACCTTATCTTGTAACTCAAGTAATTTTGGCCTTTCTGCTGATAAGGCTTCTTGCTGCCTGCCTGTGCTGGAGAAGTGCCCTTGCTCCACAGGCAGCCCCTTCACATCCCTGGAAACCAGCCCAGGAGCTTTGCAAATTCCTCCTCCAGCTCAACTCATCACCATTCCCACCTCTGGGCTGCCAAAATTCATTTCATCCACGTTCTTTGCTGTCTTTTCAGTGCAAATCAGCCCAGGTAGACGAGGTTGTGCCAGCAGGTATTTAGATGGGAGAGGCTGTTATTCAATCCTCCTGTAACTGGATTTGCAAGAGGAGTGCAGTTTTTAAAACACCCATATGAGCGCCTTCGCTGCTCACATCAATCCAAAGAGCCTTTTGGCTTACACCAAGTAGGGTTTTGTGCATTGGAGCTTGTCGCTTTTAATTTAATTTAGTGTTGTCTGTAAATTTCTGTTTGAGACTTCAAAGAGACAGTGAATAATTTAATGGGTGTTTTTGTGGCCAAACAGATCCCCTCATACCAGGAACAAACAGGAAACATTCAGAGATGCTGTTTTCTGTGTTTGTTGTTGCTGTTGTTTTGTGAGTTTTTTAATGCAGGTAGCTTGCAAGAAATGAGCGAAGGCAGTGCAAGGAAAAGGAATCAATTTTTAAAATTACCTCTGATGACCAGGATGGCAAACCTGAGCATCAACTTCTGAGGAGGCAGATCCATGTGCTTTTTGCCCCTGCAGAAGGAACTTGCCCCAAATGCTGCATTTCATGCTAATACAAAATAGGTGCAGCAAGGCTGAACAGCTGATGGACTCCAAAGAAAATGTGACCTACAAAATCAGATTGCTGCCACTAGTTTAGGTAATCAAAGATTATGATGAGCTGTGCATTACTTATTTTTTCTAGTCAATCTCTTGATATACTTGTGGGCTAATACTCTATTAATGTAAGGTTCCTATTACTGTAGTTGGTAAAATCATATTCATATAAAATTCCATGTGTTTAAGGTTTTGAACATCCTTTTTCTGCACAAAATCAACCAGTGAATCAGTTTCAGTATGAGCTTACATGAGAAGTCATTGGTACAGCTGATGGATAAGGTGGATTTTATTTTATGCTTGAAAAAAAAGATTAAATTGTATCAAAACCAGCTTTAATGGCTACAGGGGATTTCTGTGATTCAAAAATTCTGTTGTGGCTTGTGTGGCTGAATAACCAAAGTGAACCCTGGAAAGGCAGGTGCTTGCTCTGAGGGGAACATTGGGGTGCTGCAGCCGAGAGTCACCCAAAAATCCAGTAACTGCTGCTCCTGCAGGATGATTGGGCCAAACCCACCTTGAAGACAGCTTTGGGCAAAGCCCTGCCAGTGTCTCCTCATCTCCTTGCTGTGACCATCCTGACTGTTAGAGTATTTTAGAGTATTCAGGAATCAGGGTAGTGCAATCTCTGGCACAAGGAAAGCATCTCACAATAGTGAGGCACATAAATTCCATCTCCTCCACTCTTTGTTTACTGCTAGAGCTTAAGCAAAGCACCTGGTTTGGTTTCTTCACCCTATTTTAGCATACAAGCCTTGCTTTCACTCCCACAGATACATGTCTTACATATCCCAGTCCTGGGGGCATTTATGAAAACAAAGCATTATCCCTTCTTTGACATTTTAAATTCTGCACAATCTCCTTTCCTTGGGCCCGAGAGAAAGAAACTGGAATAAATGTGAGGCTTTTAACATGCTGGCTGAAGGATGATATCAATGTGGAATTTCATGGTGGTTTTGTAGACTCCACCTGAGAAACTCCTGTTAAGTCTGAATGACAAAATTCTGTGAAAGATGAAGTTACAGACGACAAAGCAGTTTCTTCTGGTGATTCAGCACTGAGATGTTGAGGAAGCAACTCATCCTCTTCCTCAGAGAAACACCATGCAGACCCAGGGAGTGTTTTATTCTCTGTTTATTCTGAATGAGGAATCCACAGGAGACGTTGCCAAGTGATGTCACAGTTGCTGATTTTGTCCCCTAGCAGTGACACCTCACTCAGTAAATGGTACCAACAGGAGACTGAAATGAAAGCTAAAGGCCAAGTGGCACCAATGAAAGCACCAGTAAGAGATGAGGGCTGCAGAACGCTGAGGTGAATCTGTCCAGTTGCTTCAAATGAAATAATTTATTTCTCTTCCAGCCCCTGTGCAGGCAAACAAGGCATCGACAAGACCGCTGGGACACGTGAGATGGTTTGTGGGACTTTGATCAAATCACCAGGGTTAGAGGGGGTTTAGGCACTTTAAAAAATATCCTGTGATCCAACGGGGCATGAGGTAGGGGCAGGAAAAAAGCTCACTCCAGGAAAAGCTGGTTAAGTGCCCCAGGACTCCCTACAGCAATGTGCTGTGAGAAAAGTGCCTGGATGGAGACAGCATTAGTCAGGAGCCACCTCTTGGAGGGACATTTCATCCTGCTTGGTCTGAGACAGGAACAGTAGCTATTTAAAATACCAGAAATAAGGGTAAAAGCTTTTAAATATAATTGCTCAGCATTTTAAAACCACTCACAAAATGGTGCCAGATTTATTAATATATTTTTCAAAGTGGGAGCTACAAGTCTGTAGCCACAAGAGCACTGTAGTGTGGATGGTGCTGGGGGACAGGGAGCTCTGAGTTTCCAGCATAAACATTCCTGGCTTGAAGGGCCAAAAGCACGGGAAAGGTTTATTAACAGGAAAGCCAAGGAAAAGCTCAGGACATCTGTTTGACATCTATTTCTAAGGGCTCAGAGTGAGGAATTTTGAAGTCAATGGAGAATGCTCTGTGCCTACAACCCTCTCACACCCCTTTCTGTCCAAGGGTTGGCAAGAACATGTCAGAGTATTAATTTCATAAGTGCTTATGGAATCTACAGTCATTCCCATTCATGATGATTTGTCACTTAATAGTGAGGTCACTCTTGTGTTGTTAGTTGGAAAGAACAGGTATAAATGTGCATTTCACATGCAGTCTTATTCAGTCAGTTAAAAAAAGATCAAAGTTCAATATCCATGCAGGGCCTTGTGGACACTTGGCAGATGATCTTTTCATCAAAAACCAATTCCCCTACTGGTTCATCACTAAAACCTGAATCCTCTTGGCAGTACAGTATAAATGTGTGTTTCAGGCACAAAAATGCATTCATATATCGTGAAAAAAATCAACTCTAGATCACTTAAGACTATTGAGAAATTTTGGTTGTTCTTCTCCTCTTGGTAAAAGTGTTTCTCCACCAATCTTCGGACCTTTTTTCTCCTGGAAGCATGAACCATGGAGAAAAGAAGTTAAACATGTGGTAGGTGTCTCCCAAACACTTCTCTGGCAGGAATAGTGGTAGGGCTAAATTACCTGACTAAACATTGATAGACCCTCTAGGGACCTTGACATTCTGAACTCTTACAACTCTGTTCAAAAGCCATTTCCCCATGGTTAAATAAAACAAAGCTTTGAGAACAGAAAGCAAAATTGGAAGTCCATATGTAACACAGCCTGCAAGCACCTGTATGTACCTGACAAAATGCAGACAAAATGCAGAACTGCTTGGCTTTGCTGCGAGCTTGTAAGGGCAGAGAACCAAAGAGGGGGACAAAAGTACCACAGGAAGCGGCTGGAGTGCTGAGGTGCTCACAGCTGCTGCTCACACTTACCTTTAGCATCCCATCTCGCTCCCACTTGAAGAGGCCACAGTTACTGAAAGATGAAGATGGCATGTGAGGACCACTGTGCTGTGTTTGCTACACAGGATGAGGGGATTCTAAAGTAGCCCCACACCCAGACCATGCTCCTTGGGACAAGGGCTAACTTCCCCTTTTAGGACATGGTTATGTGACTCACAAGTTACTTGTGAAGGGACAGTACCTAAGTCCCAGTCACTATTTCATGAGGCTCATTTCTTACCTGCAGTGCTTTTTTGGGAGCCTGTCAAGGGAAATAGCTCTGCTTCCACAAGGACATTTGAAAAATCTCTTGATGGCATCATGCCAGAGGTAGTCGTGGTTATCCTGCACACAGGTCTCCAGAGGCTTGAAATAGGTGTAATTACACTGTCAGGGAGGAGAGAGAGAGAGCATGTGAGACCTGTTCTGAGGGCTGGCAACAGCTGAATGTTCAGAGGAAAGCATCCTTGTCCTCTCCCACCCTGAGGAGCCCAGCAGTTGGATCACTGCCCTAGGCTTTGTCACTGCTCCTTCTAATGCCATCCTGCCCTCACCACCACCCTGTGGTCCTGCTCCCAGCACCTCATGGGGCACCAAATCCCAAAACAGGTAGGGAAGGCAGCAAGAGGGAAAGTTCAGTAGGGGCTATCACTTTGGAAGTGGGAGGTAATGCTTCCCTTCCTCTCAGTACATTTGGGACAGTCATAAATCTCCACACCTCTTCCTGATGGCAAAGTCCCTGGAAATGCAGATAGAGGATTCCCATCCAGTGGTAATGTTTTCAAGGACTTTGATTATTTTTTCATCTAATATAGGGAGCTGAGAGTCCTGGTACAAAGCACTTCATAGAAGAAACAGAGAAATTCAGGATGGCAATACCCATGGAACCACTGGCATAAGGGTTGAGCTGAGCTGTTGAGCACAGCACTAAAGCCTTGCCATGTCTCAGCCACTCTGTGCACAGGCTGCTCCCAGCAACAGGCACGAGGAACAAAACATCAATCCCTGCACTGGACCACAGCCAACAGAGTGACAGATGGGAGTCTGCAGGGTAGCCCAGCACCATTTTGTAGAATCCATGTTCCACTCCCCTTCTGGTACCCTGGCTGGCCTTCACTCACCGTTTTACACGTCACAACTCGGCATTTCACTGCTTTAATGTTCCTCATCTTCTCTTCCAGTTCTTCCTTTTTCACCAGTGGCAGGAAGTATTGCTCCTGCAGTTCAGCCTCAGCCTGTAGGGCACACAAAATGGGTTGTGAGGACACAAAGAGGGGAGAAGTCACTCCATAAATGGCCTTAGAGCAAATTATTGCCAGGCCTGCTTGAAGCAGACTGCAGTCTGGGAGCAGAGAAACATAACATCTCTTTTGCTTCCAGCAATCCATTATTGTGGATTTTATATTGCTGTAGTTCACCATCACTAAAACAAGCCAGGTCTGAAATGCACCAGTGGGAAGGTTTAACAACAGCAGGAAGTACTGAAATAAGCCCATAGCCACTAGGACAGTGCAGAGAGGTCAGGTAGGCAGAGGTAATTAATGGAATTGGTTCTTAGCCAAAATATTACTCCCCAGAAGACCTTAAAACAACTACGACTTCATGCCAGTAAGTGTCTAAGACAAGAGCCTTGTGCCATTGGAGGTGCTGTAACCCTGGGAAAGTGCTCAGCAGAGACCCCAGTGTAAGAATCCCAACCCCTCAGCTCTTCAGGGCACCTGATGGCATTTCACAGCTGACATGAGCCACAGATGAAGGTGGCAGCTTGCTTTATGTGGCCAAGATGTCAAGTGATGAGGGACAAAATAGGCATGTGGCTCATTTGATTTTAAGGCAGAGGGATTTCTTTGACTATCCGCCTATAGGAAACTTCACAGATTCTTCCAAACACAACAAAGAACCTGATGTGAACTGGCAACATGACCTTACCCCAGCTATGGCAACAGTGCTGGCTTGCAGGCACTGTGCCCTGTGCCCAGAGACACCCAGCCCTACTGCTTGGGACAATCTGCAGCCTATGAGACGGTTGGGTGCCTGCTTCTTGCTGAAATATCAGGAATTCAGTCAGCTCCCAGTTCTAAGCCCTCAGTCACGGCTGGATGGAGGCCATACCTCTTTTAGGACATCTGTGTGCTTGGACTTGGCCTTCAGGATTTTCTGGAACTCTTCTGACTCCAGATAGGCCAGCTGCTCACGCCGTTTCTTTTGGGCAGGTTCCAGTTCATCCATTTCTAAGGAGACAAAAAGGTTCAGTGCTACAAAACAAGGCTTTGATGGCTAAACTTGCTCACTACAGGAGATTTTGGAAGCCTCAGGTCTCTCAGGCAGATGTTCAGGTCAAACAGCAGCCTTTCATAGTTTGGGAACATGAAAACAAGTTCAAACATGGCTTCAGAAAAAAGTATTTTTTAAAAATAACATTGCATCTTCTCTCAAAGCACTGTACTAGGAATTTCCACATTACTCCCAGGAGTGCAAGCAGTGTTCCCTCACTGACTGATGAAGAAACTTGAAAGAGAATTAAACAATTCATCCAAGCTCACACAGCAAATCACCAGCAGGCAAACTCAAGTTCCCACAAAAAATTCAGATACCTTCCCAGGTGGGATTAGCTCTTGGTTGCCCTTGGTAAATCAGCCTTGCACTGCAGATGCTCAAGTGCCAGAAGAAAGGGAACAGATATGAGCACAGGGAGCTATCAGACATTACATCTCACACTTTCTCCACAGGGTTAGAGATTTTTTAGTCTTTCCAACAAACCTTGAAGCTCCAAACAGACCTAACTTGGCCTCTTTTTAGCACAGCAATTAAGTCCTTCACCCAGAGAAATTACTGCTCTGTCAGAAGGACAGAAGCACATTTTTTTCTGTTCTAAAAACTAACAGTACATAACATTGTCTGCTTCTGCACCTTGTGGCTGAGCAACATTTTTCTCAACTCTTTCAACAATTTCTAGGACATCCTCAGCATCAGTCCGTTTCCTCTTGACGCTGTTGGGGTCTGTTTTAGGAAGAATCTGGCCTTTTGCTCGTAGTCGTTGGATTGCAGCCAGCTGGAAAACAGGAAAGAGCAGGGAAGTGTTGGTGACACTTCCAGAAGTAGCAGAGGAAGGCTTTCATCTGGAAGAGAGAACATCCACTGGCCTGAGCATGGAGCTGGCTGGAGACAGGCCCAACGAAATTCCCAGCTCTGACATATACCCAGCCTCTCATGACTTCCCAAACCATAAAGTCACTTCTCCATGGGTGTCACCAGGCCTGGTGTCTCTGCAGCTGAGCTTTACTTGCTTCACAAATCAGTGGTTTTCCAGAGAATCAAATCAATTGAGATCTCCACATAAACTGTTAATGATTTGGAATTAATATTAATTAATTTCTTATAACTATTCCTTCTCATACTCCCAGAATGCTAAGACTTTCTCATTCTAGCTGGAAGAGGAAAGTTTATTTGACAAATGAACATATTTTTGCAAAAAAAAAGATGCAATCCATTTTGGCTGGAAAATAAAATTATCCAGACTCATGACACAGCACAGCTAAACCAGTTACTTACCTACCTGTCAAACAGAAAACATCTGCAATAAGCTGCACTAGCAATGCCAGAGTTTGGCACTCCAGGGATTTTCAGCACAAATCCCTTGCCTAAGAGATTGACTGAAGGCAAGATGGCAACATGGACTTTGGCACTAGCAGCTATCAGGAACCACAGGTATCCTGTGTGCTGGAATATTGGCCAGCCTGATCCCACAAATTATAAACTCCACTAACAACAGAACTGAGCTGGGCCACAGCTGACCAAAGACTGCTCTTCTACCACAAATTTCCCTTAACCTCCTTGATACTTAAAAGATCCAAGGACCTGGTACCTTTTTGGCTTCTGCCAAGCTGTCTAGCTTTGGCCTTGGAGGTGGAGACTTGTCAAAGAAGAGGATATCTTCTCCTTCTGAGAAGCCTGTACCTAGCCTGGGCCTTTGAGGAGTTGGCATTTTTGCAGCTTTGGGAAACTCTGCCCCAGGCACTGGGGAATGGAGGGAGGTCTGTCTGGAGGAGGATGGCAGAGCAGGAGTGCTGGCTTTACCTGTGTTCTGGAGAAACCTTGTAAAACAAGAATAATTCACTCAATTAGGGACACAAGTCAGAGATAGAAAGGTTTAAGAAACAAATAGGAGGGAATGCAGACTATGAGTTTTTACAAGTTGGCCTTTAATTGCTAAAAGAAACACACAGCAATTTTGGACTTCAGGAGAAGTAAACAAGACTGGTAAAGGACTCCCTGGGTCACTGAAATCAAGAGTGACTTGAAAAAGTCACCAGAAGGAGTGAATGACCAATTGTTTTCAAAGCTAAACTCAGAGAGAGGCACCACACAAAGCTGAGAAGTAAGAAGTGATAACACAGCTATCCTTAGGGCTACAGTAACAGAACCCTTCCTGTGAAAGCCAGTGTGTCTTACCGCCTCTGAATCTCTTCAGATCGCTTTTTTCTGGCCTCCAGCAATTTCTGTTTCTGTTGCTTGAGCAGTGCTGAAGCAGAGATAGACTGGAAATTTGCCCCTTGCTTCTTTTCAGCATCTGGGAAAAAAGCATAAACCGAGATAAAAAGCCACTTTGTTCAGAAGGAGGTTGAGTGATTCCAGGGTCTTTCTTCAGGCAAAAGGACAATACCTGTTTTGGTCCAGTGTTTGCAGAGATTTCGTGCTCCAAAAGTTGGCTGTGCCAGCAGTTCCCTGAATTCTTCAGAACACTGCATGGGTCTCTTTGCTGCACCTGAGTGGAAGAGGCAGAAATACAACAGACTTGAACTGAGGAAGTGAAGCAGGCCTGGCTTTTGAGATGTAAAATTGTCTAGGTTGGAAGAAGCCCTTGAAGGTCACCTGACCACTTCTCAAAGCAAGACCAACCTCTACATTGTATTTGGTTGCCCAAGGTCTTGTCATTTGTCACAGACATTTCTATCCCTTCAGCAACTCAATCACTCAGTTCCTCATCAGCCTTGGCTGTCTGTGTTACTCCCACCACTCCCATTTTTAGGATGCTCGGCAGTCCTGAAGCCTCCACACTTTATCCCTTGAGAATTAGGAGCAGCTAAAAGCTGCTATGGACATACCCCATGTTGTCTGAAATGGAGGTGACTGATGGAACTGAAAGATGTAAATAAGACTAAGTGGCATCTAGAACACAGTTTGAATAATCTGTCACCTGCTCTCCAAGGAGCATAAAGAGCGTAGTATTAAGGAAATTTACAGAAACAAAACAGAGGCAGAGAAGACTGGTGACATCCCAGGGGCTAAGAAAGGAACATGTTTTGACACAAAAGAAAAGTACTAGAAAAAAGGTGGGTTCTCAGGAGGTCTCTGCATTGCAGACCTGACTGATTTATACTTAGTATGCCTTAGAGGCTTTCAAGGTTGAGTGAAGTAATTTATTTTAATCAAATAACATAAATCCTCTGGTTCAAAGTTTTTAAAACTTCCAATTCCCATTAATCTGGCAAAGATCTTCTGTCACTGTCCAAAGACAGAACAGGAGACTTAATTTGAGGGCACTGATGAAAAAAAAGATGCACAGAGCCACACAGTTGCTTAGTTACATTTGCCTTGAAACTGTGCTCTCAAGAGGGAAGAGGAATTTTGACCAACTGAGGAAGCTGCCTGCAAATGACAACTTCTGCAGCAAAGTGACTGCCAGGTTCATTCAGTGACTGAAGGCCCTGGGACACATCTACACATCGAGCTGGAAACATCTAGAGAGAGAAGAGACTGCTTGGGTAATTGGGTACCGATTTTCTGCCTGGTTTCCTGGACAATTGCATCAGATCCTCTCACGACCAGGTTGGAGAGAGTGGTTTGAATCTTCTTTTTCGGCACAGCAGCTGCTGCACTAGAAAGAGGAAACAAATCCAGAATATCAGAATTCTCCCATGCTTAGAGCAAGGACAGAAGCCTGAATACTAGCCCAGTGCTAAAACAAAACTCCAGCCACCCCAAAGGGCCATCTGTCTGTTTTTTGGAAGGATGTGAATCTAAATCAAAATTCTAGCATAATGTTTAGGATCTCCCATTTCTCCCTTTGTTGAGATACGTATTTCCTATGAATTACAGGAAAACTAAACATAGATCAAAGCTTTGCTCTGCTCACAGGTCATCCCAGGGGTGGAAAGGAGGTTGGAATTGCTTCATTACTGTGGAGTCACACCAGGTATCAGAGGGCAGTGGTAAGGAAATAAAAGCTGTGTCCAAGCACAGGGCTGGATCCAGCTGTGCCTCATCTTTCCACAGCTGTCTTCATGGGATTTGGATAAAGGACCTGGCCCCTACGAGATGCATACTGATCTTGGTCTGTCCTGTTACCTCATTAACCCAGAGTGACACTGCATTATTTCAGCCAAGGAAGACATGAGGAAATACAGAAAACACTGACTATGGGATTAAATGCAGTAAGCCATAATAAAATACAGTTACAATCTCAGAGACTCAGATGCTTGGGATCTCATGATCTCAAAGTCCATTAATCTACTGAAACACAAAGCTGCCTGGCTTCATACCAGTGTTAATGTAGAGGCAAAAACAACCCTTGCCACATCTTAGTACCAACTCAGAATTTTCCTGTTGAACAGCAGTTCTGTTATCCCATGTGGCCGGTTGGATTATGTGGGGCTTTATTTCTATTTGGTAAATGTAGTTAAGGCAAAGGCATTCTCTAAATGAATAGAATTGTGTCACTTAGATATAGCTTCAGGCTCCCTTGTATATGTGAGGGAAATTCTGTTCAAAAGCAAGGGAAATAAATGGTTTATCTTACACTGAGGCTGCATATGCTGCTGAAGAGACTCCTCCATAGTAAAACCCATCCTGACACAGCTTCTCTTTCAAAGTGGGATTTTTCCGACCAACTTTTTTGGGAATGCGGCCACCAGAAAAGGTGGACTGTAGATCTGCCCTCTTTGAGCTCAGCTTCTTGTACTGGGATTGTATGTGATACTGACAATATTCACAGTCATTCTGAAAAGAAACGGGAGAAGCCTGTTACAGAGCACTAGCAGTTACAATTCCTTCATTCCTCTCACCCACATGCATCCTTGTATGGCTAAGATGAAGCAACATCTCTACTGTGGTACTCCAGCATTTGATCAACTATGCAAAAATACTTCCACTCTTGAGCGATGAAAAACAAAGCTAAAATTGCCTGTATTAGTCACTGGAAACAACCCTATGCATCAAGGAATTTTAAGGCCATTCCTTGAAGTCAACTCATATCCCCCCCAGGACCTCTTGCCCAGATTCTGTATTCTTGACTCTGCTCAGTTTTATGTACTCTGCTCAGTTTTATGTACTGTATGCACTCCTCCTCCTGGAGTGGATCTGCAATCAGTCTTGACTGGCTACAAGTACCTTCTGTGTTTGTCTTCTTCCCACTTCCCACACTTCCAGCTCCTCTCCAGCTCTTCATTCCTTCCTTTTTTCTCCTCCTTCTGATGCCCTATCATCTACAACCCTTCTGACTCAGACAAGGTTCCTTTCAGGTATCACAGCATCACCATAGCCATGGAGTAATAATCCACAAGTCCTTTAAACTGTATACGTCAGTAATGTGCTAAAAGAAGGATCTCAACACTTTTTTGTCTCAACTCCAGTGCCCCACATTCAGGTGTAAGTATCCTAACAGCTTGCAGTTACACTGGACAGGGAGCTCATTGAGTTAAAATCATTTTTAAAAAATGGCCATTCCCCCCAAAAATCTCATGTTGTTTTTCCCTGCATGAGTTTTCTAGTGCAGTGCATGGAAGCTTACACTGGAGCAAAGGAGAGTGAAATGGTGTGGCATCATGGGTCAAGACCATCTCCTTTCACTGCAGCACCAGCCCTGCATTTAGGGAAATCCCCTGCAGTGACAGCACAGAAACAGCTCCTCTGGGTTTCATTTCCCACTTTCTCCACCCAGTTTAGTTAGTTGCAAGTCAAGATCCAGAAACAAGTAAAAAAAACCAGAGTATCAGTACAAAATCAGCAGCCAGATTTTCACCAGCAGCTTAGGAGTGCCCTGACTACTGAGATACAGACCAGGTTCACAATCTGTGCACAAGGATCACCATTCTTCTTTCTGGCTTTGCAGGTGCCCATATCCAGCGCTTCTCCCATGAGGAGGATCTTCTGGGGATGGTCAACGGACAGACACACCTGGACAGAAATCAGAACACTCCTGGATAGGTCTCCTTCTAGATGTCACTGGTTTGTCTCTGATCTGCTTCAGTACCTCTGATACTAACAACATAGTCTTAAAATGCAGGTCTAGCTTAAGAATGCCAAGTGTCCTACTCAAATTGAGAAATGGCTCAGTTAAAATGAAAAAAGTGATTTTATTTCTCACAAAGAGTTGAAAGACATTTGAGTTCTATGCCTCAAGAAACCAAAAAATGCCTAAGGCAGTTTAAATTGTGCTGTAAATGGTCCTGTACAGCTGCTTGGCTCTGATACCATCATGACCCCCACATCCAGCAGGGGATGGAGGCAGAGCCGTACCAGGGCTCTCTGCCCTTCTCCAAATGTCTTGGTCCAACCAAAACTCAGTCCTCTGCAAGAAGAGTGTCTGCTTCACACAACCAGATACAGCAGGGACTATGTCTGTAGCCAAGGGACAGTTTCAGAAGTCAGTTTTAATGTACTAATAAATGTGAACATTTTAGCTACGAAAAGCCATTCTTGACAGCTAAATGCAGGCCTCCTATTAAATCTAGTGTGCCTGTCTGCTCACCAACGGGACTATCTACTGCCTATTCATGCTAATTTAAGCAATTATATGGCTAAAAGACAATTAATGAGATCCTTAATTTTTCTATTTGGAGAATTTAAAATGCAGAGCACTACATGATCAGCTACTAGACTGAAATTCCCCTAGACAGAAGTAACTGGAAACAGGTTCCATTCCAGTGCAATTAAAAATACATTAATTTATTAGCAAAATGAAGCCATCTTAAATGTTCTGCATGTTCTGCATTTATAAATAATCGATTAAATAAGTGAACCACTATGTATCAACCAACATATATTTACATAATACATTGTTCATTTAATAAATCAAATATTGCTGCTTCTCTGTTGTGATTTTTGAACCAGAAACATTTTGTAATTATATCTCATGCTTGAATGAGAAGAGAGAAATGTGCTTCTCCACCTTTTTCAGCTTTGAGAGATTTCTAGGCTAAAATAGGTGTTGCACTCAAGTAGCTGAATAAACTGAAAATACACTCCCTATATTTGTGGAAGAGCCAGCTGCTAGTGAGATCAGATTAAAAACTGGAATAAACTCTGGGTTTAAATGCTTACTAGGACTTCTTGAAGTTCAGCCTTCCAGGAGGCAAGCAGCAGATACACACCATGCAACTACCTGAATGCAATTCAAATTGTTGGGCAGACTGCTGCAATTTCAGTCTGAAGATGTGTTATAAAGCTAAATCTCAGCCAAATATGAAAAGGTTCAGCTATAGGTTTTTATCTACAGCTGAATGAAAAATCCTCTCACCTCATCTGAGCCTTCTTTAGGTTTCATGGGGTTGGCATTGAGCAGGCCAATGACAGTGCCTTGGTCGGTCTTCCAGTGCTCCTTGTGGACTTCCCCGAAGAGGAAGAGTGAGACGCACTCATTGAGGTCCCGCAGGTCGTTCAGCCGCCAGATACTGAAGGTCCTGCCCTGGAACAGACATGGCCTTTCCTTTCAGCTTTGCTGCAGACACAAGACTGCATCCCCTCTGCCTGCTTCTTTTAAAGAGCTGTTCTCACTTTCTCCGGCAGAAAGTGAGGCAGATTTAGAAAAACTCAAATTGTAATCTCAGTAGAGCTTAGATACAGTATCTCCAGCCATGCATGTTGCCAGTTCTGGGGTTCTTAAAGGCCAAAACAGCAAATAATTCTGCTACCACCAAGTTTTCTGATACCAAAGCTGGGCAGCACACTTGTTTGTTGAATAAAGAGGTTTTTACTGCACTGAACACACACAGCCATGGCTTAACCAGATCTGTTTCATCAATGACTTTCTATAGGACACACACAATGCTGGATGAAACCAGACAAGCCAAGATCTTTAATACAGAAGTTTTCCACTAACTGCATGAAGTTGGCTGATTAAGTTGAAGATCTAGGAAAGTTTCTCAGGTAAGACCACCAGCATTTCACTTGAACTGAGCAAGGGATACAATGAAGTTACTTACATTATTTGCACTCTGAGGAGTGACCTTCCTCACTATGACTCCAAATGTTACCCAGTCTATTTCCTCCAGATTTTCAGTAGCGAGTTTGTTCTTCAGCTGAGACAGTCGGATGAGCTTCCTGTTCGCCATTTTCCTGTCCATTTCGGCTGAAGACACACGGGGTTTTCTAGATCCAGTAAAAGCAGGTAAAAGATAACACATCCATTGGCACAAATGGACAATCAAAACCAACCAGCACTTTCCTGTGGAGACTACATCTTGCTGCAAAACACCTCTGTGCCTTACTTCACCCTGAATTAACTTGAAATAAAACCCCCCATATCAGAAAGCTACTGATGACACTGTTTTTTGTCTAAAGAGCTGCATTGCAACTCAGCCCCAAGCCTGCATTAACTCTGCTCATTTCAGTCTGACCAAGAATGGCTGACTGAGCTAGGAATACCGCTTGGGTATTCTGGTGAGGACACCGTGAGGATTCAGAGTCCTCTTGTGGCCACACGGAGTATAGGGCTGGTGAGTGGCTCCCGAGGCTTCTGAGTGCAGCAAAAACTGGCTCAGCTGGAGCTCAGCTGGCCTTTGCACATGCCCACTGCTTCCCTGCTCCACCACTGAGGATGTCCCAGGGAAGCAGTGCTAATGAAATTAAAAGCTTTTCTGTTAGAAAAGAGCAGAGGCAAAAGCAGAAACATGGTACTAAGCTGAAAGTCAGTGTTACATGATTACTGATCAACCAGCCAGTGCTGTGGCTTTGGGTTACATCCCTTGATGGCAAGTGACTAATCTGACATGTATATACATTGTGTTTTCTTTGCCTTTACTGGAGGGGTTGTCCCCAGACAGGGCTCGGGGCTGGGCTGCTGACCTCAGTCTCAGTCCTGAGAAGGTTTCCACAGACACGGGCTGTGTGGTTGCACTGGAGCATGCAGGCACATGAGAAGTCTTCTCTCTGATCACCTTACTGGATGTGTTCCCTACAGCGGGCTTGAGAGGCTGGAACGCCAGGCTGAGGACTTGCCGAGGAGGAGGGGTCTTGTTCTCTTTAGCAGAAGAAAAAAGTCATAGATCCCATTGCAAAGAATACAATAATTAACTGTAATAAGCTCTCTGCCACTGTGACCAGACCACTCCTGGTGCACTGGGTAGAAGTACAACACTGTTCTGGATGTGTCCACACCATTGATGGGAACTGTAAGCTTTCAAAAGAAGCTCAGTGTGTTTAGTAAAAGACAGATTGAGAATGGTACCTGCTGAGGATGCGTTTGATTTCTGCATTCCTCGCTTGGCTGGTGGTAAAGGATTGCCCAGCTGTGCCGAGAAGCATGGTGACTCTTGCAGCTTCTGAACTTTCCTTTCCTTTAAGGGTGGACAGAGAGATTTACCTGGCCAAGGGAACAAAAAACTATGAGACCTTGGATCTGGATTCAGATTCTAAGTACTGCTCCAAACTGTGTAATTCCTGAATAGTCCAAGCCAGTGCCCCACATGGAAACATTTCAGAAATGCAACAACTGAAAAAAACCCTTTCCCATGACAACTTAAGACTTTGGATGTCACTACAACCTCAAAACTGTGGAAAGCAGAAACTTGTCCTGTTTTGCAATCTTTCCGTGAGGTTTCATTACTGCATCCAACACACTGCAGCAACAAACACAGCTTTATCTACTGGGTGTACCAACATCTGCCAGTAAGAACGGACACCTCCAGAAGAGTCTGGAGCCCTTAGTCATGAAAGCTGTCTAATGTAGAATTAATCCATGATGCAGACACCAAAACTGATTTAATCTGTACCTGTAAGAAAGAGCCTGTGTGGGAGTACACCAGACCACCATTCCTCCTTGCTACTTAGTGGCCACTTCAGGATTTTTTTAAGTCCTGCCTATAAACTTACATTGGTAAGGCAATGAATCATAAATCCATTTAATTAGTTTCATTACCAGAGGTTTTCTTCTCAGGGTCTGAACTGGACTGCTGCCCAAGAGCAGTCTTCTGCAACTGCTCCTGTAATGTCTTCATCTGTTCTTGTAATTTTCTCAGCTCAGCTAGGAAAGAAAGGAGAAGAAAAAGGATAATAATGAAGACAGCAGGAAGTAATTGAAAACAGGGATTTACGAGATCCCTGAAAGTCTGGCAGTTTTACTGCATCATGGAAACTTAGAAAATGAATATTTGACTCACAGTGCAGATTTACTTGATTCTACACAGCTCATAGTGAAGACAAATTTTCCATACAGCCTGAACCTGGGTCCTCATTAAAATATTTTATTTAATTGTGGTATGTTCTTTCCCATGTTGAATAAAACTTTCCTACTTGCCATAAGAAAATTAAAATGGCTGATGACTGCACTCCTTAGCATAAAGAAGTTCTTCCTTATATAATCAAATACACAGCCTGGACACAGGAAAGCTGTGGCCAGCTCTGCTTCCACAATGACTTCCACACTGGTGGGGCAGAACCTCCTGTCAATAAGCCCTGAGGGGGAAGGGACTGATGAAAGATGCCATGATGATATCTGATGCCCTGAAGACAGGCAACGCTGTTCTTCTTTAGACAAGGTACAGGTACACAGGCAACCTTCCCTATGCTGCTCAGCACAGCTGTTAAGTCTCCCTGGCTTACTTAAGTCCTCTGTCTTTCTTTTGGGAAAACAGTTTTGGTAAGTTTGGCCACTGGATGCTGAAAACTGAACTTAAAAACTTCCACAAGGCCTTTCAGTATTTCCTCTCCAGCTATCATCGAGAAGAGGCAGGCCATACCTCCTGTCCATTAGCACTCTAGAGACAGAATATATCAAACATAACAGATCAAAGATGCTGTTGCACAAACCTTGCAGTTCTTCATTGGTCTTCTCCTTCGTCTGACTGGGAGCTGAAGCAGGGACAGCTTTCTCTGCCTCCTCCTCCTGCAGCAGGTCATCCACATCTCCAAACAGCGTAGCCAAGTTCTCCTTCTGCTCATCACTCATGCTGTCCTCAGCATCAACCTCCTCGGTGTAGGATACATCATCCTCTGCATCAAAGAGCTCATCGTATTCATCTGGTTCTCCACCCTCATCCTCTGGAACATCTTCCTCCTCAGGAGGATTCCTCTCCTCAGTTGCTTCGTTTTCTTCCAGGAGGGAAGCCAACAGATCCAAGTCATCATCAGCTAAGACAAAAATTATTTTCAGAGTTATTTTTGTCTATTCAAAGAAAAGCTGCTAAAAAATAAAACATCCAAGACTCCTTGATTACAAGCTAATGACATCTGAAACTAGATCAGAGTAACAAGTGGCATTTTTTAAAAAAAATACACTTCAGGTTTAGATAAAGGCATCTAGAGCAGATTCTGGCTGTGAGGCCAGATGGAAATGTAGTTGCAGATAGCCTCAGCTTGTGGCACAGGCTGGCAAGTCAGCAGAAAACTTGCCAGCTACTCAGCACTGGCTTTTCCTCCTGTGCAATTCCTTGAACAGCGGCTGCTGTTACACAGAAAAGCCTGGAACCCGTAAACATGTAGCCAACAAAGACACTCATGTGGCTTTTGCCAGTGGAAGGGGAAGAGGGAGATGCAAGGCAGGCAACAAAGCATACCCTCAGATATGGTGTGCTCATGGAAAAGCAATAGGGACAAAGGGACAAAAATGGAGAAGAGATAAGTACAGAGAGAAGAATGGGACAGACAGAGCAGAAATTAAAATCAAGCAAATCAAGAAAGTGATTTAGCCTTTGCTGCTGAGGAAGACACCAAACCAGGGAAGGCACAGAGCAGCCTCACATTGGAGTGACAAGAAGAAAAGAAAGAGGTAACCTCAAAGGACTCAGCAAATAAACTCAGTGAAATGCAACTTCCTTTGCTAAAAGCCTTACCAGGTTTTCTGAACACTTGAGCTTATTAACTAAAAAACTGATAAGACAAGTTTACCAGTGAAAGGAAGAGAATTTTCTCCCTTACCATCCATAGTTTCACCAGGATTTCTTCAAGAGCCCCTCAAAGCAAAATATTCTGTTATGGGGAGAACAAAGGGGATACTGTTAAAGTACATATACCTCATCTAGAAATATATATTGAGTTCAGGCTCCTTATTTGACAACCTGCAATCCACCAACTTGGTTTTGCTTACAGCCACAGATGAGGACTCCACTAAATTTAAAACCCTCACATACATTTTCTACATCAAAATTCCAACCCATGCTGAACCTGCTGCAGCATAAGGACACTACTTTTATAAAAAAGCCCATAACAGACACAGAATTTAGGAAATGCCTGCTATATTCTCATAGTAATAACCATTTCCACCTCACCTGATTACACTGAGTACACCGTAATTACAACTAGCATTTAACTAGTTCTGAAAGTTGTTATTCTGTTATATCTAACAGTTGTTATTCTCAAAATGTAGATTCTGCTTTTCTCACAGCTTCTCCATTTTATGGAGAAGGGTCCGTGAAAAAAAACAGCACGGACGGACATGAATGGGCGAGGGAAGCTTGGATAAGAAAGATCGGATATCCACTGAGACTAAATGAGTCACAAACCCAAAATCTAACTGTGCTTACAGATTTTCCTGCTGCAGAATCTTTTGTTTCGCCCATAAAACTCCGCTTTTGATAGTTTTTTCATGCTCCAGAATATTCATTTTCAGCAACACTGCATAACACGCACGAGCAGAGAAGGCCACTGACCACCGCGGACCCCGCGCTTTTTCCCTCCCGGTTCCCCTCTCCGCTCGGCCGCCTCCCCCACCCAGCAGAACCNCGCGGCTCCCCGACCCTCGGGCCGGGCTCCATGCCTCGGGATCGCTCTACGTGCCCTGGGATCGCTTTGTGTGCCCCGGGATNTCCCCGTTCTCCGCTCCCCTGACTCACCCCGTTCCCCTCACGCACCCCGCTCCCCGTTCCCCTCACGCACCCCGCTCACCGCCGCGCGCGCTGCCACTACCCGCCAGAATTCGGACCGGCCCCGCCCCTTCCGCGCATGCGCGCACCCGCCATCTTTAGTGCTGGCAGCCGCGGCGATGCCCGGCGCCGCCTTGGCTATGGGCGGGCGAAGGGGAAGGAGCGGGTGTCCTCTGAGGGGGGCGATGGCGGCCTGGCGATCACAGGATCGATGGGATTGGAGAAGTTCTATAGAGTCCAACCTGTAACAGATCACTACCTGTCAACTAGGTCCATGGCACTGAGTGCCACGTCCAGACTTCCCTTAAACATCTGCAGGGACGGTCACTCCACCGTCTCTCTGCGCAGCTCGTTCCAGCGTCGAATCACCCTCTATGTGAAGAAATTCCTCCCCCTGTCCAGCCTACACCTACCAGGGTAGGTGTAGGCTGAGGCCGTGCAGCTTGAGGCCGTGTTTTCTCATCCTTTTGCTGGTTGCCTGGGAGAGGACGCCTGCCTGGCTACATACACCCTCCTGTTGGAGTTGGAGAGAGTGAAAAGGTCCCTCCTGATCCTCCTTTTCTCCAGGCTGAGCCCCGCAGTTCTCTCAGCTGCTCCTCACAGGACTTGTGCTCCAGCCTCTTGCCCAGCTCCACTGCCCTTCTCTGGACACGCTCCAGCACCTCAATGCCCTTCATGAGCTGAGGGGCCAGAACTGGAGACAGGATTCAAGTTGTGGCCACACCAGTGCCCTGGGTAAGCCCATTTAGGTGCAGAGTTGCCCGTGTCTGGGCAGAGTGGCCTCAGTGATTGGTCACAGCAGGTGCCATCCCCATCTGGATAACCTAAACAATGTCAACACTTGTGTTACACCACCAAATTCAATCCTAGTTATTATCACATGCTGGGGACAAAATTTTATAGTTTGGTCAGTTTTTCTTTTAGTGCAGCTATAATTCTGTGGAAAACATTTCTGAGGATGTACAAACAAGCTCATTGCTGAACTGCAGTTAGTAGTGACAACAAAAAGTAATCCTCCCTGTAGCATGAACATGAAGGTTTTAGTATATTGTGGCTTTATTCTTTGGAGTTTCTTGCCCCTCCTAATTTGTACTATTGGACCCGTTCTTTTATCTTTCTATGAAAATCTATTTCACTTAATGTCCATGTTTTCCTGTTATCACTCCTTTGCTAACATCCCCTCTCAAGGAAACCTCCTCAGATGATTCATTTTGACTTGACAAATGCATAAGTTATTCCTTCTTCAGCCTTTCACATTGATTTTCTGTGTTTTCATTAAGGTTAATACTTCTCAGATGAAATCAGCTCTATTGTCATTCAGTTAGTCTGCTTTTGGCCTAGTAGCATTTCCATCAGATTTTAATCATTGCAGAATCTGTAACTGTCACAAAGATCCCATACTAAAATGGATTCAGGGTAAAAACAGCCCATAAATCCTACTGTCACAAGGAACCAATTAAAAGCCAGTAAGAGATTGTATCTGCTAGGACTACTTGTAATTGATAAAGAAGGTTGCAATGAGGCTGATGAATACCTCTTTGCAACAGTAAGCTCTTGTGTTACCTGAAATTAGGGATGAAGCTATAGATGAGTTATAACAGAAAATAAGAATCCGGAGTCTAAAAGTGATAATTAGAACAACAGTGACAACAAGCAAAGTAAAAAATTACTCGAATTACAATGGCAAAACAGGGATTGTCTCCCTTTTGTTGAGGCACAAACACCTGGAAGGACAAGAATGGAACTAATCCACCACAGTTGTCTCTACACAAGCTTTTCAGACATCGGAATTTGCAATCCTGTTTCATTCTCCCAAGTATTCACAGACACAGATAAATTAATAATTGTAATAGATTTATTTTGATATGTGAAAATCCATGATACTCTTTTTAAATTAGGTTACATCCATCTCAGTGCTTTCTACCACAATACTGTACAAGTTCAAATGCTTTTATTATAATAAAGAAAAATTAAGACAACATCATAAAAATTAACAATTCTATAAAACCAAGTGACTTGAGTACACCAGGCGCTACATATATCAGACCTAGCTGATCCGTTTTAAACCTTACCCACATCTGGCTAAAGCAAGAAGTTACATAAGCCATCAAAAATTTAACATCAGATTAGTATGGTCACAAGGGCAGCAATGAAATGGCCATCTGGAGAAAGAGCAGGGTTCACTTCAAATGCTCGATGAATACGGCATTATTCCATTTTGCTGAAATCTTCTCAAACAGCTTTCTTCGTGTGTTACTTTCCTGGTATATAGTATATAAGAGATGAAGTATTTACAAACTCACATATATTTGAGATATATATATTATATATATTTGATCAGCAAATCTCTTATCTCTCCTCTGACTTCAGTGATTCAGCCCCCTGTTCTGCAGAGTAGCCATAGAGCAGAGCACTTCAGGGGAATGTTCCTGAAAGCTTTCATAGCAGCAGACACACTGCGAGTTCTGTAGCACATCAATGTTGTTAATCTATGAAAACTCCTTCCCTAAAGCAGATTACAACAAGATTAGTAACTACAGGGCAGGGGAAGAGTTTTCCCCTTTTCCCGGTGTATTAATAAGCAAACCACTGAAAACTTCTTTCATAGGACATAAGAGCTGAGCATTATTTGAGCAAGAAGAAAAAAACCCAAAGTGTTTGGCAGGTGAAATTCCAGAAGACAAAGAATTGGAGGGCATCACTCAATTAATGCAGTCCATAACGTGAATCTGCAGTGTGTCCAAATCAGGTAGAATTTCTTCACATTTAGGACATGAATAAATTGAAATATTCCGCTGCTCTGGCCAATCTTGACTATTAGTTCCTGCAAGCAGAGAAGATAAATGATTAACTATTATATTACCTGATTTTGCTCTCTGGAGCTGCACAGCTGCCAGACTAACCACAGGAAAGCTGTCTGCAGCCAAGCAAAGCTGGTTTAACCTGAACCTGACCCCGAGGGCTGGAGAAGGTGCTTGCAGTACCTCTTTGGACAAGGTGAGGTGAGTGCTCCCGATCCGGCATCCTGGCTCCGTGGCGACTCTGCATCTCTGCCAGAGAAGCTCTGTGGATAACAAACAAGTCAAGGGCTCTGAAAACAGACTCCTGTCAACTGGTCATGCATTTAGTTCACAACTGCTGCTCAGAAACAGGACCTAGAAATGCCACTGTTTTGTGAGATCATGCCAGAGGTCTGCTGAAATCAGCAGCTGGATTTGGGCAGCCACACACCTAGGGATCAAGGCACACTTCTCTGGAAAGCTCCAAGGACTTTCAGCTGTTCAGGGAAAATTGCAAATTTGCTTTAAGTAGAAAAGCAAGTTACACCATAAAAAGAACTCTCTACAGTTAGTGTGAAATGTAACTTGACTCAACTACTACAGTACTCAGAACTGTGTACTCACCACTGCCTCCTGGAGAAGCAGCAGATATCCCTGGCACACACAGAGCAATATTAGCTGCAGATCCACAGCTAAAATTGAGGCCAGAACTCAAAGAAACTCACAGGGAGAATTTACCAAGCATGAATCATGTGAAATGAAAACTTACCAAGATACCCAGCTAAGAACTAACACACTTTGCACAGATTCTACCAGAAAATTGAGAAGTCAGCCAATTCACTTTTTTTTCTCCTTTTACATTCAAATTAAGCAAGAAATGTCTGCAAAGTTATTTGCCTTTAGACTGAGACGCTCACAAGACAATGTTGGTCAACACCACTACACAGAGTAACAGGACAGTGCAAAGGGACAGTTCAGCCAAAATCTGTTCTCACCGGCCAAGATCTTCAAAGTTTTGCTGGTCTTTTAGTAGGTATGCCAGCTGGACAGCCAACTGCTCCTTCTCCTCATGGATCTTCTCTCTTGCTGCCCTCTCAGCATGGAAATCAGAACAATAAACCTCCATCTGATCAGAGAAATGGAATCAGGCTGAAAATTAACCTTGAGTGAACCATATTTGTGTATGTCAAAATCACAAATGTGTGTCATAATCTGCATCTACTGAAAACACGCCCACACTGCAAAGCCAAGACCCGCACTTCTCACAAGGTGAAGGAGACCTAACAATATCTGCACTCTGTAAAAGATACTCTGAGTGTCTTACCTGGGACACAGGTATTGCCTCTGCTGTACAGAGGCAGAAACGAGGCACAGACAAGCAGTGAGGAGGTGACTTGACTGATTACACTGACAAATCTGTGGTTCAGATAATGGAACCAGACCAAGATGCCAGTTCTGTGCCTTAAATGTGAGGCAAACCCTTTTTAGTCACTTAACATGTGCTGGTTTGAGTAAAATCATTCCTAAAACATATGCAGTGATTCTTAAGCCAGTGGTTCTAAATACACATCTACTCCCATCTTCTGTTTGTTGTGCCAGACTCCAGCATACACAGTTCCTCCTACAGAGCCCTAGAATATAGTGGGTAAAGGCTCTGTAGGGATCTGCAAGGCAAGCCAAGTAAGGGGAATTATGCTTTGAAGCTGAGAAAATGTATTCAGCATTCCAGAGTGAGCCATTAATACCTCCTGGTTTCTGAATATTGGGTGGGAGAAGTAGCCAGTTTGTAAAGAATACCTGAGCACGGAGCACAGACATCGTTTCAAGGTCCTCCTCTTGCTTAGCAATTATCTGCTTCATTTCATCTATCTGGAGCTGCTTGGCAGCAAGGGCTTGTTCTGCCAACTCCACCTTTGCTGTCAGTTGTTCCACCACAGCTTTATCTACTCTGTCCAGCTGCAAAGAAGAACTGCGATTACGAGATGAACTCTGAATATGACCCTTCTCAAAATGAAGCTTTGCTTTTTACTCCTCCTGTCCTTCAAAAAGGTTCCCATTCTGGTCACCAAAGGAACTTGACTAAGACAGCAGTGGTGACTGATATTTTACCTTGAAAATTAATTTTGAGCTTTCAAACTACCTTGTATCAAGTTGAAAGACAACCCCCTAGTGGACACTGTAAAATACCTTTTTTCCTAGTTTCTGAAATTACACAGAACAATATGAGACTTCCATGGTGGTTCAGTTCCTAACAAGACCTCACTGAGGCAGGCATTCTATTTAAGAATACAAAAATGCAAAAATGTCTAGAGATTTATCTTCCCACATTTTTATAAATGATGCTGCAGGAACACTGATGTATCTATCACACCTGTCTAAGGACTGGACTCTGTCCTGCACTGCACTGCACATTAGACCTCACCCAGAAAACACCATGGAAGGTACTGATGCGTGGATAAAGTTTTCTGTAACTGACAGCACAGGATCTATGTTTATCAGAGCAGTGCTGCTATGTTGCATGTAATTATGCAGAAGGGATGACAGCTGTTTCCTGCCCAAATTTGATCCTAAAGATGTTCTCCCATCCCTTCCCCTTCAGTCCTAATTAATTATGATTTCTTCTTGTGATGAGTTTACCTCTTTGAGTTTCATTTCATCAATTTTTTTCAGTGCCTCAGTGAGTTCTGGAAGGAGTTTGCTATATGAATCCTGGAGGTTGTTGTATCTTGCCCTGTTTATGACAAGAAAAGAGATTAAGGTTTGAAGCAACTCTTTGAAATTTAAGTAATGTTAGAACTTAAAAAAAAGCCACTCCCAGCTCCTTGTAAATCAGTCTGCATTTGTGGTGAGAAAAAGTCATGCTCCATGTCTCAATATCTCTCTTCCAAGGAGTTGTGTGCTGCTCTATCCATGGACTGGGGTGCAAATCAATGTCCTTACTGATCATCTGTATTTCATATTGAAGAATCCATCACTCAGTATTTTTATATGAAGCTCACAAATTCTGTTCAAAATGTAACACCCCTCTTAGGAAAACATCCAAGTCTTGACTCAGACTTCAAGTGAAGGAGAATTCATCAGAATAACCAGACACAGACTCCAAAGATAACAAGCAGCTTCTGCAGCAGTTGAAGATGTGTCCTTCAGGAGGTTCAGCCTCTTTGAACAGCTTGGACTGACATTTTCACACAGTCCATTACATGGACTGCACATGAAAGGGAGCAGGCAGCCAAAGCAAACAGCCTCTCTTTACCTCAGCCTCAGCACACACTTGACTTTCCTAGTGCAAACATATTGTAGGGATTGCAGACCTCTTCATTAATGTCCCTTTCCCAGCACTGTCACCATCTGACTTGTCCCTGCCCTCCAGGAAGTGTCCTCATTTACCCCTAGTCAGTGGCACAACTGTTGTCACTTCTCTGCTTCCTCCATTTTATGTCACACCCGGCTCTATTCCACCTCTGACTTTATGATTAAAGGAAGATACAAGTCAGAGGTGACAACTCAAGTATTCCTAAGTGAGGAGTTCAGTAGATGAAAGAATACAGACTTCTGCTTCATAATCTACAAACATAGGATAGTTTCAAAGTGTGCAGTACACAAAAGTAGTACTTCAGATTCAATTTCCCTTTGGCTAGGTTCTCTTGGACTTTGCTTCTTCACTGACAATACCTTCCTAGAATGCAAAACCAAGTCATACTCACTTTTCTTCATGTGTTTTGGCTTGTTCCAGCTTGACCTCTGCCTGCATGCTCTCCACCTGAAGTTCTAGCTTCTTGATGGTGTATATCAGCTGCTGCTTCTCCTCCAATTCTGATGCAGCAGCCAAGCTTTTCCTTTCCAGTACCTGGCACCTGACAGAAAAGAAAGAAGGATTGATCTCTTCTGTTCACCCTCTCCTGATGGGTATTTCCCATGAGGCATATAGCAAAAAGAGTAATTGTATGGTTCACTTTAAAGGCTTATTTTGATGAAGAACATGGAAAGACAAAAAATACACACAACCATCAGAAAACAAAGCTATAGAAACCAACACTTACTTTCTTAATATTATGAATCTCAAAGAAATGGAATTTGACGGGAAACTAAGCAAAAAAGTGAGAGTCTTGTAACAACTTTTATAACCTACACAATTTTCTTCAAAAGCCCAGACAGCTGATGTGAAAAGGTTATAAACAAGTCCCTTGGCTTTTTCCCCTAACACCAAAGTAGGGTTTGATTATGTGAAGGAGAAAACAGAAAAGATTTTTCTTTACATCACGAAGGGTTAAAACCCAAATCTTATAATTCAAGGCACTGAGGTTCTATTTGTAGAACTAGGTTGGCAGCTCAGATTTTCTGACAATAGCTGTATTTCTGCACTTCACCACTTACAAAGAAGGAGCATTCTTTAACAGCATTTCTTTGAAACAGTTAAGTTGATATTTGTAGAACTGGTGAGTTTCCCAAGATGGGAGTTGTCATACAAGTATGTACTGGATATTATGACAGAACTTTTGCTCTTCTGAGCCTTACTTTTCTTGAAGTTTCTTCTGAATCAATTCTGCTTCTTTTAACTTCCCATGGGCTTCCTGAAGCTCTTTAAACAGAGCACAAACTTGCAGATTCAGGGTTTCTACTTCACTGCCAACCTTTCAGAGAAAAATAATGAAAATTACATATGGACAATTCAGGATAATAAAGTTACAGGCTAAAAAAGATAAGCAGGAAGTCCCACTCTAGAGAAAACAGCCCAAGTTAGTTTGCACAGTTACAGTCCATACTCAGTAATAAGGCCTCATCTACAAGGCTTTACAATTATTCCATACTGCACCCCCCGCATTGTTCCAGTAAAGATGTACATTTTACCACAGAGGCAGGTAACATGAGCTCTGCTGACAAGAGCCTCTGAAGAAACACAACAGTGTACATGGAAACAGCTGCCAGCACAAGCACAAGTGCTGACCTCAGTATCCACTTCAATGAGGAGTGTTGGCACAAGCTGCAACTCAGGCAAAGTGGAGATAAGAGCACTGGAAAACATTAATTAACTGAGACATCATCTGCTTTCCCTAGGAAGGGCATCTCTTGACCTGCAGACTGGTCTTGTTTAACCAACCCAGCCCTGTCCTGAAGTACTTGTCCTGACCTTCAGAAGGGCATAGATCTCCAGCAGGTCCCATAGCATGTTGCCAAGTCCTGTGCAGCACTTTAGAACCTCACACACCTCACATACAAGCACTCTTAGTTGCCTGTATTATGCAGTTGCACTGAACCAGCACAGACCCTCCAAGGCCATGGGATTGCACTCTCACTTCACACAGAACTTTACAGCTGCAGGCACACAAGTTTAAGCATCTGACTTAGATAAATTGCAACCCCAGCATTCTTTCAAATCTTAATTGAAAACATCAGGACTAAATTTTTGCCTGGAACTGTGTCTCAGTCCAAGATAGTTATGCCTCACCATTTTAATCCCACTAGAAACATGAACAAACCTAAAGCGGGTGCCATATGAGCTCCACATTTCAAGTGTGTTTTGTAGTATGCTGTCACTGGATTCTGATCCAAAAGCTGATCTAGGCAGCAGTGAGGAAATTCACACAGTCTAGATGATTTCTGGAGCTAGAAATTACTGTATTTCTCTCTGCTTACTGGGCATGGCCAGGGCAATGTGGTATAACTGCAGTTATGCCAAGCCCCCTCAAATACTTGGTCCCCAATCCCACCTCTTTGCAGTGGCTGGTGTAATTTGGAACCACATCTAAGATACATGAAAGTTCACTTCCATTACCTGTGCAGGACAATTTCCCCTTGCTCCCTGAGTGCAAGTGGAAATCTAGACCCTGAGGCTGGTGATCTCAACAAGTCCTTGTATGTTGTTACATCTTGGCTGAGGACAGGTACTTACAGCTTCTGAACTCTCTTCTTCCTGTTCAGTTTGTGTCCCACTCTCCAGGCAGTTTCTGGTCTCCTTCTCCAGCTTTGATAGTCTGAAAAAGAGAGGAGCCAATAATGATGGATTTGGCTTATGTTTCAGGTGAGATTGTGACTATACAAGGATTTCATTCAAGTGATGTACTCTCTTTGTAACATCACAGCCACAAAATAACACACAAGGCAGAATGGAAAGCACAGACATGCAGGAAGGCCTGCACAATCATGGGGGTTCTTGAAGAATACAGGACATTGTGTACATTTAATTAAAATGGATGTGTAATTCTGCAGGCGTGGTGAAGGTCATGACATTCAGTCCAAAGGGACTGATCTTTGGTATAGTCCAAAACTGCCAACTCTTAGGAAATAGGTCATTCTGTTCACTGAATCCAGTGATTAATATTGCCTCTGCTTTCCTGTGGTATTTTCAGAGGCTAAAGTTTCTAAGAATTGTTTGGTTATGGCTCATTACCTCTTCTAGGAAGACCACACAGAAGCAATTACTGTGATAGCAACCTTTCATAGTAGATAATGTCCAGGAAGTCTTACTCTGTCTCTGTGAAGTGTGGATCTGGAATTACTTGGGGCATTCGTCACTCCTGAACAGTCGTGCTGATTTACACCCACGGAACTGAGCTGAGACAGACTTTCATATAGGTCTAACTCTCCCTCTTAGAAAAGTTTGGAATTAAACTTATTTTAGACACTTCTAAGGAGCTTTTGCAAGCTCCCACACTGCTAAATGTAGCCTGCCAATATCACGAAGAGGACTATAATCCTGTTTTAGACATAGGGATTTTGGTAAGGCCCCAAACAGAGATGATTCATACAAAATCAAAACTGTGGAGGAGTGAATGGAGAGAACAGCCTCAACTAGTCATCCTATCTTTCTGAATAACCCTGGGATAATTCAAAACCAAGAGGAAATGGGTAATTTGCCTTGATCTGTGGCGATTCAGGAAATCAAAATAATAATAAAAGAGATTTCTTTTGCTCATAGAAGAGAACGGTAGTTTATCCCTATACAGACAGCCACAAAATGTTATTACAACAAAGTGCTCAGGAAATTCCCCATCCAAACCAAACTGATATTTCAGCTTGTTGATGATCATTCAGACTTGTAACTGCAGCAGCCCTGAAAGAAAACAGCTCCAAATGTTATAGTGCACCTACTTCATACCTCTCTTTGTGATCCTGCAGCTCCTTCTCAAGTTTTTCCCTCTTCTGAGTTTCATTTCTAAGGCTGCAGAGCAGCTGGCTCACAGTTAGCTCCTCAGACTCCAAATTCTTAGATTCATCTGCAGATTTGCTCCTGCTTCAAACCAAACCAGACATAAATAACAGCTACCCCTTTAGCAGCACACTCCCTTAACCTGAATGCTGGGATCCAGTCTGAGAGGCTCCCATTTCACACAGTATAAACCAGTGCTCTGGGCAAAGGGCTCATTCCCAATTGCCAAGAGCCAAGCCACAACCCCTGTGTGTGCAAACGAAGGGCACAGCAGTCTCCTTACAGCTGAGGGAAAAATTTAGCACTTAAGCAAGGAAAGCAAAAGCAGTCATGACAATACAAAACCCAGTGCACTTATTCTGACTTTCTGCAAAGTGCTGCTGTCTATTCCTACAAACAATATTTTTTTGCAATAAAGCACGGAACATTTCTTATCTGTGCCTTGCTCCTTTATGGAAAAGAAAGCATATACCACTAAAAATGATCATCAGAAATTACTTTCTTTTTCAGAAAAAATCTCTTTAATGTTTTACCCTCATCACATTTCATAGCTCTTTTCAAAATCATATTGTGCTACTGTAAATTGAACCAGAACAAATATAAAGCCCAAAGCAATAGGGTACATGATAAAATATATATTATATATATTATAAAATATCCATTATATATTATATCCATTTTTATGACCATCTAGACAGAAAGTCAAAATCCCCAAACTGTATGGAAGACAGGCAAGTTAGATTACACATTTGCAGTCTCAGCTGTCAAATAGCATGTGTTAAAAATTCTGCTTTTGTAGTTCAGAAAAGAAAGCAAAGCTTTCTCTGTGCTTCTGAGAGCTAGAAACCTCTAGTGAGCAAAATTCAATACCCAAAAGACAGTGTTCAGCCAGGATATTTTAAGTAAATAACTTTTATCAGGGGATTTTTAGTGCAGTTCTACCGTTACAGAAATAAATCCATCCTGAGAGGATCACATTTCTTTGAACCTGTTAACAGCACCCATCTAAAGTTTCAGTGCTGGACAAAGACACGTGGTGACAGTGGAAATACTTGAAGAGGTACGTATGCACCCTGTTCTTGTAGATATGGCCCAGATTCTCCTCCAAAGGTAAGCAAGTTCCACAGGGAATGTCTCCTCATAATCAGTGTTCTCAAAAGCCACAGCTAACAACAAGCTCAATACTTGTGGCTTGGTCTGTGGTCAGCAGCTCTCTCAGTTTTGTCCACAACTATAACGCACGTTTTTTTTTCCTCCTTCAACTTCCTATCTGTGTGCTGAAGGACAAGTTTCTGTGATACTACACTGAAGCACTGTTCTCCCTTGCAGTGACACAGAAAGTGACAACACGAAGCACAGTTTTCTGGCCTGCTATGTCCTTAGCATTTTCTGTATCCTTCCCTTTCAAAAGCAAAGGCACAAAGTAAATACGAGTTCAGCCAAAACCATCTAGCTGCTAAAGTGGACAGCATCCAAAATGGAAAGTTGAACAGTATCAGATGTCTATGTCCACGAGGAGTAAGGGTTCAGCCAGGGGTAAAAAAGTCCCTTGTGTCCTGGAGCTGATGTAAAGATCACATTTTGAAAGGTAACCTGAACAGAATGCTGGTATTAAACCCAGTAACCTGAAAAGCAAGGACTATATTGCACTGTGTTGCACCCCATCATGGATACACTTCATGCCAACCACACACAAACAGGGTCAGTTCTGAAAGGCTACAAGACCTCTGACCCTTACCAACATCAGTATAATTGTGTAGAGGACAGATACTCTGTTAGATGGTCTCCAGTGATTAGGAGGGAAGAAATCCCTGCAGCCTCTATCTCTGTCTTTTCTGTTTGGCCTCCCTTAAAAGCCTGAAGAGTTGGCAAGTCAGAATGTCCATAAATGCCTGGCCAACTGGCCAGAATATGCACTCCCTCTTGTCAGCTAGTAAAACTGGAAGGAAAAATGTGCTTCCACATGCTAGGAAGGTAGGGCTACTGCAATGGAGGGGTGCAAAGCCAAAGAAAAAGAGGATTTTCTAGTGCATTCCTTATAGAAAGAAGTTCCCTTACATTGAAAATGAAACCTGAGGCAGAAGTCTCAACCACACATATCACACAGGAACCTACGTACATGTAGACAGCAACATCACTGGGTATTTCACCACTATTTTCCTGATGTTCCTTTGCAGTTTTCTCTCCTTCCTAAGAGAGAAAAAAAAAACACTATTAGCTTGGTATTTGGACTAAGCAGGACACAGTTTTATTTATTTGAGTTCAGGAATGAAGAAAAACAGGGGAAACTGCTATCAGGGCAATACAGATAAATAAAAAAACCTCCTACAGATTATCTTCATGTTTGGAAATTCTTAATTTAAATACTTCACATGCCTTTCCCCGTATCTCTTCCAGCTTGATTAGAGAATGAGAACAACGAAATCTACCCTTCTCCATTCATCAGAAATTTCCACAGCCACTCTCCCCTGTGAAGATGACGGAGCACCACACAGCAAGTCAATGGCACTGCAGGTGACTTTCAATACAAGCCTAGAAATCACTCTCCAGCTTCCTAAAAGAACCACTCTTCTTTCCCACTACAAACCCCGCTCCTTGATCTTTGTAGCCCAAAGGAGAAACCATCTAGCAAATAAAAAGTAGAAAGTAGCCCTGAGTTTTGTCTGACCACTCCAAACAAATTTTAATTACATTTTTTAAACTTCTTGTTGCACATTTACTTTCTAGAGAGAGAATACGGGGAACAGAGGGATAGCAGAGGCCTGCATTTTCACATTTCAGTTTGCCTGTGAAAATTTTTCAGATACAAGAAGAGTAAAAAAAGTACATTTTTATGCCTCTAGGGAATACTCTCTAGAGTTTTGCACTTAAGCTTTGTCTGCATCTCTACTTATCTGTCAGTTGGAAGTAAGCCCCATTCTCAAAAGAAAATGCCCCATCTGTGCACAGGTGTTGCCCCCTAACAAGACATAGTACTGATGTTCCCGGAAATTCCAACTAAGTCAAGACTTAAGATTTTTAAGTAGTGCAATAGAGGCTATGAAATTAATTTACTTAGAGCTTTTAAGTGGAAGGACAAAAATTAATTCCAAGTCCTTTACCACCTTTATACTATCTTGTAATCCACAAGTGTTCTATGGCAGGTAACGTAAGAGACCAAAGAATTACAGAATTATTTAGGCTGGCACCTGGCTGCAGGTTACTGTGTTCTTGTTATTCCCTTTACTTACATTCATCCCAATCTCCACAAAGGAATCCTCTGCTGAGATGTTCAGCTTGACCTGCAGCTCTGAAATGATGGCGAGCAGATCTGCCTTCTCAGCCTGCAGCCGCTGCACCTGGGACTTCAGCTGCCTCACCTCCTTCTCAGGAGCCAGGCAGCCCTCCTGGGATAAACACACCCTGCATTAGCCCACCAAAAGGGAACCAAAAGGGAACCCCAGCCAAGGAGCACACAGGCTGAACACAACAGTGTCCTACATCCCTGCTGTTCTGTTCAGGCTTGCCTGAAAACCCCACAGTACAACCCCTAAACTATGTTTTCGTTCACTCAACAGCAAGAAGTCTAAACTGTGAAAACAAGTTAATCAAACACTGGGCATCCCACTGCTGGAAAATATGGGACTGGTTCTCTGAATGCACAGATAATTAAGATGTAAATTTTTGCCTGAATCTATGCCTTTTGCTACCATGCAGGGTATCAGCCAACCTCCACAATTATTGCATTTTTTCACTCATGTCCTTATTCCTCATTTCCCAAATCTAACCAAGATTCAAGGGAGGAAAGACCACTAGGCTTTCTCCCACACCCCATTCTAAGCCTTTCCCCACCCTCTAGCTTCTTTGGACCCCATTTCCTTGTATAAATCTTCCTAATTCCTTGACCTTCACACAAAGTCCTAGATCCCTCCCACAAAGTCTCTGTTTCTCAGAGATTCTCCTGAAACTTCTTCCAGTCATGACCATCTCCTTTGTCTTTTGCCTTTTCCCTTTCACTAGGTTACTCAAAACTCTCTATTAAGTCTCTACATAACCAGCAAGACTCATTTTCCCCTCTCATTTAAATGCTGCTCCCCATTATAAAACTTTCCCTGTGACTTTGTTTCTTCCTCATTTTGTAATGTGAGCTTTTACCTCCTGATAATGCCTTTATTACACCACATACCATCAATGCAAATTCTGAACAATTCCTGGAGTCTGAATTACATTCTAAGCTATGATTATGCCAAATCTCCAAATATGTTGACAGTGTCTCTCATCCCACAATACCACTCTGCCCCTCTGACCTGATGCTGCCTCTCATTTTGTACTTATACTCTAAGAGGAAGCATTTAGAATCAGTTTCAGGGAAGGAGAGACTTTAGATTCCTCAAACAGGTTGGAAAACTCTGGCAACAGCATACTTTAGGCATTCAAAGTACAACAAGTTCTACAGCAGATAGAAAGATTATACATCCTCTACTTTCCCTTAAAAAATATTCCAGATTTATGAAATCCTGAATTTTCTTGACAATCCTGAAACACAACTTTCAGTCTGTAAATACTGTGTAAGTAATACTTACACAGTCACACTATTTAAACATGACTTTCCTCCCCCTTGCATGTTCTGAGCTTACTGGCCAATTTTGGTTTACATGCTGAAACTTCTTACACAGTTCCATGAAACAATCAGGAGAGGAAAGCAGAATCTAGTAGTGACTCTGCTGAGAAAAAGGTTAATACATTCATCCTTCATCAGACAACAGAGAATCCACACGGGTCCTGGAGGTACCAGACACCAGAATGCATCAGTTTGGCTCTGCATGGAACTTCTTAAGTAACTTTTCACATGACCATTTGGGACACAAAGCAGGTTTTATTTTGATGGGCTTTGCCCACAGAGGACTTCAGAACCACATGCAAAATGTTGCCTGGCTACTGTGCAACCACCTGTGACATTAGAAATGATGTGTGACAGAGCCAAAGGCAGGACACAGAGAGAACCTCAGTCAGACTCAGATGGAGCAGCACAAGCACAGATCTAATCTAACCTCAGTGAAAGAGCTTTCATAAAAGAAGACTGATTTAATAAAAATAGATGGCATGTCTCTTTTTTTTTTTTTTGCTTGTTTACATGTCAACTTCTCCCTGGAAACGTAATACAAAAAGCAATTAAATGATCAAAAGAGACAGATAATCTGACTAGTAAAGGGATGGATAAAGAGACAGCAAAGAATAAATGAAAAATTAGTAAGATATGCTAGTTCTTATTTATTATGTAAAAAAGTTTAATTATTGTTGTTCACTAAATGCTAACAAAAAAAGTAAATTATCTCAGGTGTGCCATAATTTTCTGTTACTACACTCTGAAAGGCCTCACTTCATAAAGTCAGATCAAGACTCTTTCTTAAAGCTAAGGATAAAAATGGAGATTTTAACAAATCTCAAACCCAGCCCAGTGTGATGAATCCCAGCATCACAGAAGGGACTGAATGCTCCAGACTTTCAGTTCAAAAGCATGTCAGTCTAACCAATTCCTTATTTACCACGTCAGCTCCTTCTTCTCTTTCCTTTAAGCTCTGAAGTTGCTGCTGTAGCTGTTCATTTTCAATGCACTTGGCCTGCAAGCATTGCTTTGCCTCCTTAAACTTTAACTCATAAAATTCTCGTTCTTCTTTCTGCTTTTCTCTCCAGGTGGAAAGTTCCTCATATCGGTCCTTCATAGCTTGGTTGTGCAACTTCATGGCTTCTAAATGGGAGCCAGAGAGAAGACATTGAATGACATTAATCCTCTGTCCATGAAACTGCACATTTCCACTACACTGAGCTCAGCATTCTTCAGCATCAAATGGGTTGGCAATAATTGGGTATGAAATGTGAGCCTCTGTCTGGCGTACCTTAAATACCAAGCCAAAACTAAACTGATCATAGTCCGTTAGCACTAAAATAAATAGCTTTAAATGCACTGCTGAGATCACATGCCCGCACTCACTGAGTTGACTTTAAACTAAGAAGGCAGAAGGATCGTTCACAAGAGATACTTGGTATCCTGCTGAGAGATACTTGGTATCTTGCTGTGTGTGGTGTTTATATGATCAGCCCAAATGAAACTGAACTGAGCTACTGAAACTACTGAGATTTGGCAGGGAAAACATCCTAGACTGGTAAATTACTGCATGGAAACAGATGCTATCAAATCAAATGCCTCAAATATGCCCAACAATGCTGTCCCCCAACATTTGGTTAAGACTCGATTGCAGGCATTGAAAAAATATACCAAACAGCTTAGAGCTGAGTCAGTTCCCTGTAAGTAACAAAGTCAGTATGTAACAATATTAGTCTTACTATTGCAAAATGTTTACAAGATTTTTAGGCAGAATCAATGAAATTATTTTATTTATGAAATTATATTTTATATATATATATATAAATTATATATATTTATGAAATTATTTGCTTTTTTAAAAGCAAACAATTCAAAGTTGCTTAAAAATCCTTGATACTTGTACTTTCCAGTAACTTCCATTACATCCTGATGTCAAATGATAAAATGCCTATAAATCCTTCAGGTTATAAAAAAAAATATAGTCTGGAGAATGATCCTGCAAGTTATGGGTTACAGCAGCTGTAAATATGTCCCAGAACATTATCTTCTATAAGACCTTGTAGCAAAATACCAGAGGTATTTCTACAAACAACTTTTCTGCTACATTCCCGTGAGACAGAGAACTTGCACCAGGTCCAAAAGTGATTCAGGAAGAATTTAAACACCAGTGTGAAATCACAATAAAGGATATGTGTGACTCCATGCTCTGCTGTCATATAAACAGTGATATACCTCTGTCTTCTGCACAGAAAATTCTCAGATCCCTTGGGTTTTGCTCTAACCATTTAAAGAAAAAAAAAATAACACCTAAATTCCAGATGCAGAAGGAAATCTATCTCACATGAAGGACTCAAATCATTAGGAATTTTCAGAGGAGGCTACTGGTTTCTCCCAGATGTACCCTGCCATAGCCACCATTCCTTTTTGAATTACAAGAAGGTACAGTATCCACCCCTCCTAACGCAGCTGTGGCAAAATGTTTGCAATGGAGCCAACAGTTCTACAATACAAACCAAAAAAAAAAATCTTTCAGAGGCTGATGAGCAAATAGTACATCACAGCAAGAGATTTTTCATGTCACCTTCTAAAATGCACAGTGCTATACTGCTTATATATAAAACTCTAGAGCAAGTAAGTCACCCTTACATCGGGCTGTTCTCCCCCTAATCTACCACACCAATTCAATTTGATGTGTGCTACCAAATATCCTATTGATGTGTTTCATCAAACTGGCATTGTCACTTGTGGAGTTGTTTACACAGCAAATGCTACCCAGCAAGGGCAAACAAGCACAGAATTCATACTCATAGGACAAAACAAACCCTTCAGAAGTGACTCAGGGCTCTTGCATTTTAAGACCGGCTCACGTGCACATTCACCTTTTAACTCATTGTTCTCAGTGATTAGTTCTTTCATCTGCTGCACCATCTCTTCTGGGGTGTAGGTGTTAAGGGCTGGGGCAGCCATGCTGTCCACTCCATTCTCCATTTTACTCTTGGAATGCTCTCCATTTTCAGCAGGACGGCCCTTCAACTTGCTGGACATCTCCGAAGGAGCTGTTACAAGGTTTGCCAAGAGAAAACTTTCAATTTCTTGCGTAATCACACCCTCATTTTATTAACACATGCAAGCCACATGCCTTATCACAGCACACAGGCAACAACCCTCGCAACAGCAGAGTATCCCTGAGTCTACGTTAATCTCCCATGGGCCTAAAACACATGAGCCCCAAGTCTTTCGGGCTGACCAGCCCTTCCTCAGGAGCCCGCTTCTCTGGGAACGAGGGGAGACTCCCGCCTCGCCCGCTCCCTCCCAGCCCTGACAGCACTCGGGCCTCGCCGCCCGCCCGGCCCCGTCGGCGCCGCCTTTCACGCCGAGAGCCCGTTTCCGCTGATTTTTAACTTTCATTTTCGCTTTCTTGTCCCCTTTCCCAGCTCTCCTGCATACCCCGCCGCGGTGCCGGGGAG
>VXBR01012062.1:1344259-1371536 GCA_013400215.1 Cisticola juncidis | reverse complement strand
CCCGCCGGGGTGCGGGGGAGGCGGCGGCCCCTGCCCCCGCCGCTGCCCAGGCACGGCCGCTCCGCCCCTAGGCCAGCCCGACCCCGGGAGCCGCAGCACGGCCTTTCCCCGCCTTGCCCTTCCTTCCCCCAGGCCCACCGCGGATCCGCCGAGTCACCGGGCCAGCCCGGCCACGGCCACCGCCGCCCCCCGCCCTGGGCTGGCCTCAGGACCCCGTCCCCGCTCACCCCTCACAGCGAGCCCATGGCAGCAGCGGCCCCGCTCAGCTGACGGACGGACTGCCCGCCCTCCCGGCCGTGCCTGCCCCCGCCTCCTGCTTCGCGGGGACTTCCCAGCTCCGCGCCTCCCCCTCCCGGGCACGCAGCGTTCGCTTCCTTCTCGCTTCCCCGGGGCCCGCCCCGAGCGCTGCCGGCCCAGCGGGAGCGGGGCCAAGTGCCCCGTGGAGCAGCAAGGTCGTGTGGGGTGCACTGCCCCTCAGGGGGAAAAGTCCTGCGGGTCAGTGAGGCTGGAAAAGACCTCTGAGATCTTCAAGTCCAAATTATGACTGAGCACCACCTTGTCAACCAGGCAATGGCACTGACTGCCACTTCCAGACTTTCCTTTACAATCACCTCCAGGGACAGTGACTCCAGCACCTCCCTGCGCAGCCTGTCCCAGTGTTAAATCACCCCTTACATGAAGAAATTCCTCCTAATGTCCAAGCTAAACCTTCCCTGGAGCAGCCTGAAGCCATGCCCTCTCACGCTGTCGCTGATTTCCTGGGGGCAGAGCCCGACCCCCACCTGGTTACAGTCTCCTGTCAGGGAGCTGTAGGCAGCCATTAAGTCACCCTTGAGCCTCCCTTTTCTCCGGGATAAACAAAACCAACTCTCTCAGCTGCTCCTTACGGGACTCATGCCTTGAGCCTCCCTTTTCTCCGGGATAAACAAAACCAACTTCCTCAGCTGCTCCTCACGGAAGGGATCATGCTCCAAACCCCTCCTCAGCTCTGCTGCCCTTCTCTGAACCCCCCCAGCACCTGAGTGTCCTTCCTGAGCTGAAGGGCCCAGAACTGAGCACAGCACTCGAGGTGTGTTCCTGTAAGGGGGAGGAATGGCTTCTCCTGGCAGGAGGCCTAAAAGACAGGATCGAGAGGTGGGTGTGAGGTGAACAAAAGGGAACGGTATTGCACAGGACATTTTAGTGATTTTTGCCACAGGATCAAATCAATTAGGAAGGTATTTGCAGTGCTGTGGGGATAGAGTCCATTAATGGCTGTCAAACGATGTGGCTGGAAGCCTTTAAATGGCATATTTGAAGGATGGGGTCAGCTGGGGTCATTCACCCTGCACAGCTCCAGTGCTCTGTGACTGTGCTTAGCAGGACACGGGCCTGGGGGAACCTCAACTGCCTCTTCTTCAGTAATAAAGCCAACCACAAAATTTTGGTTCCTTTGTTTACAATGTGAAGAATTGTGGCCATTTTAGCTAAAATGTCTGTTTCTGACATGGAAAATGCCAATCTTTCATTAAAAAAACACATGGCTCAAAAATAAGCTCCTTTGATTTGAAAATGCTGCTTTGCCGTCTCCTAGGAGTTGTGAACTGTCTGTTGCTTAATGAAATCGTGCCTTTCCACAGGCTGGTCTCCCCAGCTGCTCTCCAAGTTCCACAGCCAGGGATTTCCCAGGATGAGGGAAAGGAGTGCCCCTTGGGTGGCGGATGGTGGACACTGGCAGTCCTTTTACTAGGTTCACCATTTAAACAAGGTGCAGCTTACAAATCTCCCAAGAAATAAAGCCAGCAAACATTTGGGACCACCTATGTAGCAAAGAACAGGTCTGATAGCAGATTTATGTGTGCTGAGTCCGTAATCCATGTGATTTTTGCTTATACTGCTGATGAACAAAGTCTGCCTCCTTGACGGTACCATGAGATCTTCACTGTGTGAGGGAGTGTGATCTTGGAATTGCTATTGTCTCCCATCACTGCATCCATGGCTGGATGTTAGACAGGAGTGTATGGGAGTTAGAGGGACAATAAAGAAACCTGAGAGACTCAGGAACAGAATTACTAGCAGCTCAACATGGCTTTTTATTCGAGCTCTGAGCTAAGTCCTTGTAGACAGCAAGACCTTACTGCATGTGCAGCAAATAAAAATGAGTTTTACTTGTCAGAGGAGTTTAAATAAACATTTGCTATTGTTTTTTACTCTTCTGATAGCTGTTTGTTCTGTCAGTAATCCCAGGTCTGGTTTTAGTACCCAGAATTAATTTTTGGGAACAGATTTAAGCCACAAATACCCAAGTTTTGGGGGACCAGTTTATCTTCTCAGTGTGTGCTTCACTGCCAGTAAGATTTATCTATCTCACAATTCTTTGAAGAGATCCAAATGCAAAAAGAGTCCTTGCTTGGAATTCTAGAATGGAAGTGGGTTGTCTGGAAGCAAAAGTCAGATATATGACTCTAATTGGAATGAAACGCTTTGATTTTTAAAAGCCTGAGAAAAATTAGAGTCCTTGTAGATATGGAAAGGAGAAAAATAACCAAAGAACTTTGTGAAAAATAAAAAAATGAGGCAATTTTTTAACATGAAAGAAAAATTAGCTTCTGTCTAAGGATGATTAAATTGTTTGCCCGAAACTCCTGTTGCACATCAGCCTTGTGGGGATACAAGGGATAAAGCAATTGTTTGGGCCCTATTTTATTCAGATTTTTTTTTCACCATGGTTTCTTATGTGATGAAACCTTTCATCCATTCTGCAGGTTACAGGTGACACACAGCAATGAAATGTGTGGGCTCTGTGTAGGAAGGAGATCTGTTCTGGCTCTCCTGGTGAGTGGTCTGAACTGCTGGGCTGAGTTAGGAGTAGCCCATCTCTCTATGCTGTACAGCACAGATAATAAATATTTGGAGGTACGAGGTATAAAAGTGTCCAGCTTTCCCCAAACCACCCCATAACATTTGTTTGCAAAAAAAATACATTGGTCAGCTCTGGGTCTGAGGGCTCAGATGCAGTCAAGTTTCTTAAGAAATTTCCTTATGGCATCTGAGCCATGGAAACAGTCTTTGTGTAGACCCTGAATCCCTAGCAAATAATTCAGTGGGATAATTCAGTTTAGCTTAGTCTGAAATGATGGAGAATTGTGCTGAATTATCACATCTGTCTAGGCTAACATCTCAGGTACTGTTTTTGCAGCTGAGTCCTGAGAATCAGCCAAGGCTTGAACTTTGGAAAGCTTTGATACAAAGAACACCTGTCTATTAATATCTCTACATATATACACTCAGGGCTTATGATTTATCTGTCCCTCTGTCTGTCTTGGATTATGTGGAACTCATGTGCCTCTGAATCTCTTATGTTGGCTTTACTCTTCCTGTCTTTCAAGTCTCAGCATTGCCTTCTTGACTGTTGCTGCAGTAGCTGCTGGAAACTCCTGATTTTGGCCAGGATCCCATAGATAATGTACAGACATAGCCCAAAAACTGACTTCTCTCTCAGGACACAAGGAATATATGCTATCCTGGTCTGTATCACTTCCTCTGAGCTGCTCAGGTGCCTAAAGAGGCTTTGCTTTATTCTGCCACAGAGCTATCTGCACGTCTGTGGAAGAACTACTAACCTTGATTAATACCTGGGCCTCTTGCCAGTGTAAATGCTGGAGTGTTTGCTGTGACTTCAGATTTGCTGATTAAGCTTAATTTCCAACTGACAGGTAATTTGAAAACACCATAAAGACATGTTCTTTGCAGGCTTTGAGCAGATTAAGGGGGGGAGAGGGGTTGTTATAAAGCACATCCAACTTCTGCAGTCAGCAGTACTCTGTGATGAATGTCACCAATGTCACCATAACCTAGAGAGAAATAAGATCATGAAATGCATTCATTTCTTCCAACAATTAAGTGCTGCCATGGCTTGGAGAGGACTCAGAGCCAGCTGGTAAAATTTACATTAAGCAGAGTCAGGCCTTAGATAATAATCTACAGTAAAACAGCTACAAAGAGCATGAAAGTAAGATATGATCTGATTGTTTATCTGAATGTTTATCTGCTACTGACAGATGGTATGACATGTTAAATCTGGGATCATCATGGAGTTTGATTATGAGTCCAGTATTGAATCTATTGCTATTGATACTATTCTTACCTTCCAAGGGAAAATCATCAAAAAGGAAGTCCAGGAAGCCAAAAGATGACAGAAATAAAGTAGTAGAAAAAAAATTACCCAAGGTCCCGTTTTCAATCTAATAACCCAGCTGTGGGCAGGATATGTGAAGCAAAGGTAGTGCCAAAGAATGTGTCTAACTAACTGCTTTTGGCCTATTGCAAGTTTAATACAGTGTGTTGTGTACCTCTTTCCCTCCCACATACAGCCAAATGGAAAACTCCTTTTACAACTGCAGTTATATAAAACTCCTGTGCAATGACACAGAAGAGTAAAGATGCTCTAGTACAATTTTTGGATGATCTAATGCACAGACTGCTGGCATGTAGAAAATAGTAATGTCACAGGTTTATTTTTCAGATTTTTCCTTCCTCTAGTAAGTTGAGGTTTGATTGTGCCAAGGTGCTGGCATTCCTCACCAGCAGTTCTGATTTCTTTCTTGAGACCAACTCATTCTGTCACCAGTCAAAAATAAAATCTGTAATTTTTTTTTCCTAATAGATTTAGTGATTTCAGTCAAACTAGCAAAAATATCCCACTTATCCTCAGTCTAGCATGAACAGCAGCCATGAAAAGTATTCCACACAGTTTCCTCTAGGTATCTGGCCTGCCTTAGAAGCTCTGATGACCAGGTGATTTTCTGCCTGTCAGTAAGCTGCTTTAGAATTTTTGCAGAGGAGAAGAGCAAAATGGTAACCAAAAGTCTGGTGGTTTTGTGATTTTGTTTCTGTCATTGCAGAGGAGATGAACTGACCCATGGCTGGCTGTGGCATAACTACCACAGGCAGCACTGTAGGGTCTTTGTTCAGGTTGTCTTCTCTTTTGTGATCACTCAGTAGATACTGGTGTCAACTCAGGATACAGAACATTTCACTCAACAGCTGCCATGCCAAAAATAAGCTGGATAAATGTGCAGAAAAGCTAAAAACCAAACTGACCGTCCTTGTTCTCTCATTCCAATAGATGGCAGCAATTCTCTTTCCAGATCATCATCGGTCGAACAGGTCAGGAGCTCCAGAATACCAGAAGAGTTTAAAAATACAGGCATCTTTGCCCTTTTCTTTTGCTCTTTCTGAGTGTGAAATTTGCACCAAGAAGGCAGCGGACTGAGAAAATGTCTGAAGCCCTTGGAATGTGGCACTGCTGACAAGTACAGCCATGCCAGGAAAACACAGGCAGATCAACGAGCTGACATGACCCAGGGCTCAGAGATGGGGGAGGCAGGTTTACTTTTGCCTAAGGAGGATCAAAAATAAAAGTAGGACTGTTTTAGGGTTTAATTGAGAAGGAATTGGAGAGCCATGGAAGAAGGGAATGGAATGTGAGGATTGTAGGTCAGATGGAGAAGTCTTGGACAGCCAAGGAGCAATGACAATGCACCTTGTGGAGGAAGAATCACACACAGTGGAGTGTCCAGCACAGCAGGGTCCCCTTGGAAGAAGTGACTTCTTAATGTTTGTGTAAATTGTCAAGAGGAAATTAAACAAGAATGGAGCTGAGGAAGCCTCTCTTCAGAAAGTACTGTGGCAAAAATCTCTGGCAGATAAGACTGTTTTCTTTATCCTGAAATGCACCTGTGTTCATCATTGGACAAAAACAGCTCCATACCACAAGGTGGGCCGTGGGGGAGGGATGGGCCAGGCTCCCCCCGTACATTATGACATAAAGAAAGCATTGCTTCCTGGCTGCAAAGAGATGGAAAAAAAAAAAAAAAAAAAAAAAAAAAAAAAAAAAAGAAGAAGTATTTAGGTGTAATGTTATTTGAAATGTAAAAAAAGCATTATATTATTTTTAAAAATTATTTTTAAAAGCATAACTCCCAACTATAGCCTGGAGGCAAATGAGTTCTTCATGAATTTTACCACTTAAATCCTTTTAAAAATCTCTTTCTAATGTTTTCTGTCATACATGTCCCTTATTTTCTTTTTACCTCAAATGTCTTGCTAGGATTTTTGGTTGAAGAGCTCTTTGACTCCACAAGCTGCTTTCCTGCTAAATGTGGAAAATGTCACTCTAGTGGGTTGTGTAATTGCACTCCTCACTATTTCTCTTTTCACACAATCTGGAAAAGGGAAATAATGCTACCTCAGAGAACTGAGCTGCACTGGCATTTTTGTTGGGATGCAGCAAAGACAAACCACTAAGAGGACAATTCCAGAACATTGTGGAAGTTGTTACAGTACAGAGTTTCCCAATAAGACAGCCCAGATCCTGTTAGGAGCTAACTGGTTGTTTTGTTTTGTTTTGTTTTGTTTTTTTCTAGAGCATCTTCTGGGTCTGCAAGTCATGAACCTTCAGCAGTACTCCATGGGATACAGGACCATATCCTCATCTTGCTCTTGAGATAATTTGGTTTCTACTGGGTGGAAATGAGGCTTGCAAGCACATCTCATAAATTGCAGTATTCCCCTGATCATTTAAAGGATATTCTGATGTTGCAGCCTTGGCTTGTCTCTGTGATGCTTGTAGGAATACCCCAGCATACCTGGGAATATAGCAGCTGCAAGGAGGTCTGGAGTGCAGTTTGTATGGTGTTTAAGCCTCTTTGAGACAGCACTGCCATTGAAAGAAGTGCAGGTAGAGACATAGAGATAACCAGATCAGAGTGAACCAGGTCAGAGGGTTTTAACCTCAGTTTTTACCTAAAACAGTTTCACTTGTGCTGACTCAAAACATGCTCACACAGTTTTGGTAGAAGGCTGGGGAGAAGTAGCCTTTGGACCTGTTGGAACAGGTCCAGAAAAAGGCCATGAAAATTAGCAAAGGGCTGAAGCACCTCTCCTGTGAAGACAGGCTAAGGAGTTGGAGTTGTTCAGTCTGGAGAAGAAAAGGCTCTAGGGAGACTTTATTGAAGCTTTTCAATATTAAAAGGGAGCTTGTAAGAAAGATGGAGAGAGACTTCTTAACAGGACTAGTAGTGACAGGACAAAGGAAAACAATTTTAAACTGAAAGAGAGTAGTTTAGAGTGCACATAAGAATAATATTTTTTGCAAGGAGGGTGGTGAAAATGGGCCCAAGTTGACCAGAAAAGCTATGGATTAATGCCTTTATTCTTGGAAGTATTCAAGGCTGGGTTGGATGGGGCTTTGAGAAGCCTGATCCACTGGAAGATGTTCCTGCCCATGGCGCTGGGAGAGCACTGAATACTGGGAATAATTTGGTTTGCAAGAAAAAGTAGAGAAGGAGATTTTTTTCTGAGGCTATTTGAGGCAGTAAACTCAGACTGAAATTCTGTCAAAAAACAAAGTGCTTTTCAGACAGCTGAGGGCGCTGAGCACTTCTTAAGTGATGCTGGAGTTTTGCAGGTTTGGGCTTTAAGTTCCAGCACTAAAATGCTCTAATCACACATAGTGCTGCTGGTGAGCAAAGCCTGGGCAGGGAATCAGGGTCCAACATTGCCAATAGCTGAAAATGAAAGACCCAGAGCTGGTTAAACAACTGCTTCTGTGCTTCACTACAAGCATAAATTCATTGCCTTAATTTTAATGGCTCCTTGAAAGAATTCTTTGATCACTGCTTTCCCTTTCTGAAGCAGCAGGGTTTTGTTTATTTATTGCAATTTCAAGTAGCACCATAAAAGTAGAACTGGAAAAAAATATTAGGTTCTTAAACTTGTATGTTTGTATTCTGGTCATCTTCTGTCAGTTTTCTCTCATCCTGGTTTTATAATTTTCACTGAGATCTGTGTCCTTGCATGACACACCTCTGCCAGAGTCACCACCTGTCCTGAATTTCCCAAGAAATGGCCTCTCTTGTAGTGGAATTTGCATTTTGGGCACATCTGCTCAGGTCTGGAAAAAAGACACAGTGATTTCATTTCACCCATGATGCATGATTCTTTTTAGGGATTTTTAATATAAATCAGATTTCTCTGGATTCTCATTTATCTTGCATTGATTTCTCCAGCTTATTCAAGCTTCTTAAAATCGTTCTGTGGTTTTTGTTTATTCACCACTTTTTATTAGCAAATCCTTAATTCCTTAGTGCTTCTAAAGCTTCTTAGAACACAAAACAATGATTCTGATTTGTTAACTCTTATTATTACCTTTGGTGGTATGAATAAAAATGAATTTACTTTGATGAAATACACTTAATACACACTTACTTTATTAAAGTCAAGTAATTATTGCTGCTAAAGTCTTTCTTAGTTGGATACTTCATGTCTCTAGAAGAAAGGTTATTGTTATTGTGGCAGCCATTTCTGTAATTTTTTCAGCTCTAAAGGGACAACTTGGCTTAGAAAATTAAGAATTTTGGAGTCAGTCAGCTGCCTTGTTTTCATCCACAGAAACTTTGATTTGCATTTTCAAGTACTGGTAATTAAATTAAAGGACCTGTGTCTTGGGCTGTTTGACACTGGGCATGTGACTCATCTCTCCTAGGTACATGTGTTCATGGTGAATTCCCCATGGAGATCAATGCCTTAATTTAGGGTTTGTGTATGACAATGTGGCTTTGATGGTGTCTCCTACCTTGAGCTGTGCAGAGCCTCAAGGCAAGGCATGGGCCAGCTCATTTTTTGTTCAGGTGCCCTGGCATCCAAGGCTCTACACTGTGTGATGGAACAGATGCCTTCCTCTTTGTCTTCTGTGACCACACAGCCAGGGTGCATCTGGCATGGAAGCTTTGGGAGGGATTTGCCTTTCATCCCTGAGCACAGGGCTTGGCTCCTGAGCTACTGAGCTCCTTGTTTTCCCTGCTCAGAGATGAAACACAGGGAAATGATTCTGCAGAGAAATGGCAGAGCACTTTTCTCTTGTTCCATTATGCTCTTCATGGAGAAAACATAATTTCTCTGTACTCATAATGTAAGATTACCAACCCATCTCAGCATTCCCAATAATATGAAAAATGGCTTTGGCAACACAAAAGTTCCCCATGGTAGAGCCAGGCAGCACAGAGACCATCTATTTTCTCCATATGAAGAAATACCTGGGTATTAAAGGGAGAGATATGCAGAAATCAAGCCCAGCTGCCTGATGAGATGCAAAATGACACCCAGATGTCAAATGGTTGAATCCATGTTTCTGCCTGTCAGATCTGCTGGGGGTGATTCAAACTGGATTTCTCAGGGGGTAGCCTGTGGGTGCTCCCAGTGACAAGTGATCTCTCTTGGGTGTCTCCTACACTTAACATATTGTCTATCTTTGGCCTTTGGGTGCTCTAGGCAGCACCATATTTATCAGACCCAGGGGGCTGTCTGAAGGGCATGGACCTCTGGGAGGTCAGTATCTCACAGGGGTCACCCATGAGCTCTGGGGGATGCAGCAACACAAGACAGAGGCTTTTTATCCCTCCTGCCAGCCTTTCTGCCTCCCTCTGCAACTTTGATCTTCTCTCTTCAGCCAGGACCAGATCCAGGTGGGGCTGATGGCTCTGTAACCAGCTACTCCACTGGAGGCAGACTGTGCATCCTGAATCAGGCAGCCTTAATGGCAAGTTAGAGAGAGGATGGATGGATCCCACAGAAAGCCACACTCTAAATCCCTGCTGCTTCCTAAAGTGGCATCCAGCCAAAGAACAAAGCAGATGAGGGAGCAGACCTTGTAATCAGGTTTGCAATTTGATCAATTGTTATCATAGCTGCAATAAGCTAGTTACAGAGATGGGAACAAGCTGGTGTCAGAGAAAGCCAGCTATAAAAAGTGTGTTTCTAGACATGCTGTGTTCTGTGAGGACAGAGAAACAGCCTATTAAAATATCTTGTTAACACACAGGTTGTATCCTCAAAGTCGCTGCTTGCTTTAGATGTGTTTTATTTTTCCTCTCATTTTCACATACTTGTTTCTTTGCTGTCTTATGTAAAGTGATGTTATTTTATTTGGGTAGATTACTGGATAATATAGTGTACAGGAGGTAAGTACTTGTGGTTACTTCTATTTGCTCATCTCCCTCAAGGTGAAAAGACATGAAACAGACCCAAACAGGAACCCAGGCAGTTTCTTTGCAGTAATTCCTATCATAGGATCATAGAATATCCTGAGTTGGAAGGGTCCCACAGGAATCATCAAGTCCAGCTCCTTGCCCCACACAGGACAAGCCCAAGAATCCCACCATGTGTCTGAGAGTGTTGTCGAAGCACTTCTTGAACTGAGACAGGTTTGGTGTTGTGACCATTTCCCTTAGGAGCCTGTGCCCAACCACCCTCTTGGTATGGTGTTCACTGCCTCATTTGCAGCCATCTCTTCTGATTTCTCTGTTTTTTTCCCGGCCACCTGATTTTTCTGGTTGGCCATTGGTTTAGAGGGTACAAAGGAAAAGGATACCTGGCCTTATTCCATGAGTAAGAAGAGAAAGAAAAGTCAGTCTTGTGCTTGACAGAGTTACATCACAACTTCTGTCTATTCATTTATTCAAGAGATAGTGAAAGGGGGAAGAAATTAAAAAATTTTAGGCATTTACTCTCACTAAAGGGTTAGGATACTAAATGAAGTTATTATTAGTTTGACTATTTCATTATTTTTTTCTTATGCATTAGTTAGCATTGCAATGTCAGAGTAGAGTTCAGATGACAGAGTTCTTGTCCAGGTCCCATTCCTTTGGTTTAGCTTATCATTCTCCAGGAAAGGGACCTGTGACAAAATCTGAATCAAGCCCAGTGTCAAACATCACTAATATCAAATATCACTGCCACTATTCCCAACAAAGTTTCCATTTAAGAGATTGTTTCTACTTGCAGTTTTTCTCTAGTGCATCACTGAGGTCTCCCTGATGATGTAGTAAAAACCTATAGATCTATACCCAACCTGTTCTGTTTTCTGCAAGGTGTGGGGATTTAGTACAAATCTCTTTAAAAGCCCCAGTAGTTGCTCCTTGAGGCCAAATCTGAGCTGAACACAGATGCTGCTGAGTCACAGCTGGACATGGTGAATTTTGGCAGCAATAGTATGTTCCAGAGTAGAGGGAAAATATGGGAAGGCACTTTAGGATCCTGGAGGATTTTTGTATAGGATATGTGAACTTAGGTCTGGGGCAGGACAGCTCAGCAAGGTAAACTTCTTAAAAGGCATTTTCTCTCCTTTATTCTTTGAAAGCAAAGGGCCATCTAAGATTTTGGTCTGCCTGAGACTGTAGCCAGTAAAGTACATTTTGGGATTGTGCAGGGGAAATTTTTGTTTGAGAGTGAGAGCTGGGTTAATATATTGCTTTGGTTTTGCCCCTTGCAAGATCTTCAGTGTGCTGTCTCTACATACCAAATCTCAAAGAACTTCCTAGATTTCAGCCAGCTCCTGTAAAGGTATCATTTGCCCAAACCATTACCCCAGACACATCTCATCCTTGAACTTGGGAAAGAGGAGTAATGTTGAGTGAATGTAACTAGAGGAATTGGACAGAGAAAAAATAACTTCTATAGGAATGATTTTACACAGATTAATGTATTTCATGGACCACTTGAATTTCAGGTGATTGAACTGTGTTGGAAGAATATCCTGTTTTTCCCTTGTTCCTGCGCTTGCCACTTCCATTTGTCAGCACTTGGTCACCACTAAGCTCAGGGAGACAAAATCAATAGTGCTCCAACATTAATAATTGAGCAAAGTAGGCAGCCAGCTGAGTAAACCCCATCTCACTTGAAAGCAGAGCAGTTACTCCTGGCTTAAGCTAATATATCTGAGAATTAGGTACAGGCTGAGGTGGAAAATGGGATAAAAACACCAAAATAAAAAAGCCAAACAGCCGGCTCCCCCCTGCTCTGTGCTGTCATGATTCTCACCAAAGGAGTGGCAGAAGTGAATAAGGATTGCTCTCTTGAATCATTCTGTATTGGGATGCAATCAGGCAGAATGGTTTGAAAGCATCTTTAGTTTGTAGGAACGAACTCTCCAGGGGTCTGAGTGCTATTTCCAGGTTTCATCCTAAAACATAATTCATGTACTTATTGAGAGCTGATCATGTAAAGTACACAAAAAAGAAAAGGGTCTGAGCTTTTAACTTGGGGAGTGAAAAACAAAAAAGGCAATAAACACACTGCTGGAAGTGTTTCTGAAGAGCATTTGGATATTCTCATGATGCAGGGTGAGAACCCCACTAGACTGTGATATTCCACAACACTCCCTCACTGAAATGCTGACATTTCTGGAAAAGACTGCAATGAATTCCTAACACCCCTGGTGAAATTGCACAGTCTTAAGGGAAAGGGTCTCTTAATCCCAATAAACCATTAAGCAGTAGGATGTCACATAAGATTGTCATACCACCCTGGTGGTTTCTGCAGTTTATAGATGGAAGTTGCCTACATGATGTCTTCTTTGAAAGTATTGGGTTTGGGAATCTCTAGATCAAACCTGCTCATAAATATTGAGAAGCAGGGGCTTCTCTGACAGATAGTCTTGTTTCAATGGGGCAGAATATCAGTAAAGGTATAAATCATATCTGAGACAGCAGGATATAGCTGGCAAAGGAATTCAATGAGGATTAATGCCAAGGTGTCAGCAATCCAGGAGATGCATGATAGTATCACTGCAGAGCCAACAGATAAAAAATACCATGTACAATTTTCCTCTTTTTCAGGGAATCTCCTGGGTTCCTTTTGCAGTGTGTCTAGGAAAAGTGCTCTGAATCCTAAGTAGTGTGAGGAGGCAGATAGCCTGATTTAAAGGTGTTAAAGTATTACCAAGGGATGGGAGCCTCCACAGGGACAGGACTCTAAGGTGGTGCTGAGCACTCACTGCATCAGGGCTGTTAGGCACGGCATTGAGGACAAGCTGTGTGATGCACCAAGTTATCCATCGAGAGCTGCCTGTCATTCCTGCAAGGATAAAAACTGCCTGTCATCTCTGGAAGGGAGAAGAAACAAGAAAACATTATGAACAGGTGCATGGGGGAATCTCACTACTGTTTATCAAAGTGTCCTTTAAAGTGACAACACAAACTCCAGATGGGGGCCCAGTTTGTTATTTGGATGAGACCTGTAGGAGTGAGTTTATGAAAAACTCAGCTAGGGCTGCATTTCAGCAGGGTGGAGTTGGTAGCTTTTCTCCCAAACAGCAGAACAAGATCAAAGCCTTTTATTTTCATGGCTTACAGTGTGTTTTTTTTATTATTTCTTTTCAATGGACTGCAATGCAACAAGAGTTGTGGCATGAAGAGATCATGATATTCAGAAGCAAATGAAACTAAAGCTTTTCTAGATGGGACACATCTGTATCTCCTCTCCCAGCTCTATCTTTTCCCTTTGGCTTTCTGTGCAGGAGCTGGCAGTACACGTAACCCAGAAAAGCCTTGCAGAGCCAGGGGAAACCCTGGAGGCAATTAATTAATCTTGAAACAGCACAGCCTAAACAGTCACCAGTGACCTGGACTGTCTATACAGACAGTTTAGGTAATTGTGCTGCCAACTCGCCATCAGGGCTGAGTTTTTAGGAATAATTTTTTACAGTGAGCAGCAAATATTGTCTTCAAATATGTCAGTGAAGGAACAAATGCACAGCTCTCAGCTGCACCAACCACTTCTGGTTTTGTGTGTTCTGCCCATCTCCCTTTGAGACCAAGGTGGCTCCAGCAGAGACCACTAGGTTGAACAAGAATCTCCAACCATGAACTCCAGGGCCAGGGGAAAGAAAAGTAGAGGCTTGTTTGTCCCTGGTGATCCACTTGGATGTGGGCAGCCTGGAGGTGTAAAGCTGGAATGAAAAATAAGATCATATAGCATGATTCAGCTGATCCCAAACAAAGGTTAGGGGCAAGGAATTCCTATGTGAGCAGAGGGAAGGTTTGCAGGGAATTTCCCCTGGCTCCCTTTCAAAGTTCTGGCTGCTGCATATTGACCTGTGAGGCATTTGTTTGATTTGGCTTTTATTTTCTTTTTCTTCTTCTTTCTTTTTTGTTTTTTTTCCTTTTCATTTCTTGTCTGTTTTGTTTCTGAAAGAATGACATCCTGGCCCCTCACATTTCTGGAGGCAACACACACATTCCTTGCAGCTCTGTGTTACCAAGAGGACAAAGAATATTCTTCATAATTACACATGATTTGATCATTCCAGCGTTTCTACCTCTTCCCAGAAGTTTTATTATCGTAATTAATTTCTCTGGCATCTACTTACAGCTCTAGGCATTTTCCCAAACCTTTAAACACACAGTTAGCAGTTCTGAATATTTCACTGCTGTATTTCTTTTCCTCAATTTGCTAGTTATAAATTCTTTGCTAGTACTCTTTCCTGCAACATGAGCTTTAGTCTCCATTACTGTAGTATCACCATACTCCAGGATCTCTTCTTCACCACAGCCCTGTGATCAAAGGAAATGATGTTATCCCTAGTTACAAATGAGAATCTGAGGTACAGTGGGACTAAGATTCATCTTTTGGTGACTTGCCCAAAATGTCACAGAGGCAGGAAAGAGAATTACACTCTGGTGTCCCAAATCCAGCTCCTCCTGGGTCAGTTAGGTTTTGCTCTTACCATGTATTTCCCTTTCAGAAAATATTCTGCAATTTCCAGAACTCATCACTTTCTCAAATGCCTTTAAGGAAAAAAGAACCAAGGGATCTTAAGAACCAAGGATTCCTCTTGGGAAATTGTCTTCTAGCTTCTGGATACTGGGCAGAAAATGATCTCTTGCTTAAGAGAGCTCTGAACTCTGATCTAAACTGTGGAGTATTAATCATATAGTATGTTCCTCATATCTGTATATGATTGCACTTGTCCACAGTAAGTTTCTTCAGTCTCAGGGGGATGTAGGAGAGATGATCACAAATAATGTTGTTGGGTTTCAACAGCCAACCCAAATCACATTAAAAACATTTCAGCCTCCTGTTTGTTTCAGTGAGGGTTGGTAGATTACTGAAATGAGAAACTCCAGTCACAATCCAGCACAACTCTTGGTGTGATTCAATGTAATCCCTCAGTCACTACACAATGGGCAGAGCTGTACATTAGCCTAGACTGCATGTCCCCAGGAAAAGCCATGTACTGCAGTGGTGGAATTTATCCTACCTCTGTCATTGCAAGTTAATTGTCCAGGCTGCCAAAAGTCCACAAATTCTCACTTTTCATCTGTTTAAGCTCAAGCCCATGTAATGCTCTTGACACAGCTCACAAGACCCACAGGTATTCTCAGTCTGAGCACAGGCCACCTGTGCCTTGTTTGCTGGAATGAGAGCAACAGCCTGGAAAACAAAGCTGCTGATGGAGATGCCAAAATCGTGCTCTTTGTCAGACAGAAACTGAGTCAAAAATCAGGTTTCAACCTATGCAGAACTTGGCCAAACCTTACTGTTAATTTGTCTTCCAGCACAAGCAGCACAGCACTGTAATACAAAACTCCCTTGGTGGGCAAACCATTTTCCACATGCTGTAGGATTATAGCTGAGTAGGATTAGAGATGTCCTGGTGTGGGCAGCTTTCTCCAGTGTCAGAGTGAGAGCTGAGTCTCCTGGCTCAGCACCCTGAGTCCTGGTGTGGTTCAGTGTGAGAAAGTGCTGAACCATCAGTCCCAACAGGCTGGACTCCTGAGACTGTCACAGGAGGGAAGTGGTCACCAAGTCCATCACAACTGGAGAGAGCAGCTTGCCAGACACAGATATAGTGACTAGTGGTACCCAACAATGTCCTAAATAATTTCAGTGCATTTACTCCAAATATACTTGTACCAATTAACTGGGCAAAGCCTTAAAACAAACAAGCAAACAACAAAACCAACAACATAAAAATCCAAAACAAACAAACAAAAACAGCCCCAAAAGAAGAATAAAAAGGACTTCAAAGCATTTCACTTAGATTAATTAAGCTATATGTCTATGTCAGCCCGTGTCAGCCAAGAGATACTCAGCAATCCTTATCTCTACACCGCTGAGCTGATAAAGGTCTAATTGCCAGAAAAATGTACAGCCCTTGGGACTGCAGTGGCAAAAGCAATTTCCTTCCACACAATGGAGCCTTAACGAAAACACCTCCTGCTTAATGAAAGCATGGAAGATTAAGGGACAAAGGTAGGGGTGTGGAGCTGGGCTGCAGCCAGCCGGGGTCTGCGTGGGATGCCTGGGGGCAGAGGAGCTCCAGGCAGAGCAGGAGGTGCCTGTGCCCTTCCTGCTGGTGTGGGGGGCTCTGCCACATGCCCCAAATTCAGGTGGCATCGAGGGGCAGCCCCTGCCTGCAGGTGCTGTCAGCCCAGCAAAGATGAACTCAATCCCCACAGCTGCTTCTGCCTGCCTGAGCAAAATCAGGCCACTTGTTGCAGAAGCCTTTGGAGGTGAAAGGATTGAGGACAGAAAAATTGTTTGTAACAACAGTGGCTCTTTGTTGCAAGTTAAAGAGCCAAGTTTAATGCAGGATGCAAAGCTGACCCTGGGGTGAAACATCGCTGAGTGTCCTCAGAGGCTGCCCTCCCACACAGGAACCAAACGCAGAAAATCTTTGATCCATTAGTATTTAGAAGAGAGGGAGAGGGGGGAAAGCCCTACAAATTGTTCTAGAGAGAGAATAAAATAGCAGAAGCAGCAAAGAGAGGTTCATGTGGATTTTGCAGCAGATACGGATGAGGGACACTTCCCCCATTTCCTTTCTGGTTTAAAAATAAGATTTCATGGGCACAGAGATAGTTCTGGAAGAGCTAATGAAGCATAAAGCTGGGTGAAAGGCATCATGTTTAGGGGGCTGCTCACAACTCAAAAAAAAGGCTTTCTCCCTTTTTTTCTCCCCACAATTAAAAAAAAGAGGAGTTAACACCTGTGCTTGGTTTACTCTGCCATTTTTCACATTTGCAGTTGTTCTCAGGGGAATCAAAGTGACAGATTTATGCAAAGCTGCAGGTTGGATATTTTCTTGCCCTGGAGCAAGGCTTTTATCCAATCTTTTCCTTCCCCCTTCATGAGGGGATAGTGAGGAGGAGGAATGCATCACGCTTAAAAACAGCAAAGGAAAAAACCTTTCACAGCTGTTTCTAACAGCTGAGGTGTGTTTAATCTAGAGATTAACATGCACCTCTGTGGGAGAGATATTTCTCTTCCCCCTGTGGTTGTTATCACCTGTGTAGCAGACAGGGCTCAGAGATGAACTTAGCAGCAAACTCGTGGTGGGAGAATAGGGCTGCAATGGGAAAGCTGTGAGCAAGTGGCTTTGTGCTCTTATTCCCAGAAATTCCTGATATGGATTGACTCTCCAAGTAAGGTGGAGAGCTTCTTTGGGCTGTCTACATTATGAATGCCACTTCTAAGTGCTTCAGGACCTCAGGTTTGGCTGTGCCCAGCTCCTGCAAGCCTCTGTGCAGCAGGGTTTTTAGCAGGGTATCTGCAAGAAGCAGCTCTTCTCTAACTGTTGCATTGGAGATGGGATGAGCAGAGAAGGTCTCTCCCTCTGTCTCAGTGATACGTGCATGTGGATGCAAATGAGTTATGGTAAATCTTCAGTAGCACAAGAGCTCCTGCTGTCTCTTCAGGGCACTGAGCCATGAGCAGCAGTTTGGAATGTGCCCTCCTAGTGAGCACTTAAGTTTTATCTTCACTGCTCAGTGTGCAAGTGTCCTGAAATCCCATCCTTGAATCTGTAAGGGTTTGAGAGGCAGAACTATTAACACTTGTATGGACTTTCCTGTGGTACTTGTCTCCATGTTATCTGAGGGCCATGAACAAGTTAATGGGTGGAAATTCACAATCCATTAATAAATTAAGAAGCTGGTACCCATGTGACCTATCAGCCTTGGCATTTTTGTCCCCAAATCTGATCCTTCCAGTCAATCTCCTTCTTCATCCTCACGTTTCAGCCAGATATGAATGTCTTGCCTCTACTCATAGGAAAAAACTCTCCTAGAGAAGGAAAAAAAAAAAAAGCATTACTCTTTGAATTTCCCTAGTGAAGAGAGCATTGAAATCTTTTCTATGGAAATCTCACCCAAGATAAGCATGTAAAATGTGATATTTCAGCCCAAACATTTAATGCAATCCAAGGAGGAGGCAGGCAGCTCTGCTGCAGGCCATATAATCCAGCAAATCATTTGCTTTGGCTGCTGCTGCTGGACCTTGTACCCTTCACTGGCTCCAACAGCACCTGTTTTGTACTGTGTCACCAACCCTTGAAATGGTGGCCAGGGGACAGCTGTCCTGGCCTAATGTGAATTAGCCAGCTTTGCACTGGCTGCTGCATGTGTGCAAATGCAACAATCCCTGCACAGCAGCATGGCCATCATTCTCTGCCACTGGAGCATCAGCAGTTGTGTGGGTGAGTTTCAGCAGAGGCAAGTTCTGGAGTTGTTTCCTCCTCCTTTGCAATTCTGATGGGGTGTGTGAGCACCTCATTGCCAAGGATTTTGGGAGCAGGACTAAATTACCAATAGGAGCCCCTCAGCAGCATTGCCCTCATCACAAATGTTCAAGTAAATCCTTCATGAATTGTTGGTGGCATTGCTGACCCAGCTCCAAGGAAATGAAATCCCCCTGAGTCAAGAGGACAGTTGTGCTCAGCACCAAGCCAGCTGATTGCCATGAGAAGAGGAGGATTCTCTGTGAGGAATCTGGATCAGAGCCCATTTCACTGCCTTGGCCACATGCTTGGGTTAACTCACCAGGTTAAGTGCAACCTTTTATCCTTTGCAAAGGGTAATTTCTAAAATCCAGAGAAACCTCCTGTACAATGGTGGGGGATGTGCTTTCATGTCAGCTGCTCTGTGGATAGAGCTCTATTCTACAGCATAGCAGAGAAGAGCAAGACCTACTTAAGGCAGAAAAATACAAAGCCCATATGCTGATAGAGCAGGACTGGACCCATTTTGTAAGTTTTTTTCTAGGTGGTTTGATGCCCTCTTAGCAGCAGTTAAAGAGAGAGAAATGTGCTGCCTGGTGGTTGGGGAATAGGCAGTTCATGGGAAGTGGGCACATTTCATGTGAGTGTTGCTGGAAGTTGGTGGGAAGGTTATGACCCTGCACTGTCAGGGACACAGCTTTTAAGGCCACTCCAGACAAAAAAACTCACCTCTCTCCTCTTGGTACTTCATTTAAAATAGCCCAGAAACTGAAGTAGATGTGAAAATGCCCATGAGTAAAAAAGGGTGGTTTGGGGGTGATGGGGCTGTGATGGGACAGGCACAGCAGCTCTGGCTCCAGGAGGGTCAGGAGCATGGGAAGCAGCTGAGAGAGGGCATGAGGCACGGCACCCCAGGACAGCAGGACACTCAGGCTCAGCTCAGCTTTCTGCAGGACAAAAGGCAATGGAGGCTGGCCAGTGTGAGAGTGAAAGCTGCTCTTACAGAAGGTCTGACAGCTCCTGTAGGGATGTACAGGTTTCTCTGGTGGGACACCTCCAGTTGGTGACCATGTGAAAAAAATGCTTAGAGTTCTCATTGTTATTTTTTTCCTTGCTTTCTTTTTCTTATTTCTCTAGTTTTACCACATACTGTTCAATTAGTTAACTTAATTCCTTAATTTGCTCCTTCTTTGCTCAAAATTTTCCTTGACAAGCCAGTTCCCTTACTACCCTTTTCTTCCTGTTCTGAGTCTCTTTCTCCCACTTCCTCTGCCTTTTCCCCACTGCCTTTATCTTCCTCTTGGGCTTTGCATCCCTGTGTCTGCCTCATCCCTCATTATTTCCTACCCCTTCATCTGTGGGGCTTCCTGGGGTGCAGGGGACTCCTAACCCTGTGGAAGTCTACAGTAATCTACAGTTCTGCCTTGCCCCTCTTTGCCACCAGTCTCCCCCTCCAGATGTGCATGCACATCTGTACATGAGGCACACACAGCCCCAGAGCCAGGAGACTGATGTCAGACCCAGTTCAAGGAAATGCCAGCTTCAGTGGGATTCCCCACTCCAAATCCAGAGCTTCTTAGGTGTTAAATGAGACATGGGATGGAAAGCATTTGTTTTCCTTACCCCATCCCAGGAAAAATAATCAGGTACTCCATCAATTAGTACAGTTTGAGAGAAGAGAATTGTGCTGAAAAAAAACCCCATCTGTTGGTTTATAATGGAAAAGATTTTAAATAAAAATGCTTTAAATTAGATAGAGGTGCTTTGTAATAGAACTGTCATATACCATGAGACAACTTTACTGGAAAGAACATCTATAATGAGAAACAAATCACACTGACCTTTGCTATAGGGCCTGAAAGCAGGTTTCTTTGGGGTTGTGTGGACTCATTTGCCCTCCAGCAGTGGAAGAATTAAGATGTTATGTTTAACATAAACAGCAGAGGTTTAATCCCAAATCCTTGTGGGAGAGCACTTTGTGTTCTCTTAAAAGTTCAGTAATTCCATAAGCAAGATGGACAGTTGGGTTATTTTAGACTCAATGAAAGCAGGGGAGGGATAGAGGGGATGTCAAAGGGAATTAACTCATCAGAGTAAGAACCCAGTTGTGAAAACTGAGCAGAGAGTGAGTTCAATTGCATTAACTATACATGGTGCCAAGGTCTCTCATTATAAGATGCCCTTTTCTCCTTTTGTTCTATCCAGCGAAACTGCAAGGAGAAATGTTGGTCTATATGGGATCATCCCAAGCCTCCTGTACACAAGTACCCATTGCTGTTCAGACAGTAACAGCATGAGAGTAACAATTCTCATTTTCATTTGGGCCCTACACAAGACCCTCTGAGAGCAGGTGCTGGTTTCTGAGTGAGGAAGGAAGAGAGGCTGCACAGGGACACTTGTCTCTGATACCTGTCTCTGCTGGATCTACCTGTGCACCTTCCCTGCACTCACAAAGACAGAGTGGGCTTTGCTGGGAGCATCTTGGCCCTTTTGAAAGGCAATCCCTTCCACAGCTCTGGTGAGTCCTGCTTCTTTTCTGCTGGGGGCACAGAGAGAAGTCAGCCCCAGCAATCTGTTACCACTTAGAGCACTAAATTCACTTTAGAAGAAGACTGAGTCAAACATGTTACCTCCAGCTGTGATTCAAAAACTGAAGAAAATTCGACTGTCGGGAAACATAGGAGAGACAAGATATAAATCTGGAAAACTTGAGCAAAGATAAAACATTTCACATCTCTATCTTTTTATTTCCAGACAAGAAGCCAAAGTCCTATGACTGTTACATTAGGACTTAGATATGTAAGGATCACTTCATCACTGTCCTATGATCCTGCAGCTGAAGAGAACCAGTGTGAGTGACTGGGTGCTGCAGGGATTATTGCCCTGGCCCAAAACCAGGCCAGAATTGTCTTCACTTGATAAGTGAAGCTGGGATTGAAGGGCAAGTTGTACTTTGCCAATACAATTTTTCTTCAGGAGTGACCAATGAAAATTGTTCCATACTTGTGTAATGCTGGCTAGCAGAATAATTGTGGTTCTTGGATAAAAGAACAGAAAATCAAATAGATGTGGTGGTGCTGCTCTCTCCCTGGCTCTTTGGAGACCAGGCTTCATGATCCTAAGTTCATCTCTGGTGTCTGCTGAAGAAAAGAACGTTAAAAATCTGGGACAATCAAGCTACAATAATGTCCAGTCATCCTGCCACCGAGCAAAGGAAAGTGTTTTCAATTTATTCAAGGGAGTACTTGATTATTGGATTACAAATGCCAAAGCTGGGTGAGAATTTTTAATAGGAAGTGTTTTCTTTCACATAGAAGACAACAGCATGACATAAGCCTATGGATGGAAGCTGAAGCTAGGCAGATCCAGAAGGAGAAAAAGCATAAGATTTTAGCATTGGAACAACTGACCAAGGAATGACCTATCTTCCCTACCACCTGAGATTTTAAAGTGAGAATTGTGTGTCTTCCACTTTCTTCTTCCAAATTCAGTAATGATCATAACACAGGAGTCCCTGGGTGACATCATCAGATTAAACTTTCCTAACAATCCCTCTGCCTTTAAAACTTCGGATGCTTAAAAAGTGCATTTACCTGAGCCAGGGTTCACCCCAGGGACTGGGGAATTATTTCTTTATTATATCTTTATTCCTTTCTCCCCAGCTGTGGGATTGCTGTGTTTGGATGTCTTTCCCATCGCCAGTTGTGTCAGTGGTATGTGTTATGTGGATGTGTGTCCACTGGGAGCTGCGTTCAGACAGCACATTTCACACTGATTTATGAGCAGATTTATGAGTGCAGAAACTTCTGGCCTCTGCTGCCTTGGGCTGGAATCAGCTTTCATGTTGTTGCTATTCTTGTTCTTGGACCTGCAGTCATGGCTCATGAACAAGGTGCTACAGACATGTGGAGCCCAGGAAGTCCTTGCCTCAGATCTCTTCTGTAAACAGAGGGTGGAGGAGGTGGGTAAGCCAAGGGAATCCAGGGAAAGGATGGGAGGTAAACATGCTCAGTCATGACGAGCTGGAAAAGGACTGGGTGTCCTGGATATAAGCTGGATAGGCAGCAGTGGGCCAAGGCTGGGTCTGCTCAGGAAAAGATGCTGCAAGACTCCAGGCATGAGACAAAAAAGCATCTTTGTTGTGTGACAGGCAGGAAAGGGCAAACATCTGGGAGAGGCTACAGGGAAAGTGTCAACACAACCTTGAGAATAGAGAGGGAAGCCAAAAGTGAGGATGTCATCCAGGTTGTAAGTCCAAGTGACAGATAAGAGAAAAACAGTTCCCCTTCAGACATGACAGGTCTGAGGACCAGATGTCCCCAGATGTCAGGGAGCCAGGCTAAGGTGGGAGTTTCAGTAGCAGAACACAGCTAACAGGACAGAGGTTCAGACCCAAAGGAAACTGCATTTGAATTGGTGAGCTTTGACAGAGATCAGGACAGAGGGAAAGGAGAGCAGGACTCAGTGACCACAGTGAGGGCAGAATGGAGAAGGGAGATTAGTTTCAAACTGAGAGTAGGTTTATATTAGATATTAGAAAGAAACTCTTACTGAGAGGTGATGAGGCATTGGAACAAGTTGCCCAGAGAAGCTGTGGATGCCCCACCCCTGGGAGTGTTTAACTCAGGTTGGATGGGACTTTGAGCAACCTGGTCTAGTGTAAGGTGTCCCTGCCCATGACAGGGGGGTTGGAACTAGGAATTTTTATGGTCCCTTCCAACCCAACCCATTCTATGATTCTGTGAAGATGGACGGGGGAAAGGGTAAAGGCCAAAGGGGACAAGAAAGATACAGTTAAGCTATAGCCAAAGATCTCCATCTATACCAACTACCTGATTCTTCTACTCACTTTTCCATTTGAATTCTAATTGATATTATAGAAAGTCTTTTTACTGCTGTGTGTAAAATAAATCTTTCCAAACTCTTTGAGACAACAGTGTATTCCCAGCTGATCCCCAAAGACAGGTCCAGTTTCTTCATGGTCATGATTGCTTTTCAAAAGAAAAACCATGAAGGACTATGGCCAGGGAATGTGATTTTTTTTTTTTTAATAGGAATCAGCCAGCCCAGTATTGGTACAAAAATAGTTAAATACAATGGACCAAATGTCAAACTATGAGAAGAATGACTCAAATTAGAGAAGCATAGATAGAAGAAGCTAACAAAAACATCTCTTCCTGTGAGGACACTAGCACAGCCAAATACTCATCTTTGTAGGTCACCCAGTTTAAAGAGTGGTGGGCGGAGGGAAAAAAATCTGGGTTTGATATTTTGTACGCTGGACTACAAAGGAATCACTGCAGATATATAAATAAAAGACAGCTGGGCTGAGGTTTCAGATCACCTACATCCATCAGAAAGGATGCTCTCCTGTTTGATACCTGGGCCAAAGCTCAATTCAGTCAACACTTTAGAGGCAGAGAGAGACAGAGCAATGTTTTATTAAAAGGTTTCAATCACCTGCATTGCCACAAAAACAGCAAAGAAAATACAAAGCCCAAGGGGAGAAACCTTTGATTTAAATATCTCTAAAAATGTGTGGAAAAAAAAAAAAGGGAAGAGCTCCTGCCTGGGAAAATCATGAGCTGTCTCAAAGTCTACAAGACTATCTAAGCAGAGGAAGTGAATGAATAACTGTGGCACATGCATGGGTGGCTGAAAGTGCAGCCTGAGCAGTAATTGGCTCTATTGGTGCTCCTCTGATTAGCTGGCTTTGGCTACAGCACTTGTCAGACCCATGCTGAGCTCACAGCATAGAAGTAGTCACACTGCACTGAAGAATGTCTCAGATCAGCCAGTGGATCCCTGCAGAGAAACAGCAAACACAGATCTGAAGGATGTGGTCTCCAGGGAGGGCTTGAAATCCTTAGTTCATGTCACTAATTCCTCGTTATCTAGAGCTGGAAGAGAAAGGAATCCTGGAACGGGTGCAGATGCTCCTGTTACTTTTCAGTACCTCAGAAATGAAGGAAGAGAGAAGAAAATTGATGATGCATCTGTGGAAAGAAATTTAACAACAAAATCACATTAATCATTGAATGTAGGTGGTTTGAACTCTTTACCAAAATACCCATCTGAGAGCTGCTGGTGAACTGAAACAGCAAAGGGATCAGCTTGTTGGTATGGGAAGGAAAGGCTGGACACTGATAAATCTCCAGAGAGACTCCCGGCAGGGAGAGGTCTCAGCTAGGGACAGGGGCATGGGAGAAGATGAATCACCTCATGTCCTTACAGTGACAGTGGGCACAGCACCAGCAAATATGAATGGAAGAGACCAAGGAAATCAGGCACTTCCATGTGAGAGGGATTTTTATGTGTAGACTTGCACACTTACTGTGTTTACTCCAGAGTTATGGCTGAGACCCCCTTTCAGCTCATTCAGCTCTGAAGTCAGCTTCATGGATGCCTGCTACATCCTCAAAATGCTGACATGGCCACTCTGCAGAATGACAGAGGAATTCCACAGAACATTAATTATTCTCATCCACACTCTGGTAATCATCACCAAAAAGCAAACTGGAGAGCATCAGCCAGGATCAGAGTGTACCAACAAATGCTGTTGTGTTTTTTGAGCTGACTCACTGATTCAAACACTCAGGTCAATTATAACCAGTTTAGGCTATGAATAGTAGCATTAAGGAAAAACTTCCATATTTTGCTTGTGAGCTGCCTGTCCTTTCTCACCCTGTCCTCCCTCCCAGCTAAATTATATTATGTGGCTAAATGAAAAGTGAGGAACAGCAGTACAGATCACAGCTTAGATCAGATATTTCCAAAGTCTTGAGGACAGCTGACCATTATTTACTTACAACACAAAATGAACAGAGATGAAGGTTAAATGTGAGGCTTTTCTACCCAGAAGATATCAATATACACAGAGGAAATAGCAACTACACTTCACGCAAGCTGAGAATTTGGTTCCCTGGACGAAACCAACCAACCCATGGTTACAAACATCTCTTCAGCTTCTTGGGGCTCTGCCTCTGGAGTAATGGCACTGAAGCAATAAAACACTCACGTATTGCTGCCCACACTGAACACAAGACTTGAGTGGGTGAAGCTGCCAGGCTCTGACACCAGTCATACCACTTGGAAGGACATGGACAGACATGGAGAGACCTCCTTGGATGGGCTGAACATCTCTCCCACCACTTCTCTCTTTATTCTTTGCCAGTATCTCAAGATACCATTTCTCAAAAGAAACCTGAGTTTCATATCAAAGCCTCCATTTAAACTGGGTTGCACAAAATGCCTCCAAAACTGCCTCAGCTTTATTTTAAGTCAACAACAGCTTCAATTCTTTGTTTTACTCTTTACTTTTTATTTATTTTTCTAAAACCTACTGAAAGAGGCTCTGAAACCTTCTCTACCACACTTCTGTCCCTTTAGGTTCCAAAGGAAAAAGCAGGTTTTCCCTAATGGTTAACATTAAAGAAATACTGAGCTGGTTGGTCTTTTGGGATATCTTGAGGGTATTTTCTTAAAAAAAATCAAAATTGTCTTTTCAACTTTTTTTCTGAAAGTTGGAAGCAATTCCTTGATCTTTGAGTATCAGGGGGAAAAAAATTAGAAGGACTCTATCTGTCATTCTGAATTTTTTCAGGGAAAAAAGATATCAAAATCTGTTTCTGTTTTAGCAAGAATCAACTTTGCTGTTCATGCATAAAGCTATGATGAAATACATTGTAGCATATTGCCATCATGAAATATGGATACTACTTTGTTAAACTCTTCAGCACACACATGAGACTGATGAAATTATTCCAGAGGAAGACACTTATCACTGAAGATGTTTTGTCTCACCGTTATGAAGTTGACTCAGCATTATTCAATTGATGATTTGTTATTTTGCATTTTATTTCAAACCCCAGTCTTGCACAAGGACCCTCCTACACCAGGCACAGCATGAACATGGAGCAAAGAGGCACCTTCTGCTTCCAAGAGCTCCTAGTCCTTGCAGAGGACTGGAGAGGCAGATGGAGACAGATGAAGGGTAAAATTAAAGGAACCAGTCAGGACATGCTGCCAGACTTTGAGTAACCTTTATAGCCAGGGAGAGATTTAACTGTGACTGTGTCTCCATGATATTCATACAAAAAAAGCTCCCAAAGATTTTAAGCACAGCATGCCCATTCCTGACTATTATTCCAAGTGAGATCAGATGTGGGAAAAGGAGAATACTGAAATAGAAAAAGGCTATTGGAGACTGTGAGTGGTGCAAGGCCCCCAGGGATCCTTGGGAGAAGCTCCACAGCAGTTTGTATGTGGGGAGAGGGTCAATCTTTAAGCTATCTGCCAAGAAGTTGGAGAAGCCCTATGCTGCATCAGACTGTTCTAGGATGAAGAAGTGGGAAGTAAAAATGTATTGAGACCAAGCTTTTTACTTTTACCTTGTTCACCAGATGTATTTTGGAAAATTATTGCTGCTAGGAAGAGTTTTTCTCTAGCCTCATTTGAAGTGGGGGAAGTGGGTGACTGGAGTTACAAGTTTCTACACAAACATTAAGTTTCCCAGGATTTTCTTTCCTAGCGGCACTGTGCACAGTCTCCTCTCCACTGGGACCCTTGCACTTCCAAGACCCTACTATCCACACCTTCACCTTCCAAAGCCCTGGGTGCCACCAAGGGCTCACTCCGGGTCCGGGGAGTGTCTGGCAGCAGCTGCCCTCACCCCGGAGTGTGCCTGCCTTTCCCATCTCTGCTCTTCTACATCTTCCCTCTTTGCAGTCTCCGTCCTGTCCACCTCTTCCCTTCGCATTCCTCCTCTTTGCAACTCTGCCTTTGCATCCCTCCCCTTTGTATCCCTCCCTTTTCACCTCCCCCTTTGCACCTCTCTCACTTACATCCCTCCCCTTTGCCTCTCTGCCCCGTTCGCATCTCTGCCTTTTCCCATCCCTCCCCTTTGCATCTCTGCTCCTCGCATCTCTGCCCCCGTACACCCCTTGCCCCTCGACCCTC
>VXBR01012062.1:1173211-1343850 GCA_013400215.1 Cisticola juncidis | reverse complement strand
GGGTTGGGATGTCGCATCCCGGCTCCGGGGCACCTCCGCGGGCGGGGGATGCGCGCCCGCCCTGCCCGGAGGGTTCGCTCCGTGCCGCTCTCCGCGCAGGGCCTTCGCCTCTGCGCTTCCACCACAGCTTCACAGGGAAAGAAAAACCCGGAACGCTGAGCTCCCGTAGTATTCCAGCACTGTCGGCCAGCGCACGCACGGGGAGCTGCTGTAGAGTAGCTCGTGGGTGCTGCTGCTTTTGTTTTTACTGCGGAGCAGTCACTGAGCTGGAGAGAGGCCAGCGCCTGTTTGCCGAAGTTTGTCTTGGGAGTTTTAAACCCATCCCCAAATACTCACCCGATAGCTTTCCATCGACTCTCCCGAGTCCCAGTCAAACCCTGACTTTGGGCTCATCGAAAGAATAAGAAAATAAACCACAATGTGGGAACAGAGCCATCACCATGACCTTTCCATTCAAAAGCATTTGCGAAATACTGCTCAGTGGCTTGTTTTGAAACACTTGGTATATTCTTACACTGAGTGTGCAACAAAACTCATTTTGATGCTGTCTAGGGCTTAGTCTGCAGCAACATCTTTAAACACATTTTGTTGACACAAGTTATTTATTGACTGCTTGAAGGAGTACTTAAACTCTGGGCTCAAGGGCAAAGTGATGAAAATCCAGTAGAAACTTCGGCCCAAAATACAGATTTACCTCATTCATGGGGTTTCACAGGTGTCTGCTGGGTGGAAGGAGCCTGTTTGGTCCTTACTGCTGCTGCCTGATCCAGTCATTGTGGTGGAAATTGTCATTTTGGTGACTTACATGCCAGGAGAGAGCTGAGAGCCACTTGCCAGCTAAAAGTCTGTGTGACTTTTTGTTGAGGCAGGCTGAAGGTGATTTCTGCAGGAGAGAAAGTGCTGTTCATTCTCACAGTGGGCTGCCCTTGCAATCTGTGTTCCAGGATGGATGAGAACTACATCCTCCTGCCACATGGAGTCAACTTCCAGGAGGCGATTTTCCCTGACACCCAGGAGAACAGAAGGATGTTTGCCAGCCTTTTCCAGTTTTCAAACTGCTCACAGGCACAGCACGTGTTGAGCTTCTCCAGTGACTGGGAGATTCAAGAGGACAACCGGGTAAGGGATTTTTTTGCTTCCCAGTGTTTGTTTTCAAAGTGGGCACAGGCATTCCCATGTCCTTTGTGAACACGTGTGTGAGTGCAGAGCAGCAGGTCCCTGATTTTCCTGTTCCTTTGGGCAGTATCACTAGCAAAGTAACAACTGGTTAACTGGAAATATTAGATTGTTTTCAAAGCTGACCTCTGTGTTAACTTCTTTAGCTTCCTGTGGACCTGAGCAAAGCTTGGTATCAACTTGTTCATGAGCGATAGATTGAAAATAGTATTACTTATGATCCTGTCCTCCCCCACCCAGATCATTCCTGGTTTGCTATCTCTAGACTCATTTTTTAATTTCAGCTGAAATGTTCAGGAGCAGCTCTTTGCTTTTGAACTTCTGTGTCCATCTCATGTAGTGAGAGCAGTGCCTGGACCGTGTCAGACTGCAAGGGATTATTCTTGCCTGACTCCACATAACAGCATAAAATTCTACTGAACTAATCACCCTGAGCTGCCTTTGTGGCAGCTGGGGAAAAATAGGCTCTTGAGGGCACGTTTCATGTGAGCCATGAGAGCAGGGTTCCTGTGAGGGATGTCAGCACTTATTTCTGAACAAGGCAGATGAAATATCTCTTTCTCCTTTCAAGGAAGGCCACAGAAAGCAGTTCAATCTCTAGGCAATCCTCCCTTAAGAATGTATGGAAAATCCAAAGATGCCCACTGTTGATGGCTTCTGAGCCTCTATGGGATTGCAGTGTGTGTTATAAATGCAGGATTTTAATAAATGCTTATTTGGCAGAGAGGAGCAACTCGTTGTCATGTGTGTGCATGTTCTGGATGTGCATATACTTTTGAAAAAGTGGAACTTGGAGAGCTGGTTTAGTGCCAGACCTTGTTTTGTGAGGCTGATGGTTTCCCCTGGTAGCTGAGAACATTTTAAGCACCTCTCTGTGTCAGGATGGACAGGACAGGTGTCATCACTTGTGTCCTCTGTGGATTTACCCAAGGCGTGATGTTTATGTATGACAGCAGATGTGTGAGTGGCTTGTTTGGGAGATGGATGCAGGGAATTCAGTAGCTGGCTGAGCTTTTTCCTTTCACCACCTGGCCAAATGCCAGCAAAGTTTGAGCTGCTTTATGGCCATCTGGCCAGTGACACAGCTCCTCTCCTTAGGATGCCCCATGAGTGAGTGTTTTCTGGCTGCTGATATTTTGGGGAGGGAGTGTGGAATATATTTACATATATATATGTTCAAATACATGTATGTGGACAGCAGCACAAACTGATGTTTAAGAGGAAATTAATTATCCTACAATTAAATTGCAGAGCTGTAACCCTGTCTGGGCAAGAAGGGGGAGGTGGAGAGCCCTGGTCCCAGCCCTGCCTCCTCTCTCCCAGCCCTCCCTGCTCCCCAATGCTACAACAAACATACTTGGCAAGTAAAGGTGCTGCTGCTGCCAAATCCACAGATTTTGTTCCAGAGGAGCAAAGTGGCATTGAGGATCCACAGATCCACCAGATCCAACAGCCATCACTCCTTGTGATGCCTCTGCACTGTTTATTTTGTCATGCTGTGCTAAATGTAAGGGATCTTGATGGGCTGGTGCTCGTTTATGCCAGCAGTGAATCTCACCGATCAGCTTTAATGGAAATCACCAGGCAGAACCCCCCAGGGTAAGCTGGGGCAACCCTCAGCATATGTATCTGTGTATCAAAAGTGCATTTCAGCTGTTGCACTCTTTGACCCGTGCAGCTGTGAGCAGACTGGGGGGGATTAGAGCTGCTGGTCCCACAGACAGGGGCCGGGGGCTTTATGTGCTTCAACCCCCACCCATCCAGTGAACAAAGTCAGCACAACTGATGGACACTTTGTCTCGCCTTCATAATGAAAAGTAAAAGCTTCCTCTGCATCAGTTAAAAATAGTTGGGGCTGACTGTGCTCTCATTCAGCTCCTGCATCTGTGTTTGCCCAGCCGAGCGCCGGCTCCCGGCGCCTGCGTGCCCCAGCCTGGGAAAGGGATGACATTTCTGGCTGCTGCAATATTAGGAATTTGTTCCTAAGCTCTTCCTAGGTACAGCTCTCTTTAGTTAGTTTCCCTCCTCTCTCTGCCTTGTTACATCTGGTGGTGTCTGTCCAGTTGTCACCGTGTCTGCTCACATCCCATCGCAGTGTGAGCAATTTCCGTTTTCAAATGTGCTCGGCTGAGCTGCCCCATGCTGGCTCCTAAGATGAAATGTGTGGTGTGTGGCAGCTTCATGGCACAGTCAACATAACTCAGAGCATTATTCTTGAAGTTTTTGAAAAAAGAACCTCTTTGGGAGCCTGGGTACATCCAGAGGGGATTTCTGTGATGGTGTCAAGTTGGGAAGAGCTTGGAAGAGAGGGAAGGGTTGTCTGATGAGGCTCATTCTGTAGTGAATGCACTAGCTGCTGTGTACTGACATAAATTATTTAAAATACATCATGGATGTTTTGTGCAGTCAGAGAGGAGAGGTGGAAGTGTTGAGACATTCAGAGCAGAAGGGATGAAAGTCTCATTCCAGGAGTTCATAGGTAGGGTCCTGCCTCCAGGTGTTGTAATAGCTGTATGCAAGGACAACTTAAAATGCAGCACACCAGAGTTTGGAATAAAGGAATGATGTAATTTTCTGTTTACAGCCAAATACCATACTCTGAAAGCCTTTTGGAATCCTGCTCTTGATATATTTCTGGGGTGGACACTTTAAGGGAGACTTTGGTGCTAGAAGCACATGCAGTTGCAATGGGTAATTTGTGTTTGCAGCTCTGGGATGCTCAGCCAGAATGTGAGAAAATCCCCTGATGGATGAGTGTCTTTGCCTCATGTAATACTGCTCCTAGCAGGAGGTCCCTTCTGCAGGGTGTGCTTGAGCTGGCCATGGAGCAGGTGACCCTGAAGTGACCACTGACAGGTTCTCCTCCTGCTTGGCCTCTTCTGTCTGCAGTGCTCATTGCATGCGGGCAGCCTTGTCTGGGCTACTCAGGGGTGAAACAAGGAAAACACTGGCAGCTCCTTTTCCTCCTTTCACCAAATGTGTCTGATGATGCAAAAGAGAGCAAAGAGATGTACAGGAACTATTTGAAGCACTGGGATGTGCCACCTGCCTTTTCCATCACAGTAAAATGCTTCTAATTTTCAGAAAGCCCCGTGGCGTGTGATGAAAAGAGGTCAGACCCAAGGCACATCTCATTGAGTATAATATCTTCATCCTGGGCCTGCTGCTTTTGCTGTAAGCTAATTCCAGCTGCATTTTTAAGCCCCTTGCAGTCTGGGCTAAGAGCCAAATACTGCTTTCCATAGTTTTCCAATAACCCCACAGTCTCATAAATTCACTTAGGCGCCTGTTCTGGCCATTTCAGAGTGCAATGATAGCTCCTGCTGTTGTTTCTTTAGGAACTTGCATTTTTGCCTCCACATTTGCAAAGATAAATACCAGTGTGGCTTCATCTTGACTTTTTGGCTCAGCCCCTTAGTGATGTTTGCAGATCTCTTGCTTTACTCCAGCTCGTTGTTGCAGTGGTTTCCACAAAGTTGTTTCTAAAACCAAGGGATAATGCAGCACGTTGGTATTGAAATCTAACCTCCCTGCAGAGTTTCACCATTTAGTGCAGATCTAGGAGCTGTAATTTCTCCTTCTCGCCTTCTGCAGGGTTCTGTGATCTCATAAAGGGACCTTGTTGCTTTGTCTGCACACAAGGGAATACATGAGAAGTGACTTGAGGTCTGGTGTTGATAAGGACAGTAAAAATCTCCAGCAGCACTTGTAGTTATTATTCAGAGGGGCTTGAGCTGGTTTTGTCAACAGGTTGATAAGGAATGTGTTCTTTGGCCTGCCCCTTTATGTGTGCAGGAGAGTTACAAAATGACTCCTCGTGCATCACAACAAGGGACTGATGTCAAGGTGTCAGCCCAACTGTGAGCAAGTGAGAGCACTGAGATAAAGTCCATGGAAATCAAGGAGTCAAATAACTTCAATTAAGCTCAGAGATTGCAGGGAGAGACTATAACTTTTATTAAGCCTCTGTCCCTGCATTGACTCAAGCAGCATAGCCACAATCACGCTGTTACATCAATTGATGTAGATGAATGGACTTGCCTTCTGAAAGACCTTTAGAGCTTTATCTGGGTAATAACAGAGCTTTTATGAGAGTAGGCAGTGTCCCAAATAAAAAGCAAGGTAATTAGTGGTTAGTCTGGCAGTCTACAATATCTGTTTAGCATCTTCGTGTTTGGATCTTCTTCTCTGGTGGCTCCATGGCTGCTGTAACAGACTATTGACCTGACTGGGACACCTGGAAGGCTTTGGAGCAGCTGGAAAGTGAACTAGATAAGAAAAGCAATGTAATTGCATAAATGCCGTAATTACCATTACTCAGCAAAGCAAAAATTAAATTGAATTACATTCTTCCTCCGTGGAAGTAGAGGAAATAAATTCAGAATTATCTGGGTTTTAGCAACTCCTGTGTGCATGGACTGGGAGCCACTGGGTTGGGGGAATCCCTGAGCCCATCTGTGGGCAGCAGAAGCTCTTTCCCGATGCTCTCAACCAGGTGAATGGTAGAGGGTGTCAAATGGTCACACTTCACAGCACCATGAGGACCCAAGCCAAAGAAATAGTCACTTGTACTAAAGCTCTTTGCCCACCAGAGAAGGCCTAATTCACATGATTGGGGACTTGTTTTGATCCATCTCCCAGTGAGGGAGAAGAAAGAAGGAAAGTTGAGGGAGTCCCCTTAAGTTTTCAGGCCACTCTGATTTTGGAAGTGATTAAATAGAATCCTGTCCAGAGAGAGCCTGAGCTTCCTTGGATGCATGGGCCAGAGATCTTCCTGAGGTGCCTGAGATGGACATTGCTGGTGCCGAAAGTGACTCTGCTCTGTGAGTCTTGCAAATCCTGGCCACTAGGAAAAAATAAGCTGATAACTGTGTTGTCCACATTATCCACAAAATTAAAATGAAAAAGTAATATTTTTATCTCTTAATAAAGTTAAGAGCTTCTGCTTTTGCAGAGCTCCCTCTCCACTCCAAGTGTTGGGAGATAAATTTCAAGACTGGGAAATGCTGGTCATGGAATCCAGACTGAGCAGTTTTAGGAGAAAAAGCAGTCTGAAAAGAAAGCAGGTAGGATCCTGGCTTGGTAGAGAAAGTTCTCTTTAATTCCCATGTACTGGCTTTTTGTGTTTGCTTGTGGCATGAGCTGCATTAGACATTCTCCTTTCTCTGGACTTAAGGTACTAGGGAAACACAAAATAATCTCTGTTAAAAACAGTGCTATGTGGCAAGGGCAAAAAGACCTCAAAATAGAATTAAAGTGAGGTCCAATACCTAGGGGTTTGAAAATCTTCTTTTATGCGCGGTTTCTTGCCCTGCCATTGGTTAGAGGAGTTGTTTCTCCATGAGCCTAATAGCATGAGAGAAAGTGCCATCACTTCTGGGTTGTTTTCATAGTGATTTACAGCTCTTTTGTTTTCCTCCCAGAAACCCACCCAGGGTGTATCCCCTCCCTACGATCTGTGTTTAATTTGAGTACATGTAAGCAATATCAGATGAAATGGAGAACTGCTGACAAGTGTCTGGAGCAAGGGAAGACCTCGAGACAATTGGTACATTTGGGTTACATCCCTAGGAATCTTTTGGCACAGAAATGGCATTGATTCTTCTCCAAATCTTCACACCCAGGCTGTGGTAGGGAACTCTTAGAGTTCTGATTGGCATATCCCTATCAGTTTTCTATCTTTCCACATGCACACAGGCTGATAAAATGCAGAGTAAAAGATCAAAAAGGAATACACAATAGCCTTATCCACAGGATGTTTCCATTGCATATGATTTTTACCATATTTATAACACCCAGAGGTGTTCTGAGCAGTGCTTCCCAGGAGGAAAATGGGGCAATATCTCAGATTTTTGGTTGTTTCTTAGAGGCACATTGTTTCTGTTGGGGTACATTGGCTGATTTTCATTCACAATGCAGGTGGGATGACCTGATGTAACGTGGGAGCCTTGGATTTGGTATCATTTGTGAACAGTCAGAATTTGGGATTGAAAATGGAGCTTTTCCCCACCCATCTGAACTCTTATCCCCCATGGCGGCTGTGCTGGTGGGGAAGTGCAGAGGTGAGACCCCCACTTAGCACCCTCCTGATACCAACAGGGGAGTCCCAGAGAGTGCCACAGCTCCTGGTGAACGTGTCTGGACCAACTTGCTGCCTATCAGGCAATGCAGATTACTGCAAAGCAGGTCTCTCACTGACTGTGTCTCAGGCTCATCCAAGTACATAATATCCTTAAAAATATCCAGTTTCCAGCTCGCTGAGAAAGGAAATGCCAAGACTTCCATGTGTGTGTGTGTATGTACTCCTGCCTCCTCGAAGGGTGAAGCAGCAATCCTTCCAGGAACTGGCAGGGAAGAGAGACCCACATGGCTCCAGGCTGCTTTTAATTATCCAGAGTCACACTTTAATGAAGTTCTGCCAGACGCTCTAAATCATTCCATATTTCGTGGCACGAGGCTATCTGCTGCTGTACTTGAACTTGGTGGTGAACAAGCACCTGACCCCAGCCCCAGGACACCTTTTGGGTTCCCCACCTGGCTGCTGGCCACAGAGGCAGCTGATAGTTGTAGGTTTAGCTCTGTGTGTTGAGAGACACAAAGGTGGGGCTGAAGGGACCCTACTGTCCCTCCTCTGTTTCGGATCCAAGTATGTCTGCAGGGATATCATTCCCTTGGGCTTTCCAGCCCAGACATGGTTGACTTGCAGTGCTGGATTTGCGCTGACAGACACAAATCCTGCTGCAGTGCCTTCTTAACTGGATGAAGAGCTTTTTGGGAGCCTTTGGAACCAAGAACCAAGGGTGGTAGGAGAGGTGGGACTTTCATTGAGCTGGTCATGTTCCCTCTATGCGAACACAGAAGTGGCTGAGGGGGGTGATACCTCCCTCGGGGAGGGGCAGTGGGAAGGTTGAAGCCCACCCTGAGCATCCACGTGTGAAGATGGGCTGGGAATTGCAGCATTGTTGTGAGCAGTGGACCTCTCCTCCATCCCCTCTGGAGAGGACACTGTCATGGGAAAAGTGGCAGCTAGGAGACAGGAGGAGGCTGACTTCAGCCCACTGTCTTCTTCCATGTGTGTGAGACACCTCTGCTTTCCTCCTGTTCACAGCCTTCCCAGGGTGGGAGAATGAGAAGGGACATCCCATCACATGGAGGCTGTGAAAGGTGAAGGGAGAGGTGCAGGGAAAGTGTTGATGGGGATCTGGGCTGTGAAATTGAGTGGTGCAGGGAAGGGATGCTTGAAAGAGTTTGTGTCCACAGCCAAATCCCCTTCCTTGATAGAGGTTTGTGTGCTGAAGGTGCTCCCCAGATAGCTGGGACAGGTTCTCCAAGGAGAAGAGTTGAGGCTGCTGTTCTTAAAGTGGAAGTATCATATTATTGTCCCAAGGCAAAACAGAACGTGCAGTCCAAAGAAGCAGATTATGGGATTTTTTGAATTCATTCATGCTTACAAGTTATACTTGTCCTGTGACATTTCAGTCTCAGAGGATGGAGGTACCAACTTTGCCTGGGAGCCACTGAAAGATGCTCAAATCTGAGTCCTGGCATCCTGCTCCAGTAACACACTGGAGCTATTCCAGTGCTTTTGACTGGGTTGGGAGCAGGAGGGGGAAGCAAACATCAGAGCTGGCTGCATATGGTTCTTCACCTGTTTGGATTTTCCTAGACCTTGTTTTGAACCAACTCTTGGGGAATACATTCAGAATGAGTCTTGGGCAAGGTTTCTGGAACAAGATCTGCCAAAATTAATGAGGGAGGTACACATATTATGTGTTGTTCAGTCCAGTTATGGGAGCCACCATGCCTTACTGTAAATCTGTAAGTCTGTAGATGAGCTGAGTGTTTTTTGTGTGCAAATCCATACTTTGTGTTGGCCAGCAGGTGGAAAGGATGATTCATGTAGATCAGCAGTCCTGGGCCAGGATCTCTCTTTGGTGAGCATGATGCTCCTACAGGCACTGTGGGCTGACCTGTCCTTTGGTTTAGTTCCTGGCTCCAGTTGACCTTGAACTCAGGGAAAGTATTTTCTTTCAATTTCTCTTGCTCTCCTGACCCACCTGTCAGATAAATACAGAAAAAGATGGAGCAAAACATTTATTGAAATCAACAGCCACCAAAATCCAGCTGGCAGCTGGCAGACAGGACGCCTGTCATGCTGCCTATAACCAGATCAGCCACTGTGGCTTGAAGGGAGATGAGATCTTTTAATTTGGGACATACTTTCTCCCAGCCCATGCATTTTGATGTTTATTTTCACAAATGACAAGCCAGGTTGGCTCTGAAGCAGCAGGAGTTCGAGTCCCTAATGGAAGCTGCAGACAGAGCCGGTCCTGCCTCCGCCAGCCAAGTACCTTTCCAAATTCCCCTGGAGAAATGTCCTTGCCCTGCTGTGCTCTGCCAGGAGCAGCCATGTGGTGCCAGGCTTGGTCGCTGGCCCTGGCAGCACTCAGCCCCTTGCAGCAGCTAATAAGAAGTGACAACCCAAAGTGCCTGGTTTCGAGGGACAGGGAACATACGGTTTTGGTGGACCAACTGCAGCTGGTTGCTGCACAAATCATTGCAGGTGCCCCTGGCAGCTGATGCTGTGACTCCTCCCTTTTGCTGCCCCCGTCTGTCAACTTTTTTTGGAACAATGTTGCTGCAACTGTTCGTCAAGTTATCTGTAAAAGGAATGACAGCAGGGAAAAATACACGGAGGGAAAAGCAAGTTTCCATGACACTGTAAAATACAAAAGGAAAATAATATGACTAAAAAGCCAGGTCTGACTTTCTGGCCAAAAAACATAAGAGTAAGCAAGGAAAAAAGTAGTTCCTGAGATCTGAAAGCACTTAGTGGACTTTTTCTGCAGTATTTTTACATTTCCTTGATCAGGTAGGAACCAGTAGCAACTGCAAGGGGTAATGTTGATGCAATGTTTTATATTGAGACAAGATTAAGGATTAAAATGCAAGCTGGTATTTACATACTGTTATCTTCAAACTGACCCATCTTCTTCACTGTGCAGGAAGTATTATTTCCATTCTGCAGAGGCAAAAGCAAGGCAGGTGTGTTGGGCTCTGTAGCCCAGCCCAGTGGAGATGATTCTTTTTGATCCTAGATTCATGCCCCTCATTGTGAGATTAGAATCAACTGTCTGATTTTTTTTTCCTTTTTTTCCTGTAAACTTATTTGTCGAAATCCTGTGCCCTTCCCCTCCCATGACTTATTGCACAGGTAGTGCTTTACTTTGAGTAGGGGGCTTTCTTCAGGTGGGTGACACGTGAGCAGCTGGAGTTTGGTTGTTTAGTCAGAGTTAGTTGGTGGTATGAAGTCTGGTTTCCTTCTTCAGGTGGATGGTGTCTTGTATCCTCTTCATTTCCCCAAAATGCAATGAGTTTATTGCCCTCATTTGTCTGTGCTGAACACCCATTTCAGAGCACAATTGTTTGTTTGGCTTTCTTTTAGTATTTCCAGAGCCTGTAAACAGGGTACAAACTCAAATATGTTCTTCTGGATGTTGTTTATTAGATTTTTTATTGTGGAAAGTAATTTAATTGCTTAACTGGATGGTGGCTGGGGAGACAAAGGAGGGAAAGTCGAAGTGGAGGAATGGCTTGTACTGACAAGGGCTCAGGATAAGAATAGAAATTCAGATGCTTTAAGTTCTAATTTCCTTTACATGGAGAAAGAAAGAAATTCAGTTTTAGAACCTTTGAAGCAAAAACACAGCAGCCACATGCACTCAAAGTGCTCCATTTTGTTGCAGAGTGAGGAAGCTTTTTTCCACCTTTAAAGCAACGTCCTTGGGTGTGGAAGATGAGCAAGGATGAGGAAGGGGCTTAGGGCACCTCATGCCACATAAAGTATGCCTACTCATACTTTGAAAGAGTTCTGAGGTGTGGATGGCTGGGGGAGAGTTTATTCATGGTCTATGAAAGTTGTATTAAGTGAGAATCTCTGCATGGCTTATCTGGGGGGAAGAAATTTAGTTGGTCTGTAAGTATCTCTGCTGGAGAGTTGTCTGTGAGTAGAGCCAAAGGAAAAATAACAATGTAAATGAGAGAAAATTAAAATATCTCATGGAAATAGGAATTGAAGAAATAACCCACCAGAAAGTGCGGCCCACTGATGTGGTAAAATCTCCATTTTCTACAAAGCTTGGGTCAAGCTGGGAGATTGAGGTGGGTCAGAAGAAGACATTCCTCTCTGGCTGCCTGCCTCTGGAGGGAGAGCCTTTGCATGGCTCATGGCATGGCTCTGGGAGGGGCTGTACAGGCCTCCAGAGCACCCTGTCCCTGTCCTGTCACTCTCCAAACTGGGTGTTTGTGCTGCTCTCTCGGGGGAGGGTTTATGTCCCCTGCTCTGTGGCTGAGCAGCTCCAGGAGGTACCAGGCAGCACCCAAAACTCACCTCCATCAGCTGAATCCAAAAAGACATCCTGGAGGTGAATTTTTCTAAAAATCACTTCCAGGTTCTCTGTGCCATGCTGGACACAAGTGGTGGTGTTGTGAAAAACCTCTGAGGACTGGAAACAAACACTTTTAAGAAGACTCCATGGAAGGGTTTTTACTACCATGAAGGATTTGTGTTTTGTCCATTTTAGGCTCAGGCATGTTTTGCTTGAGTTGAGTGAACACTTCATGATCTGTCCCTAAAAATCTTAATTGAGCCTGTGTTTTCTTAAGTCTTGCTTTCAAAGGGCAGAGGAACAAATAGGATTCTTGGTTCTTCTCCCAAAGGTGTAGAATCATTAAATTAATGTGTCCTGGAAATAATACTTTGTGCTCAAATCTTGCCTGCTGCAATAAAAATGGCTCGAAACCACATCCAGTGACAAAATCCTCCTTTATTTAACCAGTGTCTGAAAGCAGCTGAACTACTGATGGGAAATGTCCTGGTTCTTCCAAATCAGTGGCACTCTGGAGTCACTGGAATGCATCCCATCCTCACAGACAGTCATTGCTCAAGAAACACATTACAGCTGTCCAGGATATGAAGGAGCAGGCACCTTCAGGCCAGAGAAGGACTAAAAACAAAATCCTGGACTGGAGGCACCCCTGAGGCATTTGCCTGCCTGTTCTGTGTCCGGATTTCAGGATCGATCTCTGGTTCCTGCTCATTGTCAGAAACGCCTGGAACAGGAGAAGCCTCCTGCGGTCCCTGCTAACGAAGTGGTGTTTATCACGCTCTGGTAATTGCATTTGCTATGGTATTTACAGCATTTCCTATGTTTTGAAATGGAGAATTCTCAGGCTTGCCCAGGGCTCATTGTGTACTGTAATCTCCTCCTAAGCCCACACGTATCTTTAAACATTAACTCACACATTTCAGTGTCCTGGGGCGGCCTCAGCCCCGCAGATATAGAGCTGGGAACGTGGCAACTGAAGTCTTAGTGTTTGCTCTGGTATTTATCAGACACAGTATCCTTCCTCTTTTCCAGACCCTAGGAAATTTTTTTTTCTTTTTCTTTTTCTTTTTCTTTTTCTTTTTCTTTTTCTTTTTCTTTTTCTTTTTCTTTTTCTTTTTCTTTTTCTTTTTCTTTTTCTTTTTCTTTTTCTTTTTCTTTTTCTTTTTCTTTTTCTTTTTCTTTTTCTTTTTCTTTTTCTTTTTCTTTTTCTTTTTCTTTTTCTTTTTCTTTTTCTTTTCATCTGCAGTCAATATTCCTGACTTTTCTAAAGCAGCACAGGGATCTGGAAATCCTTGCCCAGCACAATGTGGGAATGGAAAGCTCTCCTAGTGTTGCACCCCGTGCTGGGTGTAGCCCTGCAAATTACTGTTTTCAGATTCTGCTGGCCTTTGGGGCAAAACCAATATATTAATTGCAGGAACAGAGGTCATTTGAGCTCACATTGTGGTCTGGACTTGGCATGGTATGAACTTATTTGTTTTAAATAAATCTGTTCAGTCTAAAAGGGACTGATGTGATCCTGGGCCATTCATGCCACAACACCTTGACCACAGCTATGGCTCTGTCTCACTGGGTTCTTTTTCTGGATACAGCAGTTCCAGGTTAGATTCAGTGGATGAGGAAAAGTCCAAAGCTTGAATCAAGCACTGCAGCATGCCTAAAGTCCTTCTTGTATCTGTTGCTATGTGGAGCAGGTGGCTTGAATTTGGCTGGAGCTTATGATGCATTTTGGAGTCTTTATCTTCTAGCTTATAAAGCCTTTTGGATAAAATTTAGGGAATGCATGAAGGATGTAGAGTTTTGTTGTGTGGATTTAAATCCAATCTTCTAAATTGCTTTAAAGCCATGCCTTGTGTTTTGAAATTTGGAAATCTCTGTCTCCATTTTTTTAAGGTCTGTGGTCAGTCATGGACTGATTTAGGAAATGGTGCAAAATGTGTGAAAGAAGTTAAAAAAAATTAGTGTTAGGAAAAGAAAAAGAAGAAAGGACACATATGTTATCAGTATTCTACCAAAAGGGAACCTTGTCTCTGACACAGAAAGCCTTTAACTTAAAGCTTGCATAACAACTGGAATAATCTCTCTAATGCAGTCAACATTATTGGAGCTGTCATGGGGCTGTTTGAATTACTTCAACATTGATTTTAGGGCTTTTTCTGTGTGAACTTCAAGTATACACTGGAGATGTAACTCTGAACATATTTTTTCCTATGCATTCTATGAAAAATATTCCAGCTTTGGACTGGCTTCTTGGTTGGATGTATTTTACTATTAGTTGAATAGAGTTAAGGAGCTTGTCTGCTTCAGTATTGATCTTAAAATGTGAGGAAAGATTGAATTTCATTGCATACAACATTCTAAAGTGCTCTAGCTAACAGCAGAATGGGGTACAGGAGTCCTTTTTTTAGGAGCTTTATTGTCAAAAGTCCTGAAATGGTGCAGAATGGGAGTTTTCTGAGGAAGTAAAGACAAACTATCAGCATTCTCCTCTGTCCCCATCCCAAGACCCACAGTATGCCAAGAGATACCTAAGTCAGGTATCCATGGAAGAGTACAGGAGAGAGTTCTGATGCTCTCCCATTCTCCAGTGTTTTCAGGTGAAGTAATTTCTATAAATTTATTTGTTTCTGTATATTCAAGTGACATTCAGTCAATTTATCTCCCGTAAATCTGTCCAGCCTTCTCTTGAGAATCACAATTTTTTGATTGCCTTCAACCTGTTTCCTACTTTATTATCTGATACTCCCAGTTCTTCTGCTGGAAGATGTTGTCAGTCTCTGTTTTCTCCCTTCATAGCATTCATGGTAGTGTAGACCTTTAACCTCAACCCTCTCACAGGACAGGACTCAAAATTACAGACCAAGCTTAATGTCTGAGCCTCAGAGAAGGTTGTTCCTGCCCTGTCCTGGATAGAAATCAGCTACTGCTAACACTCTGCAATGCAAGTCCATGAGAAAAGAGGGAGTAAAGCCCCTTCCCAGGCTGTCTGGGACCTCCCACTGCTATTGCCACAGGGAAATTTCAAAGTTTTGCCTAGACTGTTGGAAGTGCCAACAGGGAAAGCAAATATTTGTGTGTAAGACTTAACCCCAAGAAGATTAAGTGCAGATGAATGTCAATAGTGCCAGCAACCTGTGAGAGAAAGTGAAAACTGAGAAGGATGTAAAAACAGAACATAGGGGAAAAAAAAGAAAAAGGAAGAATAAAATGCAAAACAGATTAGAAACAAGTCAGGGAGAAGGAACATTTCAATGGGACTTCTTGCTTTCCCAAAAAGGGCAGCTTGAAGATCTGCAAGACAAGTACTGCAACAGGGATTCATCAGTGTCAGCAGGTTGGGAGGTTCCAGGGGTGAGCATGAAGTAGGGAGGGGGTAGAAATGAGGGATTGTCTTGGGTTGAAAAGTGTAACCAAAATGTGTATTTTATTTTCATCTGTTGAAACCAGCTGGGAGATATTGTTCTTTATCTCTTGTAACTCTAGGGGCGAAAGAGAGAAGATACCTTCTATTAATGGGATAACTGATAACACCAGATAACTCAATTTCATCTCCCCCTCTGGGGGATATCTTCTGTTAATGGGCCATTAAGGCTCACAGTGACATCACACATTACATCATCCCATTGTGGGATGCACCACCCGGTAGGGAGGAGCCAACCAATTCCTATCCTGATAAAATGGGGACACAGGGACCCCAAAGCAGCCCCTTTCCACTGGATTCCCAGAGGAAGACTGGGCCCTTTTCTTGAGGATCATCTCTACTCCAATGGAGCCACATCTATCACTCCAGAAGGATTTATCTGGGACTGCTTCCAGCACCCTGACCAACAGGGTGTCAGGTTTGCATTCTGACTCTGTCAGTGGTCCTTTTTACTATTGCATTTATTTTATTTTTACCTTTCTTGTTGTTTGTTCTTCTCTCTCTATTAAATTGTATTTCTGACTTGGAGTCTCACTGGTTTTGCTTTCAAACCAGTAGAGGGATGCAGATTGATGGATGCTACAGGGACAGTAGATGCCTTTGGAAATTGGGAAGGATCCTGGAGGTGATGAATATCTTGCACGGTCTTTAGTTCCTACCTCTTCAGTTCTGGAAGTCAGTTGCTAGCTGGGGAAATGGTGATCCGTGGGAAGAAGTTTGGTTTTGTGAAGTTTGGCCCATGTTCTGTGGGAGGAGAGCTGTACTGTTTGGAAAGCATCCATCTCAAGAAAATCATAAGTGGTAGGGCTGTCTAGACTAGTCAGGAAGGCGTGAACAAGCAACCAGAGTAAAATAGAAGAAGAGGAGAAAAAAGTGTGATTCCTCACCTAGAATTAAATTAAGATGTCAGAAAAAAAAAAAAAAAGACTCAAGGCTTCAAAGGATGCAAACAGAAGACGTTCTTAACTGGCTTTACTCTAAGGTTAACAAGGAGAGGAAATCAGACATGCTCATCCCTGGATTTACAAGTCACTGCTGGAAGCGGGTGGGGAGATGCGTGATAGGAATGTTACAATTAATTATTATAAATCTCTTCGTAACAACTGTGTGGGCAGCCTGCAGGTGTGTGTGAGGGCCTTGGCAGCCTGACAAAAATGTAATTATTGGTTATGGAAGTAGCAGCACTCACTCTTTGGCACTTTGTCAATCAGCAGAGTGGCAATTAGGCATTGCTAGAGGCCACTGTGTTTCTCTGAAGAGGAAAGTAGAACCTCCTCAAACACCTGGATGTGGTCTGGGTGAGAGCACGGGGGGAAGTCTGTCTTACCTGGGAGACTGCAATTACAGCAAGGATTTCCTGACTCAGAAATCAAACCAGAACTATTCTGCCTTAAATATTTTTCTTTTTTGACCTGCAGCTTGAAACTGGCAGCAATCTGCATCCATATAACCCAACCTAAATACAGTGGTTTTTTGAAGTGAAGTAGATCATTAATCTTTAGTTTGCCAGGGGTCATGATGGATTTTCTGTCGCTGAAAAAGAGGTTGGATCTCTTTTCTAGGAAAGATATGCACCTGCTGAAGTAATTTGGTGGGCAAAAGGAATGACTTCCAACAGTTTTGTACAGGAAGTCTGATACAATCTGGTTTAAAGAGAATGGATTCTTTTGCCCTCATTGCCTCATATTGGACAGCATGTTATTTTCTAGTTTGGCTGACAGAAAATGTGGGGTTTAGGACTATGCTACATATAATGGAGAATTCAGTGTTCCTGCCCCAAAGCCCATTCTTAGGGATTTTCCTCCCTGTGGGTCATAGGAAATCATGTACAGCCATGTTTACAAAGAAATCTGAACTACAGGAGTGAATAAGAAGCAGCTTTGAGGGCAGGGTCAGAAGATGTCCAAGGCACCATCTTTCCAATTTCTGCTCTAGCTGAAGAGTCAGGATGAGAAAAAGCATTGCTGTATGGAGCCTTTTAACGTTCTCCATCAAATGCAGTAAAACACACTATAGTGCAGCTTTAAAAACAAAGGGAAAACAAAGACAAATAGATCCCTGACACAGCAGTGGCAGCCAAGAAGAGCTTGTGAGGCCTGGGTTCCTTCAAAGATGTGCACTGAGTCCTTTCACACTTTTAGTGCTGCTTGCTGAAGTATTAAGGAAGTGGGAAGGCATCCAGAAAACTGGTTCAACTCAGCTGACAGGGTGCAGTTTGAAAAGGAGCAGGAAGGAGGTGGGGATCTGCAGCACACTGCTGACCTGCCACCAGCTGGGGACACAGGGATGCACCATGCTGGTCCTGCTGCTGCAGACTGTGCTCAGAGGTGGCCAGCAGCTGTTGAAAGGGATGATGGAATAATTCTTCTCACAGCTGCTACAGGGTTGGGGTTTTTTGGGTCCCAATGAAACAGGGAGACAGATTTTGAGGGTAGCCTTCAGGAAGATCTTGACCCAGCTGGCCATAAGTAGTGAACGTCCCACAACACTGATTGTCCTGGAAGACATGGAAAATCTGTAACAGTGAAATGATTATAATTTGTCAGAGCTGAGCAAAGCTGTGTTCTCTTCCTCTGAGCTTCTGCAAGCTTTGCAGATGCTGTGTGAGAATTACTTGTGAGCTGTAATGCCTGTATTAGTAAAACTCAGACACAGTGTGAAGATTGAAGAGTGTTCATTTGTGGTTGCTGCAGACTTTCTTTGTCATGGCCATTACTGTAATTTTATTGTAATTTAACCACATTTTTAAAGTCCAGGCAACCAATTGTAACCACTGTGTCACCACCCAAGATTCAAAACTCAGCTCAGAATCAATGAAGTTATAACTGCATATAACCCATGGCTGCAATTTAACACCAAGGGGAGCTGGCATGAGAAGGCACTTACCTCTCTTCTCAGGTAATGAAGAATTTGTTATAGCACCCCTCCCTTTCCCTCTTCCCTTTTATGTGGTTTTGTATAGCTCTCACAAACTACGAGTTATACATTGAAAGTAAAGTAATAAATGAGTTTGAAATATGAAGCCACATTCAGAATTCTTTGGATGAAAGTAGCTTTGTTATTTAGGGTATTGGTCTACTTTGAGAAGTGGCAGAAGTGGAACATTGCTTGTGAGATCTTCTTTTACTTGAACCTCTGGGGCTGCACCCAGTAATTGAATCAACTGATTTTTAAGTTGAATTATCCCTATAATTTTTGTGTTTCTTTATTATTTTTACATATGCATCGGTTCTAGTTAACTGAAATTTTTTTTGAATAATTAAGCTTTGAAATACCTGGGAATTATTCCCGCAGCAATCAAAGGATGTAGCATGCATTTTCAACAGCCTTCACTAAATTTAAGTATTTGAGTCATTAATGTAAAACATGAATTTACACCTTCCCAGCAATGACACCTCTGACTCCAAAAGGCACAACTAAGCTGTCATGAGCTGTTGGACAGATGGCAGCTTCTTTAGCTGCTACCACACTACTTTTGTTCTCCTTTCTGTTGCCATATTCAAATTGCTGCCTGGTCAAGTAAGCAAGTTTTGGACTCACAGCCTTGAGTCCATAGCAAAGCATCTTCTCTGGTCTGTCCCTCTCCAGCCCCAAAAACAAATGTCAGACACATTTCTTGACACATTTTAGTGGATCTGAACATCTGTGGAACTCAGTCTAGCTCCAACCTCACAGCTGTTCTGGTTGTATCTCAGGAACTCACTTCAGAACTGGATTGTCTAAACAATTTTTACCAGGCTTTAGGCATGGACAGTGATTAGCAGAGCTGGGAGGAAATATCCTTGTATCTACTAAGTTCTCTTTGCTGCTGGACATCTGCCTTCCTTCCCAAGTAACTGATACCAATATGCCTGTCTCTTTGCCTGTATTTCATGTGTGGTATTGTGGAGAGAGCTCATTACAGACAAGCTCAAGTGTAGCCAGCACTTATTTGCAAGAGCAAACATATCATGAACGTCTGTGTTGCATTAGGATCTTTCCAGAAGACATTGAAACACAGCCAAGGTATCTTTACAGGCTCAGTGTTCTCCCAGCACTTGTTGGTTCAACTGTTCGTAAAAAATATAGGAGTTTGGGAGAGCATGGCTGTCAGCACCAGTAAAGATTTGCAGTGCATCAAGTGGCAGGAAAAAAGCAAATTGATTTAGAGCTCAGCCAGCCTCCTCTTTGCTTGAGCCTTCTAGAGGAACTTCAGGAAGAGAAACGTTGTGAGCTGCAGTAGGAGATGACTCTGGGGAGCCACTAGCTCCTGTTTCTGAGTTATAATTGGATTTCAGAATCCCAGAGATGCACTGCACATCCATCCCCACCTCCTGTCCTTAAATGAGTGGCGAGGGGCCTCCACCAGCCCAGTGACACCGGTTGCATTGAAGGCTTTGCAATAGTTGTGAGGTCTCCTCTTTGAAGTTTCCCAAGCCATGGAGCTCAGGCAAAGCATCTGAGGGAGCAAGAGCTGCCTTAGTTTGCCAGATGTGTCAAATCCATGCAAATCTCCATCATGACAGGGAGTCTGGTGAGTAGGAGATGTAATTTTGCTTGATGACTGCTGATTCAGTTCACAGAGAGGTTTTGCTGCACGAGTAGATTCCTGCTGGGGGAAACACAGCCAGACTGCCCCAGGTACCTGTATGGTGTGCATCAGCTCCTAATGGGAACATGAGGGATCCACAGCTGGTCCTTCACACACCTTCTGAACCCTTTCCCTGTCTGTTTGCTCACCTCAAACACATCTAGAGCTTCTGTCTATAGATACATTCCTTTTGCTCAAATTGACTTGCTCATGTGGATGCAGCCAACAGCCCCAGCCTTTTGGGGAGGTTTTGCCTGAGACCTTGAGTTTTAGGCACACAAGTGTCACTGTGGGTTTCTGGAACTTTTAGTTACTTGTCTCTTCTTCCTCTCTATTCTTTCCTTTTCTGTCCACCTGACACCTGCTCTGGCCATCTTACTGCTCAGACATGGGTCAGCCCATAAGGGTCTGGCATGGCAAATGTGACAGAAGATGTGGGGAAGTATAACATTTTCCATGGCTTAGTGAGGTATTTCTGTGTCCTTTTGGTAGAAAACACGACCATACCTTCTAGCTGACAAGCATTGCACTGAATAATCTCAGGAGATCAGGAGCACCTTTACAGTATCACATCAAGGCATTTGCTCTTGTGTTTCTAAAAACCTGGTGTCTCAAGCAAAACTCAGCTTTGTTTTGTCCACAGCCAAATGCAACCTCTGCTTCACTCTCAATTTGCATCCAAAGCATTAAAAAACATGGGTTCATCAACACATGCATGAGTTTTTAGTAAGCTGGGATTCTGCTTTCTGACAGCTCTGCTTAGGCTGACATATGTTCCTGCCCTTTCCTTCTGTGCAGGAATGTGTCTCTTCTTTTCCATGAAAACCTCCATGGTGAGGAGTTTCCTTTTATTCCTGCACATATTCTGAATTGCTTCATAAAAGTCACTGATGATGAGAGCTGGAATTATCTTTGGGTTTTATAACTTGGCTAAAAAAGTCTGTCTGAAAGCTAAATCTTGACGCATAAATCTCAGCCAGGAAATAATTTCGTTTCTCTCTTTCCATCAAAACAGCAAACAACTCGGCCCACTCCCAAACAGTTGCAAAGTTCTCAATAGTAAAAGGGTATTTTAGGAAAGGACTAAATAAAGAAATGTTACTAAGTAGCAGAGTCTCTAGGGTGAGGAGAATGTGGAAGGAAAAACATTTGGAATTATGCAATTTCTTAGGATTTTTTTTTTGTTTTTCTTCACTTGAAATGCTTCACAAATATCTGGAGGGAATGGAATAGATTATTGGTTTGATTGACTTTCATTAACACTGACTGCCACCAGAAGTGTAGGTGCTGTATGCCAGTACAGGGATTTGCATATTAACAGGATTAAACAGAGCAAGAACTGAGAGGTCACCTGAGGGGGTGACAGATTAAACAAATTGGTCATCCAGTTTTACAGTCTGAATTTATGTTGCACTTTACATGTACTAACCCTAAGCCACATCTGGCTGATGAAGAGAGGCCTCCAATACCTGCAGGAAAAGGTCTTTACCATTCCCTCCAAAAGCTTGGTGCCATGTTCTTGCTGTGCTCTTCCAGATTAGCTCACACTCCCATTAATTTCTGACCTAGATCATGAGTGAGAATAAAAGTTTTCTTCCATTCCTGTAAAACCTCTTGTGTATTGTTCTGCTGGCTTTTCTGCTCGTTTTCTGACCATTAGGTCCAGCATAATAAGAGGAATGACCATGACCATGTTGTTGCCTAACCACTCACACCCATTTTGTTGGTGAATGGTGCCTAGGGAATGGTTGGTTTTGTTTTCCATGGCCTAATAAAGGCAGTTGCTAGAAGTTGTCCCTTTGATCATACTTGAAACGTTGGTCTTGTGTCTTGCTCATGTACCTGAGCCATGTCTAAGTCATGTTCACAAAGCCAGGATTTTCCCCTTCTTGGATAATGTGGACTTAAATGCCTTGATCAGTGACACAGAAAGATACAATTTTTATATTGAAAACTTATATTGACTAAATCCTTCAATATTGAAAGTTCAATCAGTCACATGGTCCAGTGATGGGCAATTTGTCTAGGACCCTTACTGAACAATAAGTTTCCAGATTGCAGGAGACAAGGCTGAAGTTATGGGCAAATGCCTACCAGCACCTAAGGAAGAACCTGGTTTCTGGGCTGATACTCTGAATTTGCACAGAGAAGCACTGTGGCCATTCTGCATGCAAGTGAAATATCTGCCCATGAGTCCTGGCTCTTCTGTTGCTCCTGTCCCATACACACTATTCAGGCTTTGAAGATAGACCTTTCTAGATTAGATTATAATGACTCAGAAACTCTGTAAATCACAGATGTTCTGTAATCCCCATTTTTTGAGACAGGGAATGGAAGCACAGGGAAGCTATTTACTGGAACTACTCTTCCCTAGCTGATTATTGCCCTCATTGTAGTGGAGACTTCCAGTTCCATTCCTCTGATTAGGAAGAGCATTTCATGTGCCCTCTTTGATGAGGTGTGAAGTGCACGTGCTGCTTAATGAGAACAAACTGTTCAGATAACACAGCTCAGAATGACAGAGATTTTGTTCTTCTAGTATTATCATTGCCAAAGGACAGGGGAAGTGTCCTAATTATGGGACTAGACTGGAGCCCAGGTCCTGAGTTCCTCAGTGTGGGTTTGCCTTTTTTAATTTTGTGATGTTAGGCAATTTTTGTGGAGTTGTTTGGATGGTGACTGGTGTGGGTACTGTGTCTGCCACTGCAGGAGGGGTGTGAGGCAATCCAGATCATCTGCTCTTCAAGGCTGTCCATTCCCAGGCCCTTGCTATTGCTAAAGTGATGCAATACAAAGCTGGTGAAAGTAAAGATAACTTGTGTGTCAGAGAAATATGGGAAAAGCATAACAAATTCCACAGAAGAATTTTGGACTGATAGGGAAAATTAATTTCATAATCATGTTCAAAGCCCGTGCATACAAAAACAGTAACACAGACTTACAGGGGAATGCATTTTCTGCCTATCCCTAAGTATTTGGCCAGGAACAATAACAGATTTTACAGGTAAAAAGACATTTTTACCTGTAGCAGGTAAATTATGAGATTTTTTTTCAGACCTCAGTGCAGTTATTCACAAAAGAGCCAAACCCTAAGGTAGTGCATGATTGAACTGCAGCTCAGAGGTATCACCATGTGCTCACTGTGCAGTGGTGTGGCACTTGCTATGCAATTATCTCTCTCCAGCACAATTATTAACATAGGATTAAACAGTTGAGAGCCACCACTGCAACAATAACCAGCAGTGGGGTGTGTGCTTTATAATTTAGATGCTTGCAGGGAAGAGTTCACCACAGGGCATCCACCAGCCCTGTGAGGTTTTTGTCCTGTGTAACTGTGGCTGCAATCCTCCTTCTCCTAAAATCAGGCTGGAAAGAGTGCTCCAGGCTCATATGTATGGAGAGGCCTGACTCATGCTTCCCTTATGACCTTATTTTCCACAGGCATTGTAGCCAGCCCTGTGTGAAAAGCTTTTCCCTGTATAAGGCAGTAAGTTGTACAGCACATAGTGGGAATTTCTGGTCTGTAGGAAAGGCAGCAAAGCAGCAGGGAGAGATTTGGGTTTCAAATATGACCTTGTATTTCCCTGACCTTGTATTTCTGTTGAGAATTGAAATACTGGCCCAGGAATAGAACCTGATCTGAGGAATTGTACTAGAGTGAAAACAGCTTTTGTCTCCTACAGAAACAGTCATTAATGCCCCAAATGCTTAGGACCATCTGAACACATGCATGTAGGAGGGTGGTCCCCTAAATACCACATCTTTCCACCTTGAAAACTGCCTATTTGCCAAATCTTGCCATGTTCAGAATAGCCTGTTGCCCATTTATCTCACCCAGGGTGGTCTGGGGCCCTTTCAGGATTTACAGCCCACGCAGCAGCTGGAGCTGTGGCCAGGCTGCCTGGTGGGACAGGAATATCTGTGAGCAGCAGCAAGCTCCAGTCAGCCAGATGTTAGTGCTTGGGGCTTGTTGTTCAGAGCTGCTGATTAGTCTCCCAGGCATTTGGTGCCTTTCTCAGCACTGACATTAGTCACAGAGCTCCTGCAGATCACAGATGTTTGTTCTCCTTCCCTTTGTCTTTGTTTCCTCAACCTCACCAAGGCTTTTCCACTTCACGCCATGGCAACCTGTGACAGTTCTGTGCTTGAATGAGGGCTGGACCTGGTCCTGAGCCCCTCTGGCTCTGTCACCTCTCCCTGGCTGCTGGCATGGGGCACAGCCACCAGCTCCTTGCCGAGGTCTCCTCTTTGCTCTGGGCTTGCAGAGCTGCTCAGGAGCAGATGCAGATGCCCTTTGTCAAGCCCGTGTGTTTCACCCAGCCTGACTTCAATGCTGCTGCCGTCATGTTCATGCAGGTTCCACAAATCCCTTACTGCTGGCAGGGAAAGGCTTCATTAGAGCCTCTTGTGCTGCTCCTGTCGTGACAGGGGCGTCTCCACCGTGTGCGTAAGCACCGTGTTGGAGTTGTTTCCTACTGCTCAACTTAGTTCTGGTGCCTGATTCCCTGCTCTAAATTAGTTCCTCTGACTCATTCTCCAGAGGAATTTCTGTCTCTATAAAAACTGTAGAAAATGATCAGAAAGCCAATGTTTCCTGCCTAGGACTGAGGTTACATATTTTAGCAGGGTGATGCACAGACTACCACAAGGGACCCACCAAACACTGATAAATACGAGTCTGAGTGTGGCCTTTTCACTCTCCATGCTTTTCTGGGTCCAAATAGTCTCAGAAAATGAAGTGAAATGTCTCCAGAAGTTCCTATGGATGCTCAGGAGAGCTGTGAACATTCCCTCTCCCCAGTGGCACTGTAGGGCAGCAGGTTACCCCAGGGCACCTGCAATTTCTCTTTAAAATCCAGAAGCCGTGCAATCCAGAAGCAGCAAGGCATGCTCAGGGCTTCCCGCTGAGCCTTCAGCCAAGGAAATCCTATCTGTTTGTAAAGGCAGCTGAGCTGCAGCAGCTTGTGTGCAGTGTGAAGCCAACACATCCAGAGCACAGGGATTTATAGGGAAACTTGACTTTTATAGATGTTGCATTAACTCTAAACATTTGCCTTTCTCAGCATGGGTTCTCCCCCTGTGCATACAAATGCCCCTGGGTATGATATATTTTCTGGGGAGGAGACATGGCCTCCAGTTACAGTAAATATCCACTTCTTTGCTTTCTTGGGAGGCAGCATTTAGTGCATTGCAGTCACGCTGTGGCCATTTGCCAACACCCACCCACAGCCTGCTGGGGTTTGCTCGGCTTCTCTTTTCCCCCATTTTGGCTTATAGGTGACAGAGAAACAAAGGTTCCCTTTATATTATACATCAAATTAATTTTATTATATACTTACTGATCCCCCTTCTTCCCTCCTCAGTGACAGAAGATGTGGGCTTGGAGCATTTGCACTCTGAACCTGCTCAGGGGTACAGGGAGGTCTGGCATGTCCTTATCCCCAGGAGGTTCTGAATTCCTTAAGACTTTAATCAGCCTTGTTTCCATGTGTCCCCCGCTCTCCCACAGTCCATGCCTCCCACCTGTTCTTTTGCACCCCTTACACCCATATTTAAGTAAAGCTCAGCTTACAGACATCCCTGCAGCACCTGCCACACCAAAACACTTCTGTCAGGACTCCCAGGGAACTGTACAAGTTGTAATACATTAGACTGAGGTAAATCATACTTAGTGTCAAGACCTCAAACCAGGTATAATGCTACTTCAAACCAATCTTGTTCTCATGTAAATTAATACTGTTTAAGGGAAATGTTATTCTTCTTCATCTGATGCTGGTTCTCAGCTTCAGCTGCCTCTGGGGGTGGTGTATTTGGATATACTGTCCTTCCTTCAGTGCTACTGTGCTATAAGGTGTGTGCCCTCTACTTGACAGGACCACTAAAATAAAGGAGGTTTCTAGAAGCTGTTGTAGCACAAGGTAAAGATCCGTTCATTCAAAATTTTCAATAAATAGGAGCAAATCATAAGATGCAATTTCTCCTTTCCCTGCGTTCCCACCAGTGAGAAGGAAGGACACAATACACTTTGATTTTGGGTCTTGCTGGTTTTATCCCTTCCTTGGTATTTAATTAGTTCTCTGTGTGTATGTGTGGGGGGAATGGTGATCTAATCCTATTGAAATACAAGCCAAGTAAAACAAGTTTAGATGGAGCCATGGTCACACAGCAACTTTCAGTCAGAGAACAATACACTTGGGATAAGGTATATTAGCAAAGTAGTTTGAGGCACATTAGACCTAATTGGTTTTATTGTGACAATTGAAATACTGTGTGGGAAAAAGCTGAGTTGAAAATTAAAGTGGATACCAAGTTTTGGTAACTTTAGTAGCTGTGGTAATGGAAAGGTTCTGTACATATTATTGGGGAAAAAAAAAAAAGAGAGAGAGAGAGAGAGAGAAGTAGTGACTGTAATTTGGACATTTTCAGGATCCAGGCAGAACAAAATGCAGAAATCTCTGAAGCAGCCTGCTTGTAAGGCAGACTTAAACACACATTTGCTTGTTAAAACTGGAGAAATTATTTTGTTTGTCCTTCCTCAAAACATTTTCCTTTAAGCTCAGCTGGGTAGTGCATTTTAACATTCAGAATCATTTACCTATAACTGAGCAGCTCCATCCAGACGTGCACTGGATGCTCCTGCCCAGGAGCAGGGCAGGGCTGTGTCGGGAATTCCCACCAGGCGTGCACGGTGCCTGTATGGAACAAAGGCAGACGCTGCATTTGCTTGGGTTGTGTTTCTGCCTTGCAAACAGCTGTGCTGCAGAGCTGTGAGCTCGCTGTCCTTAAAATGAGCTCTGTACATCCCCTGGAACAGGAGTGGAGAGGCAGGAGCGGTGTCCTGGCTGCTGTCTCTGCTTTAGGACGCTGTGGACGCGTGTGCCACCCTAGGGCTCCTTATTCCACTTGAGGAGTTTTAGTGGAGGGAGTCCGAGGAGAGTGGTGTGAGTCTCAGCTGGCAGAGTTACACGGGGGCTGATAAACCCCTGTGAGGGCTCCGGGACCCTCTGCCTGCCCAGCCCTGCCCCGTCTCGCCAGGGGCACATTGGTGGGAGGCTGGGAAGCTCCTGGGATGCAGCAGGCACAAGGGATGGGGCTGAGCACCGAGCTCAGTCGAGGAGCAGCACCTCGGCTGCTCCTGCTAAACAGCTTATCCCGAGACTTCCCTGCAGCTCTCCTCCCAGTTCACCACCACATTCCTGTGGCGTGCAGGGCGAATCGCTCGGAGGAACGCGCTCAAAGGAACGAGGCAGGAGCGGCGTCCCTGCGCCCCAGCGCCGGGAAAAGCAGCTGGCTGGCCCCCGTGTCCCTCCCCTGCTGGCCCCGGTGTGCCTCCCCTGCTGGCTCCTGTGTCCCTCCCCTGCTGGCTCCTCTGTGCCTCCCCTGCTGGCTCCTGTGTCTCTCCCTTGCTGGCCCTGTGTCCCTCCCCTGCAGCCCCGGTGTGCCTCCCTTGCTGACTGCATGGTCAGCGAGCAGAGGAAAGGAACTTGGAGATGCCCCAGAGTGAGGTCGTACCCTCTGGATTTATTTTGCTCTTCCCGGAGACCTCCTGTCTCCCACTGCCTGGGCAGGGAATTTAGGGATTTACTGGCAGGACTGACTTATCTGCTCACTTGGCACGAGTGAGGTGCCTGTGGCCCAGGAGCAGGCTCATACCCCACACCTTTTTCCCCCTTTTTTGTCTTCTTGATTAGTGTGGTTTCTATGCTCGCTAAACCATTGACTTTTTTCCTTCACAAGTACAGGGAACGAGGTGTTGATCCCTTCCTGGGCACTGGCAGTGACAGTGAGGACATATTCCCATCCCCATTTCCAATCCTGGCAGAGGTGACTTGGTGTGACTGTCACTCGGTATCTTTGTTTCCATCCTCTCAGCAGCATCTCAGGCTTCAGGGCTCCAAGTGCCAGGGGAAAGCAATGCCTCAGGACAAGCTCTCGGTGTGGTTTTCAGGTACCTCCACGGCTGAAGCTCTTCTCACCAGTTCTCAAGTGCCCATAATGACCCTGCATCCTGTAAAACCACCCCCAGCCAGAGCAGGGGTGTAAGGGCTATGAGTTTGGATGGAAAGTGTTGGGTTTGAAATGGATGCCAGCAACACCCACTGCAGATGACAGCCACCAGTTCAGGTATTGTCACACCAAGCAGTGGTTTGATGCAGCTCAGAACAAAACTCTTTTTAAAGACCCCCAAGTGCCCATGGACATGGTTTTGGGTCTGTTTCCAGGGCAAGTTTCTCCAAACTCTAAGAAAACTATCTGTATCCTGCCCTTGCAGCCTCCCTGGGAAGTCAGTGGCATTCAGATGCCATTTGATGGGACTCACAGTGAGATCCATCCTAGTCTGAGATAGTTATTGAGGCAGGAGTCTCCAAAGGTGGTTCACTGAAGGGAAGTGCCTAAGGTAGGTAAGATATCTCCTCTAGGAAGTGTCCATTCCTCTCTGATGACTGTTGGGAAAGATGACTTCCCTTGACTAGCTACATCTAAGGAGCCTAAAGAGAAAATATGCTTTCAGTGAGGAGTGAAATGAGGAAGAAAAGCAGTGTTGAGACAACTTGGGGTGGGTGTAGGCTGGCAGAGGCTTCCTGTAGACAGTGCTTCATACCCCAAAGAAATTCCCATATCTAATATTTTGAATTAACTGGAGAGTTTTGCTACAAACATTACATTTCCTGTGGCAAATGACCCAGCAAGGTAACAACAGTCACAACAATTTCTTTCTCCATCCAGGTCCTATGCATCTTATTGACTCATATGAGGTCCTAGGATGAAATCCCAGTTCATCTCCATTAATGCCAATGCTTGGGACCCCAATTCTGTACACCTAAAATGCTATTCTTGCATCAGGCAAAGGTGATTTAACTCAGCACTGCCATGCCCCCACCACTTCACCCAACACGATGCTTTAAGACTTTTCCACACTTCAGCACGAGTGTTAGTCTTGGCTGAAAAATCCCAGTAACTGGAGGTTAAGTCACTCCATCCCAAACCCAATACTCCCCTCTGCCAGACCTCTCCCACTATTCCTTGACTCCACACCTTTTTTTCCATGCAGCACACTCACTCCCACAGGAAAGTCTTTTAGGTGGTGGGGCTCCGGTGTCCTTTAGCAGTGTGGCCATAAGGAGCATGCATGAGGAGATAGCTGGGACTCAACATCTCTCCCTTGGGTAGGTGAAGGGCAAGACTTGGGTGCCACTGCTGGGATTTTGGTGATTTGAGTCCTGTAACACTAAATACAACTATTTATGGACATTTTGTGGTGGATGAACACTACCATCACAGCATTATCCATGGCACCTTTACCCGCTGTGCCACTCAAATCAGGCTTGTAGAAGGCAGGTGTGTGTCTGTAAGTAAGAAAAGTGNGATATAGATATAGATATAGATATAGATATAGATATAGATATAGATATAGATATAGATATAGATATAGATATAGATATAGATATAGATATAGATATAGATATAGATATAGATAGATATATCTCAATCAGTTCAGGGTGTTTGGTAAGGGATTTGCCTGACTATAATGTGATGCTCCAAAATCAGTTTTTTCAGTTAATGACTGGACTGGATGATCTCAGAGGTCTTTTAGAAGCTAAATGATTCTGTGATTCTATTCTATTTATTACAGTGTTGATTTTTTTGACAGATTTTGTAAATCTCCTAGATATGATGAAACTTTAAGCTTGGCATATTTGTGATACGGTCTCTCAGACAACTACTCAAATACATTTAATATGCAGTTCCACAGCTGTAGGCTGTCTGGGATAAATCCTCAGGACCTGTGTGGCTCTTATGCCACCTTTCTCGTTACATCTCCTGGTACTGCTCTGGACTTGAGTGTACCACTGCTGAGGATGCCTTCCAAACACAACTGTGGAACAAGCAGACATGCAGACAGATCTTCAGACTAAACAACTCTTCTGAATTATGGGTCATTAGGGAATGGAAATTTTGAAGGGAATTTGTAACATTACCTACAAGGTTTGTCTAAGGAGCCATTTCCTAGTCCTTCTCTTCTTTTCCCAAGCATCCAAGTAGCAACTTAAACTGGTTAACTCCTCACCAGCTTGTTCAGCAGCTGGTTTGGTTATCCAGCTCTCGAAGTTACACAGTTCTTGGCACCAGTTTAAGGATAACTTCACTGCAGCCAGGTGAATCACAGCCCCAGCAGCAACAGCAAGGGCAGGACAGCATTCACACTTAAATATCATCACCATCATCACCACCATCCCCACTGCAGACTCCTGTGAAAAATGCTGTTTGTAACCAGCCAGTGAGAAAGAGAGGACTCCACCTTGTTATTTTGCTCCATGCAGAAGGAACAAAGTGTTTATTTTGCAGCTGGTAGTCTTGCAGTTGCAGGCAGGCATCCAGTTATCAAGCTGGGCTCTTCCTATCACCCACCCTGTTGGCAAACAAAGCTGTGCATGTCAGATAGTACCTCAGTTTTTTAGAACTGTGCTGTTCCTGTGATGTCTCTGAATATCTCCAGATAATTTAAGCTCTGAACTGTGTGTTTCAGGCTGGAGAGTGAGGACTGTAGAAAAACAGGATAACCAAATGAGCTGATTAGCTTTTGGATGGTGTTTGAGAAGTTTCTGAGTGGCTCTGTAGAGCAGATCTACCTCTGCTGACAAAGGACCAACCTCAAAATGTTTGGGAGTGTCTCTGGACTGAGGATAATACCATCCCTGATGTCTGTTACTCCCCCTCAACCAGCCCAGACAGATGAAATGCAGTTGGGTTCACACAACCTCCCACTTCAGCTGCATGAAGTGTTTGTTCCTCTGCACTGGATTCTGGCATGGGCCATGCCTATCTCTGCATCCACGGAAAATGCAGGAAATCCCTCTTGAAGTAGAGTTTCCACCTCATGTCTTCCCAACAAACTTATCTCCCTAACTAAGTGTCCTCCTTTGTGAGGATTTAAATTCAAGAAGTGTTCTGCTTGAGGTTTTGCAAGGGTTTGGCAAACACAAAAGCCAAGATGTGCTGGATGTTTTCAAAGAGCACTTGGACTGAACTGTGATCAAAACCAAGCTCTCTCCTTTTCAACAATTTTTGTCCCTCTATCTGTGAGCTCCCCATCTCTCTAGCATGCATTTATGAAAGAGCCCTAGTGAGAGAACAGCTGGGGCAAGAATTTGCCATATAGCAAAAGCCTGCAGTGCTTTTGCACAAGGAACAAGAGCTTCCAAGGGAGTGGAAGCAGTTGCTGTGTTTGTGTTGACTGGCCACGGTTTCCCACTGCTGGGGGTTTCCAAAGCAAATGAAATGTTATTCATCAAGGCAGGCTCCCTCCCCAGCTTTCAGTTGTTGAAAATACTACAAAGTAAAATGGAAAGAAACATGTAATCCTTCATCATCACAGTCAGGATTTACTTGTTTATTTAGATTCCCTGTCTGTTCCAAATGTTCTGCCAGAGAAAGCCCGTCCAGACTCCAGGAGTGCTTGACACACACAGAAAAATTTCTAGATGTATTTAGGAGATAAATCCAGCAGAATTGCCTGTGCTCACAGTGCAGCATCAAGATGAAGTCCCACATGCACAATAAAATATCTCAGGATGCTTTTTGTAGGAAAAAAAAAAAAGCAGGAGGCACCTGAGGAGAAATTGATTTTGATGTGGATCTTCTAAATCAGAAACTTTTTTGGGAACTGTCCTTGAGCTCCAGGTATCTCCTCTTTTTCTGCCAGGAAAATCTGTCCCAGATAGAAAAAAATGGAACCTGGTGTCTTTGTGTTCAGTAAAAGGAGAGGGTTGTGTTCAGAGGGTGATTCCTCCCTCTGCCCTAGGAGGTGCAAATCTGCCCCTGGAAGGGTGTCTCTCCCTGCAGACATTACAGGGGAAATGCAAAGAGAGGAGCCCAGACCCGAGTCTCACTTTTAGCTGCTTCAGAGAAGGCAGCTGAATCCCATCCCAAGTGAGGCTGTGTGTTGGGAACTGAACTCCTTTGCATGGAAACTTTGCAGCAGCCCTTGTAGCTGTTGTTTGTCATCCCACTGCTGTTGCTGCACCTACAAACAGGAAATAAGTGAGACCATAAATGTACCCAGAAGATGAACACGTGTTCAACAGATGTTTTACAACTCTACCATCACCCAACTCAGTGGCATTGAAAATTACCTGTGAGCTGTTCTTCTAGTGATGCCTTGGGGGCAGCACCTTTGATACTGCCTCTCTTATTTCCTATCTAAGAGCCACTGGCATGAGTGAACATCAAGAACTTGATGTCTCTTCTTGGGGCAATATTGCAGTATGTTGTATAGGGTAGAGTGGGTGGGGCAGTTTTTAGGCAGTAACCCCCCCAAATAATAACTTCTGTTAAAGTTATGGGACTGTGGATGTTTCTAGAGACTGCTGAGATCTTATGTTCTAGGGTTTTGCCTCAAATAAGCCAATATAATGAGATGTTTGAGACATCTCTGTTCTTGGAAAGGCAAAATAACCAGTTCTGTGTTTGGCAGGTGCTGTCCTTATTTCACATGTTGACATAAAGAGCAAAGGGCAGGATCTCATCAGAGCCTGGGGTTTCTGAAGGGCTGCTAAGCTGAATCAAAACTAGAGTTTTCCAAAAGGGACATCCCTCGACCCGAACTCCAGTTTAATGCCAGAATTAAGGCAGCCTTTCTCCAGAAATTCAATGTAGCCTCAGTGCATTGGACATATCTGACAAAACAGTTCATAAAAGTAATTTTGAATCACTTGTATCATTAAGGTCTACAATTCTGGGTCCTAACTAAATCCATGAGTGAAAGTAAAGTTCCCCCAAAAAATCATTCTGCTTTTGAAAAGTTGTGAGCTCTTTCCTGCAATGCCTGAATTAACCCTTGCTATGATGTTTTTTGTGAATCTCACCTGCTGCTGTCCCCACAGCTCATGTGCTCCTCGGTGCAGAAGGCCCTGTTTGAGGAGGAGGACAGAGTGAAGAAGCTGCAGCAGAAAGTGGCGGCGCTGGAGAAGCGCAACAAGCAGCTGCGAGATCGAGTGAAGAAGGGCAAGAGGTCTCTCCGGCAAGCCAGGAAAAATTCCAGGCACATGGAGCTGGTGAACAGAAAGCTCAGTGAGAAACTTTCCTCTGCAGGTGGCCAGATCCCCTATATTAACTCTTTAAAGCAGGAGAACTCCCACAGTACCTACATTAAAGTATAATGCAAGGGTAAGTGCTCAGGTCAATGGCAGTGGTGGATTTTGTCTGCATTAGATCAGGGTCTGGCCCTCACATCTTGTCTACACTGTGCTTCAAACCTTGCATGGAAAATGAATCTGAACTTGCTCTAGACACAGTGCCAGTTTAACAGGAATGCCAGCTGGATTTGGCACAGCCCAAATCTATGTCCTTGCTGTTCTCAGTGGACACTGGGCCAGACCTGTGCCTCTCCTCCCTCACCCACCTCCACCACCTCCAGGCTGTCTCTGATGGAAGTGCCAGCCCAGCCTCTGGGCCATTGCAGGCACTTGGTACAGGAGCTTTTCCTGCCACTTTACCTCCTCCTCATGGGCTGGGCAAGCACAGCTTGGGATCTAGAGATGGATGTGGTGGGAAGGACAAAGGCATGAATGCCCTTCACTCCCTTATCTTCCCCAGGCTCTCAGCCCTGCTTGAACTTGACTGAGGTCTGCATCCAGTGCCTGGCATAGGCTGTGTCCAAGACTTGGGCAGTTTGTGCCTCTCTTCAGCACAAAATATAGATGTGCCCAAATTGTCTTAAGACTGTTCCTATATATCCTTAAATATTCTAAATCAAATATATAACAACTTTTATTTTTCCAAGAAGTGCCTCAAGGCTCTCAGTAACTCCCCCAGGTGCCTTTATCATTGGTCAGCCAGCTGGGTTGGAAACCACATCATTTTGGGATTGTGTCTAAGATCTAATCCTGCAGTCAGGAGTGGACTTAGCCTATGAGTTGGATCAGGCCCAGCAGGAAATTTCAGATCCCATTCTCAAGCAGATTTAAGTTGCAGTGTGGACAAAGCTTCAAGTTTTGTAGTCACTGTTTGAGGTATAATGGAGGTTGCTGGGCAGCCTCACTTATTTACACTTAAAACCTGTAGAGATCACATCAATATCAACAGGGCATTAAAAATTTAGGTCGTTTATATATGTATATATTTTAAAATCCTATAGAAAATATTTTTATTACACATTTGATATAGTTTAATTTCTTAAAATATGAAGTAAAACCTGTTTCTTGGTTATGTCGCAAAAAAAGAAAAGTCCATCATATCCTTTATTAGGCATTTACAAACTGACTTCTGCTCAAGCAGTGTGGGTTTAGGCATCAGTATCCATGGCTGATAATGCTTGAAACAATCCCTGCACTTGGAAAAGCCCATATCAGCTTTCAAATGTGAGCTTCAGTCCAAGCAGAACATAAAAACTAACTCTCATTACCTTCCAGTTTTGCTCCTTTTGGAAATACTTTTTTTTCCCCTCTTGAAATAATATTTGCATTTCTTAAGATTCTGAGTCCTCCACAAGCTCCACTGGTTTCAAAGGCTCCACCTCTCACATCACCACAGTTTGAATTGTTTTCTGCTGGAGTCAGCAATGTTGTTTCCTGAGAATTGCTACAGAACTTAGGCTTCCCTAGAAGCCATCAAGAGATTTTAAAATTTAAATCCATAGAAGAGTAACTACTTTTTGTTGTTGTATTTTCTGATTTCTAAACTACTGTTTAAATAAATGAACTGTTTTTCCTGGGACAGGTATTAAAAGCTTGTGTTTAATTTTTTTTTAAGAAAAATATTCCCTCTGGTATTCATTCATGTTTTATAAGTGTTTGTATAAAGCTGAGAAAGTATAACTAATATACTTACACCTTTGCTATTCTTACAGATTTTCCAAACACAGTGTTGAATATCTTTTTCTTTTGGCTGGTATTTTTGTTGCTTGATGAAAAAAGTGGAATTTTCTTCCTGTTTCCCCCTTTGTCTTCCTCAAAAGAAAAAAATAAGTAAAACATTTTGTTCTCCTTGTAAGTTTTGTGAGAATTTTGTTTATCCTGCAAAGAAAACAAAAAAACTCTCCCCAAATGCAAAGTTCAAATGCAACCCAAAATGCTCTCATAAAACCCAAAAATGTTGTATCCTTGTGAGTTTTTTTCCCTTTCACTCCTGCTGGGGTTTGGATCATTTCCAGAGATAAGGACCAGCAGTCAGATTAGGTCACAAGTTAACCCTCTCAACAAGTAGCAGGGGATGTCAAACCTAAATAAAAATGCCATTAAAGTGTCAGCACTGATCACCTGTCCCTGCTGGTGACAGTATCCAGAGAGTGACCAGGAAAGCTGCACATGCAGGAAACACAAGTGCAATGAGGAGTTTGGGTTCTGTCTGCCAGGCTGGTGCACATCACACAGAGCCTGCCTGACACATGCTATGATTTTTAGACCCACTCCACAGCAATTTCAGGGATCAGCTCATCTGGAGAGCTGCAAAAAGGGCAAAATTTCATCCATTTGCAAGAGTAATGGGAAAGGCATGATTGAGTATGTTTCTCTTGAAAAGCTATGGGGGAGGGACTGAGATGAAGAATGAAGAGGAGGTTGGCATAGCTGGATGGGTTGGCAAGAGATGGTGTAGAAACCCCAAAAATATCCTGGCAAAAAACAGAAGACAAAAAAACTCAATTCCCATTTGGTCAGAAACAACACCAAATGTGTCAGCCCCCCTTGAAAAGTTGAAAGATGCTTTACAAATTAGTAACATCTGCTTTTGCAAAACATATCAGGGGCTTGAAGGCTGCCAGAACATCTGCAGGACCAATGCTAGGGGTTTCCAGAGCAGCTGGACACAACTGGAGACAGGGATGGGATTTTTGGCATCTGTGTTCACTGTGGGAATGTTTTTGTGGACAAATAAATTTTTCCTGATGGATTCAGAAGATGACAAGAAGAAGTGAAAGAGCAAAATTAATAGGAAAGAGGGAGAGGAGAGGAGAGGAGAGGAGAGGAGAGGAGAGGAGAGGAGAGGAAGAATGACAGAAAGTAACAGGAGAGGGGAAATTACTCTCTTAGGGATTGTCCTCTTTTAACAAGCAACACATCCCTCTTGTAGTATTTTTGTCACAACTTTTGCAGGACCTGTGTGTCTCACCAGAGTGGATAATTCAGATGGTGATCTGCACCCAAAACCACCTTGAGTTTTTAGAACTTTACTACTGAATTTTCTGGTTTTTTTTGGAAGTGGATGTTTATAGAAGAAAGTGCATCAAATAAACTATTCTCATAAATCCCAATATCATCCTAATTTAAAAACCCTACATGAATAACTGGGGAAGAACCACAAAGTGAGGGAGGATTTATGGGGGGCAGACACTGTTAGCAGCTTTCTTTGCTCCTTAACACCGAAACCATTGAGAAAAGAATTACTTCCTTATGTTTGAATAATAATTTAGGGAAATAGCCATGTTATTCTGTTTGGGTTTTGGCAGAAGGGGGTTTTGGAACCAATCAGTGTTTCAGAGTTGTATCAGTAAAGCCCATTTCTAATACAAAAAACCTCTTGCCAAGCTGGGTAATCTCCCATTAATGAGGCAAAGGAGCCCAAATTAATTTCTGAAAGTAGGAGAAAAAATATAGAGACAAAAGTGTAGAAAGCAGATAAAACCGAAAACATATGTCATTCTTTCTTTTAGTAGATCCAAGTAATTGCAAGGAAATTTCATTTTCCTCCCTGTTTAACCCCAATTATTTTCATTTAATCACAGAAATGCACCCATTTCCCTCCAAACCATCCTGCTTTGCCTGTGAAACATCATTTCCAGCATGTGCTTGGGTTCAGGCATGTTCCTAATCCCCTAAAACAAACACAGCGAGTAGGACAGCACGTCCCAGCACATGTGGCACTGCTGGGAGGGTTCACTGGCTGTGCAGGAAGCCAGGCCAAGCCATCCCAACAGGGATGTCTGGGAAGGCACAGCAGGGATTTAGTGGGGTAGGAGCAACACTGTCTTTGTGAGGAATCATCTTTTTGGGCATCAGAATTTGGCACAGATGATACCAAGCTGGGTGAGAATTGGGAGTGTTGATTTGCTGGAGGGTGTCCCTACAGTAGGAGCTGGACAGGCTGGTTGGGTGGACTGAGGCCAAGAGAGGAGATTAAATAAGGGAAAACCCTGCACTTCAATGACAGCAACCTCATGCAGCACCACAGGCTGGGGGAAGAGCAGCTGGAAAGCTTGCCAGTGCAAAAGGACCTGGGGATGCTGGTCAGCAGTGACTGAACATGAGCCAGAGAGTGTCCAGGTGGGCAAAAAGCCAATGACTTTTTGCACCTGACTTGTACCAGCAATAGTGTGGCCAGCAGGATCAGGGCAGTGATTTTTCCTCTGTGCTGGCCACTGGTGAGACCACACCTTGAACCCCAGGTTCAGTTTTGGGCCTCTCAGTCACAGAAAGACCTTGAGGAGCTGGAGAGTGCCCAGAGAAAGGAATGGAGCTAGTGAAGGGTCTGGAGCACAAATTTAGTGAGGAGCAGCTGAGGGAGCTGGGAGCCTCAGCCTGGAGAAGAGGTGGTTGAGGGGATAACTCATGGTTCTTTACAACATCCAGAAAAGAGGCTGTACAAGGCTCTTGCAGGTAACAAATGAGACTGCAAGAGGAAACAGCCTCAAGCTGTGCCAGGGGAGGTTTGGCTTGAATATAAGGAAAAATTTCTTCACCACAATGATTGCCATGCCCTGGAAAAGGCTGCCCAAGGAAGTGGTAGAGTCACTGTCACTAAGGGCATTCATAAGATGGGTAGATGTGGTACCTGGGGACACAGTTTAGTGGTGAAAAAAGCAGTGGTGGTTTAATTGTTGAACTAAATATTCTTGAGGGTCTTTTCAAACCTAAATGATTCAATGATTCTATGACTTGGTTGGTTTTCTCTTAGCTGGGGTTTCAGGCATCACACCACTCCTGAGGTGCCTGATGGTTCCTCCTGGTGAGAGTTCCAGCAGTTGCTGGCTGCTTTGGTTAATGCTGATTCCATGCAATGGCATCTCCCCCTCTGGCTCTCTGCCTATGGACAGCAGTTTTTCTTTTGACTGAAATTTTCCACAAACACAGAGCTATTTCTCAGAACAAGTTTTAGGTGGTAAATAATTGGTTTGCAATGTTAAAATATAATCAGTGAAGTGGCATTTTCTCTGGCAAACTCCCACTTTGGAGTCATGACAAAACTTGACAGAAGTTCCTTCTCTGTGCCCCTTGCCCCAAGAAAAATAATCAGGAAGCCTTTGAAATGTTTTGGGTTTACAATGCACACGTGCTCAGCAAAGACTTTGCAGTGCTGCATGGCTAAAACCACAGCAAATGCACTAAATGAACCCTCCTGAGCCTGTCCTTCCCTTGACAGTCCAGCTGCCACAGGTGTCAGCACAGACTGCCTTGCCAGGACTGAAAGAAACAGATTTTTATTGCATCTAAATCTCCTGGATGCCTCTGCATTGCCCAGGGGTTTGTGTATGTGCTGGAGGTGGTGTCTTAAGGATGAGGATGCTCCAAGAAGCTCAGAAAGGACACAAGGAGTGGTTACAGGAGGGACACTGGAGCTGGGAACACTCACAGGGCCAGAATTGCTCTTACAGAAGTGGCCACCAGTACCTGGATTGGAGACATGGAGAAGGTCCTGGAAAAGGGAGAGCCATTTGCTATAGTCTGTCCATCAAGAGTCTGTGTAAGGGAGCCCAAGGAGCCCCATGGAGAGAGAGACAGCCTCTGTCACTCGTGTTTTGTATCAGCAGAGGGCCAGGAGCTGCTCAGCTCCAGCTTTAGCTCCAGGTGAAGGACCAGGCTGGAGGGCAATGGATAAGTGATTCCTTCTGTGGTGGGAGTGGCCCAGGCAAGCTGCTGACCCAGGGACTTTGCTTTTGGGTGGCAACCTGGCAGCACAGTGAGGAGTAGAGGTGAGCTCAAGCTGTTGCAGTCAACATCCAGAGCACACAAAGTGGCCTGGCTCCTTTTCTTCATTTTTACTTGCTCTTACAGACTCTTGAGATCTTTTCTGCAAGAAAGGCAGTCAAAAGGAAACCAAAAACCACATGGTTTTGGAGGGTCACCAGCTGCCAATGTGCAGCCTATATATCACAGTCTGGGAACAAATGCAACAAAATACTTCATCCTTCCACTGAGCACACTGGGTCTTTAAAATGCTCTAAGGAAGGTTTTGCATGATCCCTCTTCATTCAAAGTCAAGCAAAGGCAGCAAGATGCATGTAAACCACCCAGACCATACAACAGATTAGTGGCAAGTCTGCATAAGAGAATTCAGGGGCCCTTGACTTTTGGCACCTGCTCCAGTTTCTGGAACTGTCACCTTCTTGAGTGGGGCGGGGAGGGGAGGTGCCAGCACATCAGAGATGTAGAGCCTTGCAGAGTGTCTTGCAGAGACGTAGAGCCTTGCAGAGTGTCAATCAGAGCAATCTGCATTAGGTGCCAAAACTTGGATTGCTTATTTAGACAGGAAAGCAACTATCTCAACAAAAGGGAGGGGACAAACGTCCTCTTGGCTGGAGCAAAGCCCAGAGAGGTCTCCTCTGTTTTCCAGTGTCAAGAGCTCTTTTGATGGCCTTTGACCATTGAAAGATTTTACACAGTCCCCATACAGAATGTGAGTCCTTCCCCAGGCCTGCCATGATCTGGCACTTCTTATAGACCCAGACTGCCTGGAAGGAGGCAAACTGGGAATTCCTTCCTGACAGGAACCACGATGCCCATGCATGGAGGATGAGGAGAACTTGGGCAGGTAAACCAGCACTCCAGGTGGAGTCTCAGGGGCAAAACCACTTCTTTTAACCCCATTGCCCAATGTCTTCATGCCTTTCTCACCCAGGAGATAAGAGTGCAGATGCTCCCATGGGGTCACTGGTGGCTTGGGAAGGGGTTGGAGGGATCCTTGTGTAGAGCTGTGCCAGGATCCACCAGGGAAGGGCTGGACCAACCAAGAAGGGAGGAGGAAAGTACAGATCAGCAGGTTGTCCCAGATGACATTTCTGTTCCACTTGCCCTGCCCAGAGAAAAGCAGAGAGCCTCCAAGGTCAAAGGCATTTATTTATCTGTCATGCCAGTAAACCCCAGGCAGACCATGGAGAGGATGAGATGCCTGATCTCTGCTCACCATCCAAGGACAAACACATGGCCACATCAGAAGGGGTGCTGAACTCTTCCCATGCATTTCCATGGGAACAGGGCAACTGTTTTGTTTTCCTCTCTTTAATATTTCTCTTATGATTATTTCTGAAATACTCTGCTTGCTGGAGACTTGGCCTAAAGAGATAAGGAAGCGAAAATGTCACAGACTGTTGTCAATGAATTATTTTTCCCATTTCTTGATGCCAGGAAAAGTAGTTATTGCTGTAGGAAAGGCAGATCATGGGTTATGCTGTCTTCAAATTATTTGTTTCAGAGATGTTAGAAATTGCAATATGCACCTATAAGTACAATGTGTCAGCTGGAAGCTGGCAGCAATGAAAACCATTTCTTTATTAAAAAGAAAATATCTCATAACCTGATATTTCTTTTCTTGTCCATACATAGATGATTCAGGTTCATTTCAGGATTGCCATCTATTTTTTAAGCATACAAAACATTTTGCTCCCCATGAACACAAGATGAAGAGCTAACTCCTGCCTTAGGAAATGTACTTTATAACTGTGTCTGGAAGCAGCACTGCTCACCAGGACAGCAGGGCAGTTGTGACTTTACATTTTCAGTAGCTGTATTGATGCTGTTTATGTTAAAAGTTTCTGATCTCTGCCTCAGTGCATGGAAAAAGTACTTTCCAAACTGTCAACAATTTGTAACAAAAACATTTGGTTTTTCTCTCAGTATCTTTGCTGATACCTAGTGTAGTACTTCGGTGGAAAATCCACAGCAATTCAGGCAGGTTACAATGAATGGCTGAAAATTCTTCAGCTGCAGACAGTCAGCCAAATCTCCTTTTAACCACTGGTCACTGGTCACTGGTCACTGGTGGATCCCCAGCTTTGTACATGGCTGGGTAGTACAGTGCAGTGTGATGGTCCCAGTGCTGCCACTTGCTAACAGCCTCTGCCAGAAATCACCACCTGTAGTCACACCCTGATGTCATCTGGGAAGTCCATTTGCAGCCACATATTTGATACCTCACCCTATGGAGACAAAAACCACCATCAATCTGAAATTGCTCCAAGGCAGGGTGCATGGTCAAAAATTAAGGAAGAAATTCTTTCTTGTGAGGTTAAAGACACATGGGGAGAGGTTGCCCAGAGAAACTGTGGATGCCCCATCCCTGGAATTGTTCAAGGCCAGGTTGGATAGGACTTTGAGCAACCTGTTCTGGTGGAAGGTGTCCCTGCTGAGAGCAGGGGAACTGGAAGTGCAGTCAGAGCTGTGGGCAGCCTGGGGACAGGTACTGGGGTTCCAGCCCCAGCCCTGATCCATGGGGAGCAGTTTGTGCCACACTCAGAGCACATGGGACATGAACTTGGTTCTGTGCACTCACTTAGGGGCTGAACGGACTGGAGAAAGCAAAATGTAATCACACTGTTTAATTAAAAGATAATGGAAGCTTTCCAGTCACATTGTCACAGCCCATGCAGAGACAAAAATCCCTGTTCTCCTAGAGGGACAAAATAAAATGCATTGTCATGCTGGGGATCAAGCTGATCTGAACTTCATATTCCTCATCTGCTGTCTTCTTAATTCTCATTGCTTTTAATTGACCGCAGATTTTCTTTGGTTTTGCAAATGCAGTTTTGAAGCAGATCCTTTGCATTCTATATGGAACAGGCTTCAGGGTATGTGAGCAGGGCTGGTGGGGGGCTTTGCACTGCTGGTAAATAATGATATTTTCTCTGCAGCAGGAGCCAGGGTCAAGTGAGATGCGAAGTACAGAGTTCACTGCTGAGCAAGGAGCAGGAGGAAGCAGCACATTTCCAGCCATAAAACAGGGGGACATTAAGAAGTTACAGGCAGCTTTGGCAACACAGAGATCATTAGCCCAGTGGGTAGAAAATGAATTGCAGATGCAGCAGCTTTGCTGGAAATCCAGAGGGGAGGAGGTGGAAAGGAGCAGTGCAGGCAACAGGCAGCTGCCAGTGGTGATGGAGGGCAGCCACACCCACACTTCTCATCAATGTCACAACACTAAATAGGGAGAAAATTGTCCTTCTCACGGGTAGTGCTGAGTCCCCTGCCTAAAATGTTAATCTGGGCACCAAACTGACAGCAAAGAGAATGGGGGATGAGTCAAACCTTTGGGGACATGATGAAAGACCTCAAAACCCACAGAGGTTTGGGCTTTCAGAGCATGTACTCTAGCCACTGGGCTGAAGTTCAGTTTTGGGATATAAGTAGGTTTTTAGGTCTTCTCCTAAATGACTTGCTTGCAAAATTAAAGGAAATCTGAGAAATAGGAAATGGAACCAGGTTTTAGCTTCACTGTTTTTACTGTTTTCTTCCTCTCATTCTTCTGTGGAGATGTTTGCTGAGATCCTAAGTTTTCTCTTCTGAAAACATATATTTGGAGGAAGAGCCAAGGACACTGCAGATTGATTTTCTGAGTTTTGCTCAGACTCCATAATATAAGTGGCAATTTAGTAGGATAAGCTCATTCCTTTTTTCACTTTTATGGATTTCATTAAGAAGCATGAACAGGCAAGAATTCCTTTAAGCAATCGTATTACCAGCCTAATTTGCTAGACTTTCATTAATGCAATTAAAGATAGAATGATGCAATGACCCAGTTCAGGACCCAATTAAGACTGAATCAATAAATCAGTAGGTTCAAATCACCACCATAAGGCCACAGATAATCAAAACAAGTTATGAGGCTGAAGCTGAACAGAACTACTGTATTACACCTCCACAGGAGAATTTAAAGAATTAAATACTTTGCAGTTGGGGTGCTCAGCTCATCTTACTACAGCCAGCTTAGTGCCAATGGGCACAACCTGGTACAGGTCCCTCAGCTGCTGGGGGCTGTGGCCTGGGTGCACAGCACAACAGCCCTGCCAGGCCATCCACAGCTGTGGGTGTCCCTGGACATGGTGACTTCCAGGAACAGGTGTCAGGACCTCGTCCATCTGTTCAGCCACATTGGTGCTAAATCATCTCACCAGTCTGTCACCATCTCCTTCACACAGATAAGTGAAGCCCCCAAGGTGTTCTGCTAACAAACCCTTCTTAACCACAGCTGTTGGCTCTTTCCTGAAGGTCTCTGAGGAAGAGGAGAGGAACTGCTGGACAGTCACTTCTTTCCCTAGATTATATGGGAACCATCAGTAAACTCAAGCATGTGGTGTCTTCTGCATACTGCAAACACTTAGAGAGGGAAGAAGTTCCTCAGTTCAAGCCTCGAAGGTGATTCTCAGTGGACTCAGCAGTGAACTTGATGTTTGGTGGCAGCAGAGCTACACATTGTCTTCAGAATTCAGCCATAGTCTGATCATAGATGAATACCTTCTTTAGATATTGTGACCAAAAAGCAACTGAAATACGTGCTAAAATCCTATCATCTGAGTACTGACAAGGCACAGCAGAATAGTACCAAACCTTCAATTAATGCCATGTTTCCCTCTGCTTTGGTCTGATAGAGATACTGTAATAATATAATATTGTATAATATAATACAGATAATATAATATTGCATTCTACTGCATGGTATTACCATATATTATAACTCCAAGTGTGTGTCCAAGTGTGTGTACTTGTGTTCTATTTGTTGAGAACAGGAGTTCACCTGTCAACTCCCACTGAAGGTCAGTATGGGCTCACCATGACTGTAATTCTGGTTTTCCTTTGTAGTGGATCAGGGACCTGATTCACTTAGGTGCTACACTGAGCTGCATTGTGTCAAAGAGTTGGAGGGAAAGTTACATTTCAGATGCTACTATGAGCAAATGCAAACTTGAAGATGTGATATGTGATATGTGATTCTTAATATGGTTTTGTTGCAGCTGGCCTGCAACAAAAAGAAGCATTAGTTTGAGATTTATTATGCATTTCTGGTCACTGTTAGACTGCAAGCTGAGGCACAGATGTGAACACAGCTCTTGCTTCTGCCCTAAAGAAAGAAAATGAAAAACATACAAGAGTCTATATGGCGCCAAGGAAAGCACAAAGTTTGTGAGTTCGATGGGAACAGCAAATTGCCTCTCAGCTCTATTATTATTAATTTCTCTAAACAAAACACTTTCATGATGAAGGTAAATGAATCATTAATTGACCGTAACTTTATCAGCATATTGGAATTATAAAAAGACCCCACAGATTAAAAAAGAAACTCTTGAATTCAGGATAGACAAACAAACTTTGGAAGTCAGGAATTTATCCCAGTGTAATCCAGAAAGCCCAAATAATCTGGAAACACTCAACTGAATACCTGCAGTGATAGTCCAGATGGTCCTTCTTCCCCACCCCCACAGATACAGAAAATGGTTATCATCACAATAATTCAGCAGGGCTGAGAGGGCCCACCAAACAGGGACTGCTAGGCAGAGCACACACCCATGGGGATGGAGGTGGATTTTCCCCCTGAGGGATGTTCAGGGTTGGGAGGAAGCTCAATATGATGGGAACAGCACATCCTCTTATCCCTAGGACAGTTTAGAGTGTGCTGGGAATGCTTTTGGGCAGTGCAGACCCATGTTTTCTCCCCATAGAAAGCTGCCCAAAGGGATCCTCACAAGACCAGTAGGGTTTTGTGGATTCACAGAGCTGGGAAGGTTTGGCCTGAAGGAAGAGATTCAATGTAGGCATGATCACAGAGGGTAGGACTGTTCACACTGCACAGGGCTGATTTGAAAGCTGTGTGCAGAATGTATCTTCCTCAGCATCACCTCCTCCTGAACCACAGGGGTCTGTCCCTGCTCAGGTTGGATGGTCCTCACAGATGTGCACCTGCACTTTCCCTGCTTTAACAGACATCACTCACTCAAAACTCCTCTTGGCTGTGAAAGAGGAGCTCCCACTGGAGCCCTGGTTCTGGGAAGGGACTGTTCTGGAGAGCAGGAGTGAGAAATGGTGTTGGTGTAGCACAAAGAAAGGCTGATGTATGGCATAAGCCAGACCTAACTGCACACCTAACTGCAGACCCAACACTCTTCAGAGAAAAGCCTTCAGAGTAAGGACAGTCCCCCTCCCTCCAGTGCAAACATGGCTGTGGATTTTGGCAGGGTTGCAAGCAAGATATTTTCTACAGTTGAATTTTGGTCTTGCCCCTCTGGCTTCCCTAATCCTTTATCTCCCTTGTTGCAAACAGCCAAGAATTTGTGGCTAAACACATAGTGACATCATCAGGATGTCACACATGAGGATTTCAGTGGTCCAGCGGTGATCTTCTGCCCAGTCTCACTGGGAACTCGTAAGAGCCTGGTGCACTCTGAGTGACCACAACCTATGGAGGAATCCATGACTTTAAAACCAAAACATGAGGAAGTTTTCCTGGCTGAGATTTTAATTCCATGGTGAAATGTGGGACAGACCCTTATTTAAGTGCCAAATTTGAGTTAAATCCAGCTAACTTACACACAGGTGAGAAGGACGTCCTTAGTATGAAAGGAATGTCAGAGTTCAGGCTTATGTCACATGGGAAGACTGCACAGTCTTTGCACAGGATCTGCTGCTCCTCCTGACACTGCAAATCATGTGTTAGTGCCTCAGTGTCCCACACCACCTCTAACAAACTTCCAGACAGCATTTTTGTACATGGGTGTACTTTTCCAAAGATGCATCTTGCCATGGATGTGCTTTTTCCAGAGCACAAATCAGAGGTTATCTCACTTGTCCTGGTACAACCAACCATCAAAACCTGATTTTGAGATCAGAGTTGTTCAACAAGCTCACCACAGCTTTCAAATACTTACCATGTTGGTTTTGGGGGTTGTTTCTTCATTCACAAAATAAAAGCTTTATAAGTAATTTGCTTTTCTCTTTATATTGCTGAGAGTTGGCCATCATCACTGTTGTTTGTTTCAGCTCTGTTACTGAAACCAGGTGTCTAAAACCACCCAGCTTTGGCCTCAAGCACAGGCCTACCTTCCTGCTGGGCATGTTGGCTTTGCCACCTATTTTAATGGGGGAGGAATCCTTGTGTGCCAATGAATGAAAAGCAGAAAATAAGAAACAACAGTGGAGAAAAATAGGAGGAAAAAATGAAAAGCACATAATAACACACCCCAGGAACATAATTTGGGAGAAAATTAAGTCAGTGATGGAACACACTCAATAGTCTTTGGAGAGCACAGCTGACTGCAAAGGGACTCAGAAGTTCTCACTGGTGAAAATCTTGTCTCCTTTGATGATTTCCACCACAGGGTGTGTAAGTCACCAGAACCAACTCAAAGATGCAGCAGCCTCCAACAAGCACATGTTCTTTCCTCAGCCCTACACAGATATTCTCAGTGCCCAGGAGACAACTATGTCTCCATATGTTGACATTCAACACTTTCCATCCACAGCTTTACAAAAAATCTAAAGGACAAACCATCCTTTATATTTATTTCCCTGTGGAGTGAATTGGGGAGAAAGAAAATCTTATTATTCTCCTTCAGGACCTAAAGGAATGTCATTGCATAAAACACAACAGGGCAGTGGAGCAGCCACAGAAATTATTCATTCCCTTTCTTGCATGTGGGTGGAGACTCATGCACTCAGAATCACCAGACTTCACATCAGGCTGATTTAATTGGATTTATTGGAGGAAAACAATTAGTCATCCCTTTCAATTGTCATTATGATAGAAATCTCGATATGTATACATGATTGTCAAGGCAAAGAACCACTTGCGATGTAGCCCCATTAACAATTTGCAGAACTGCAAACTCATTACGCAGATAAAACTTTTGCAATGCCTTAATACATGCATGGAGTAAATACACATTCTCCCTTCTTTTTGGACATGGATGCTGTTATGAACTTGTAATCAATCACAAGACCTGCAATATTAGGCACACTGACATTCCTTGATTAGGATTTAAGCCTTTGTAGAAAACATGCTTGCATTTTCATTAGAAGTCAACTGAGGGATGTTTTGCAGTTGGGGATATTTGGGGAGTCACTATTCTGGGCAGACTAGGATTTTTTTTCCCCACTGTTTTCTGGCTCAAATAAAGTATTTATCTAAAAAAAGGCCCAAACAGCCAAAATATTGTTTCTCAACTAGAGGTCAATGTACAGCAGGTCACTGACATTGTGTTCACCAAAACACGAGTTGCACTAACTGAGCTGCAACCTTCCACACTCTTCACTTTGGGGGTCATGCTTGATCTAAAAAGACTCATCATGTGTGATGCCATGCTGGGCTCAGGGGAGACAAGATCAGAGATGGAAAAGCTCAGAGCTGCTCTGAGCAACCCCCTAGGAGCTCCCACCCACCAGGGACCTCAGCACACATCCACCTGTGCATGAAACCTTGCAGCAGGTGCTGCCTCAGCAATCTGAATTCAGGCTGGTTTACAACTGTAATTGATGATTTGTGCTGCCATACAGTGATTTGGCAATGGCACAGCCCTGGCTGAGCATCAGCCTTGAAGGGAGGCTCAACACTTCTTGGTGTGTTTGGCCACCATGGAGAATAATTTCCAAGGACTACGCTCCCCAGGCCTGTTGCTTGGCATGCCCTAGCCAGGAACACAGAGAAATTTCCCAGTCCTTTCACATTACTCTGCTTTGAGTGTTGGGAACTCAAGCATCTTCCACACAGTAGCTGCTCAGAGCTGGGACCAAAGCCCTGCTGAGGCCCACAAGAGGTTTGGGCTGGAGTTAATACAAGTACCATGGAGCCATCCTGTACCCTGCCTTGGAAAGACCAGCACAGATGAAAAGGAATCAATGACTAAGGGAAGAGAAGGCAAGGACATGGTTTCTGTGTGGAAGAAGTACCACACCAAACTCTTCCATGGATAAATGGTATTGCTTGGAGGTACAGGGATTAAATGGTAGTATTTAGGTGGTGATGCTTTGGAAAGGATGGGATAGTTTAGCTCAGCTGTCTGCCCTATTTTGTGCAGGCAAAGAATCACAGCATCTTGGTCCCCAAAATGCAATTCATTCTTCAAGAGGTGAGAAAGAACTATCTTGAAAGAAGAGAAAAATACTAAGAATTGAGTGAACCAATCTGAATTTTCACTAAGGAAAAAAAAAAACCAAAAGGAAAAAAGAAAAAAAAACCAAAGAGACACACCAACATGTTGCTTAGTAGCTCTGAGTGTTAGTGACCCAGGGAAGGAATTTTTGATGCATCAAATTTCTAACTGTTGTATTAAAAAAGGGATTCTCACCTCCCCAGCTCCCTGCTTCTAACCTGTGTATGTGACTGCTGCCTAATTTTAAGCTGCTCTGGATGGTGACTCTTCCTGCACATGCTGCAGAGCACTCAACAGAAAGACAAAATACATTACCAGGCTTTGCAGTATCTTGTTTACAAAACATCAGCTTTTGCATTTACTTCAACTTAACAATGGATTTCGAGTTACAGATACATTGAGTCATTTAAAAGCGATACACAGAAGTAATTCCCTCAGAGAGAAGGTTGGGTTGAATGTGCATAAAGAAAAGGCTTGGGAAATACAGAAACAGTGAACAGCAGTTTAATACATGCAGTGCAGTATCATGCATTTATTGGACAGTTGATGCCATCATTAGTTCAGCAGTGTTTTTTCACAATGCTTGCGAGCACACATGCCCTGATTCCACTCTGGAGTATGGAAAAACTCTAAGAGCCATTCCAGTGACCTTGGCATTTATGAAGATGAGGGGAAAAAAATAAAAAGCTACCTGGACAGATAAGTGGCACTATTGGTGGTGGGGAAGGGGGTCTTGAAAACCAGAGTCCAGGCTAAAAAGCTTCTATCTTCTGCTACAAACATTATTTACACAGCTTTGACCCAACCGTGCAAAGTCAGACCAAAAATCCTGGACCAACTCCTGATCACTCACTGGAGGGATGTGCAACCCCTGCAGCCACAATGTGCACGGGCACACACAAACACACACGTGTGTCAGAGACCAGACAGGGTGGGAAGGCAGGACCAGGCTGCAGGGATGTGGAAAAACAAAAGGGATTGGGTAAAACTTGCTGCTGGGCATGAGATATGGGATGCCTGGTTTACCAGGGGAAACAAGAGTTCATGCAGTGTTTGTGGGCAGGTTGCTGTTGCCTCACTCAGCCATTGCTGACAGGGATTTGCCAACTAATCCTCCACTCTTGGTCTTGGTGCCGTTTCCCTTGGATATTGCAGTCTCCGTGTGTGTTTCTGCTTTTTGCTTGAATGAGTGTTCCAGTTCCTGGTGCAAATAAGCACAATAAGGAAGGCAAAACTCCCTTATCATTAATAATTTCTGGGATACATTCAGGCCCCAATTCAGACAGGTAAATATGCATGGGAGCAAGAACAGGAATAATTGCATCAAATGGGAATTTCCATATGCTGAATGGAAGCTACTTCTGTACCTTGGGGCTCAGCCTAGAAACTGTTATTTTGCCAGTAGGTGAATCCCCTGATTCCTTGGAAAGAGCAAAAGGAACAGGCTACAGCCTGCATGATCTTGCTGGCAAAGTCAATCTGGTGTTTTTATCTGGTGCTCATTCAGTGCTGCTCAGGCCTGGAGCTGTTATCACAGGAGGAAGTAATAGCACAGGTTTCCCTAGAGCTGATCTTGTTAATGCCAAGTTCACATCAAAGGGCAATATCCTCTCTGCTTGCCAATGGCTGAAAGCTATCTGGCTTTCTCTGGAGGTTTGCTTCCCTAAAATAGGAAGGGGACAGCCTTGGAGCCAGCTGCAACTACATTTCATGGGCACTCTGGAGGCCCATGTTCTGGTTTGCAGAGGGCTTGGGGACAAAAGCCTGAGATTGAGGGTTATGCTGGCCTTGGGACAGAAAAAATCTTAGAACAAGACCTGAATTTCATCAGAACCAGGCAGGGACCCAAAAGAACTGGTGATAAAAATATATTGTCAGTGGCTATAGAAGTACACAGGACACATGCACAGCAGAAACCCTAATCCAATGCCTACAGCAGAACTATGTGGAGATGTCTACCAGTGGGATCACATCCCTTTTTGTGGTTTGATTCATATCAGGAATGAACCAAATTTCTTAATTTTATTTCGGCACCACAACCATAACAGACACACAAGGCATAGGTAAAATCCTACTTTTTTTTTTTTTTTTGGTACCCACTACTCTAATGGCACCTGTACAACAGCAACCAGGACAGAAGAGACAGCAGCAGCAGAGTGACAGTCCCAGGAAAGCAACACTGCCAGGTTTTCCCCACACTCCCATTTCCCCACTAGCCGTGTCGCAGGGCCAATATCCATCTCGTGCTGCAGAAGGGGTGATCCAGCAGAGTTAGGATGCACTGGGAATGAAGTCACATGCAAAATCATCAGCAGAAGCCCTTGCCACTGCAATACTGACTTTCAGCTCGCAGAGTTCATGGGCAGCCTGTCCTCACAACTTCTTCTGCAGGCTAAGGGGCCAGATGGAGCTTTTCTGGATTGTTTTGTTTTGTTTTGTTTTCCCAGCAAGAGCATTGCTGTTGGCATCAGAGATGGCCTCTGTGACTCTGGAGGTAAAAATCAACAATCAAAGCTGCAAGCAAAGAAAAAGAAGGGGAAGGAGCTGAGGAAAACAAGTTACAAAGGAAAAACACATCGGTACCCGTAAAGTAAAGCAGGAAAGGGTAACAAACAGAGTCCAGGCTGAAGTCCTCATGCAAGCAGCAATTCACAGATTGTTTAGTAGGACAGCTCATTGCAAAAGAGCCCAGAGTGATTTTTCTACCTAGTCCTTCATGGCAAGGCCAGCTGGGGATTTGTTTTGAAGCTTCTACTGTGGAGCTATTTGGCTGTTCCCCCCATGTCCACATTATTTACTATAGCTTTGCATTCTCCTGTGAGAGTGGCTGAGCAGAAGCAGGCTGGGGCAGGGGAAGGACATGCAAAAGCACTGGAGCATCCCTGGCAAGCAAGGCTGGAGTGTTTGCCCTAACGGGCTGTGCTGCCAAAGGGCAAATGTCTCCAGCCCTCCCCATAGATCTGGCCTGGGTGCTGCCAAGTCATCCCTGTTAACAGATGTACCCAGATTTAAACTGAGAAGTTTTAGCCAGGTGATGCTTCAGGAGAGATCTTTAAGCATTTGGTGAACCTCAGTCAGGTCTCCAGCTGTTTTTCACTGATACCAAAGAAGAGCTCCCCACCACCAAAACTGTAGCAGAAAGAAACAATTTTTGCTCTTAAGTGCTTCTGTTCCTTATGATCCCAGCAGTTGACAGCAAGCCAAAGAGAATGATGATAAATTACACAACCAAGGCAGAATATTACTTGCAGAAACAAAACCAAATCACACTAATTCCAACAATGGAAAGAAAGAATACTCCCCCAACAAAAAAACCACAGAAAGTACCTGGCAAGGAGGGGCAGCCAGCACATGGGAAGCCCCTATCTGCAGGACAGCATGTCTGCCTTTGCTCCTGTCACTGCTCTTTGTTTTGGAGATGAAAATCTATTTGTTTTTCTTTTGTCTGCAAGATTCATTTGGATGCTGCATTTTGATCAGTGGCCACAGCAACTGCTTAGGTCAAGCTCAAATCAGACCTCAGGTTTCAGAGGGAACACTTGAGCCCTAACCTTTAAAACTGCCCTAGAGACAAAATTATTCCTTAGCTAAATCCTGCTTTTGGTTGCACGTGTATAAATGTGGGGAACTCCACTGATGTCACACAGGGAGACTGTCTATTCACAACCTGCAACTGGAGCAGAACTGGGCCAGCTGTGCTTATGAAATCACAGGGTTTCAAAATCCCTTGAATTTCTTGAGGTTGGAGTCTCTCAAAACTAAAACTTCCTTACTCAGGCTGGTAAAATAATGAGGCCTTAGACTGAGTTTAAATTGTGTTCTACTTGTGTTTTGATGCATTTGCAGCAAGACATAAAGAGCTCAGATGTAAGTGCTGATAAAAAGTGCATGGTGGCAATGGCCAGGCTATGGGGACAGGCGTGTGACACGCAGCAAGGAGATCTCCTGCCCTTCAGTCTGCCCAAATTTTGGTCAGAAGTCTTCACTGTGGAGATTATATGGAGTTTTGCTATAAGCCCCCCACAGTTCAGTATCTGCTATCTTTTGTAAAATGAGAAGTTGAAGCCTTTTCTATGTGAGCATCCATGCCAGCTGCAGCACGGTGGGGTGCACAGGGGGCTCACTCAGATGTGTCACAGCCCTCTGAGAATAGGGAGCAGCTTGGCACAGAGGAAACCAGAGATCTGGTGCAAGAGCTCTGAGTGCCACCGAAGGAGTGGCTATTTCAAAGAGTCAGTGCTCACTGCCACCTGTTTTTCCACCTTTTTTTTTTCTTAAGGGTTTTTGTAGCATGATGGATGAAATCCTGCTTTACCGTGTGAAACCAACCAACTAAAGCTGGAGCAGGATACAGAAGTCTCGATGAAAAATACCTATCTTATGGCTTTTCCCAGCCCAGGCACTATTGCCTGATACATTCAGCTCTGTCTGTGACTGGCTTTCACAATTTCTTGTGCAGGAAAGTGAGGCAAGTGTGACAACAGAGCACACTGCAGGGATTGTGCCTCTGGCAGAGATGGACGTGTCTGGGATGTGAGGAGTTCAGAGTGCCCAGTGAAGGGCATCTGCCTCTGCCACCTGCCTCCCCTCTCACCTCCCCAAAACAAAATCAGATGGAATTTCACTGAGGTAACCTGGAGGGAGCCCTTTAGCAAATTTGCTCTTTTCTGTTTCAAGCTGTTTTAATGCACAGCAGCACAGCAGTTGTGGTGGTTGCTCCTGAATGATGCACCAGGACAAAGAGCTTGGGAAGTGCATTCAGTAATTAAAAAATGGGTAAATTTGGCTTGCTTTGGTATATGAGCTTCTGGGGAGCAGGGAGAGCCAGTGCCACCACTGTGCCTTTTAGTGAGGTCCTGCTTTCCCAGCTCAGCACTCCTTGTCAATCCTCAGCCTAATTTTGATGGAGCTACACTGCACCAGATCCTGCACTTTGCACCCAAGAACCTGACAGTGCTTTATAGAGGGCTTCAAGCACCACTCCTCTCCTCTTCCTACTTTTGGCTACTCTGGGAGGTGCTGAGCATCAGCAATGCCAGGCAAAGCCCCAGGGAGCTGTGGGTGCTCAGAAACTCTCTCATGAAGCCCTTGGGCTGGATGCACCCCAGGTCAGAAGTCATGCTGTGGAGAAGCTGGTGAATTAAATATCTTGCTTGAGGGCAGCACAGCAAATCAGTGGCAGAGGATGATGATTCCCACCCTTATATCTTCCTTTTCTTTCCCTCTGCTCACAACACACAGCGACTGGAAGCAGATGGGAGCTGCAGGATGAGACTGTGCTCTGTCATTTCCCTTGCACAGCTCTGGTCAGCTCCTGCCTGACTCTGTGTACCTGCCTCTCCTCTGAAACAAGGGTGCTGATCCCCAGACAGGAATGAGGCCAAGGATGAGCTGACTCCCAGCTGGTGGCATTTTAATTCTCCCCATGGCTTTCAAGGAGGAGGATGTGAGGGAAAGCAGCAGTTTCTTAATCTGAGCAGTAACAGCTCTGCTAAAGCTAGACAGACTTGCAGTCCAATTTGAGGAGCAAGAAATGGCATGCCATTAAAATCCTCCCATGTTGCAAAGTTAATGCCAATTCCTACCTATAGAAATAGCCTATCCCCCAGCAAACTGGAAGAGGGACATTACTTGAAGTAATTCTTAAAAGAAAAACAAAAAATGCTCAGAAAAGTATTTCTATTTAAATAATCCAGTTGAGATGTTTGTAGTTAATGGAAAAAATACAACATATTCTGTTACCTACACTGAGAAAAGAGTAAATCACTGGGGGAAAGAATGAGTGTTCATTAGTCAGAACATTGCTAGACTNCGGGCCGGGGCCGCCGCCGGCCCTGCCGCCCGCCCGCTCCTCTCCGCCCCGGCGCTCACTTGCTCCCTGTGTGCACTGTGGTCACCGTGGTGGCTCTGGGTCTCCGGTCTCCTCCTACCGCAGAAACGCCTGAAGAAGCAGATGAAACAAAACTACAGAGAGTGGATGGAGACATACCTAAAAGGAAAGCCAGAAACACAGTTAGAAATGTTGGGTTTTGGAGGCGGGAACTTGGGCAAAGCTGAGTTTGTTTCGTCGCACGCTACGGAGCGGAGAGGATTGCAGCTGGAGAAGGGGCTGCTGCTCTTCCTGCAGTGGTGGCTTGGCTGGGTACCCCCACAGAGCATCTTCTGCCCACAGTCATTCACCTGCTGCCACCAGCAGCAGTGCACACACATCTCACAGGGACTCAAGGTCCAGTGTAGCTATGGGTTCAGCCACACCGATGCCACAGTTCCAGGGCTGAAGACAGAGATTGTGGGATTCAAAAATCCCTCCAGCACTGTGCTTGCTCAGAATCATTTCCTCCTGGGCATTTTTCAAGGTGATTAAATGTCTCATCATGACCATCTAGATAAAGGAACAGACTGCACCTGGGCATCCTGGGAGGCTGCTGGTAAAGAAGTACAGTGGGTCAAATTGGTTGCTGAATTCCAGTAAATCTAGAGGCAGTGTAATTTTGTGTGACTTGGACGTGACTCTAGTGACAGCTCACATTGCTCCAGGCTTTGCTGGGATGTCTCCAGGACTTCCAGCTGAGACGTAGCTTGTCGTGAGGTTGAGTATCTCTTGAGTACCAGAATTCTGGTGCAACAAATGCTGTTAGGTGGGGAGGTGGCACCTTGCTCTGATAAGGTACAGGCTCAGAGTGATCAGAAATACAGTTCAGTTTTCCAGACTGGTGAATAAGGGATGGATGGAGTCTATATTAATATATTCTCAAAAGTCTGGCATGGCCTTTTGACTCTTCAGGACCTTTTTGATACTTTCTAGGACTTTTAACTACTTTACCATGCTTCGAGGAGGCATTTCAATCTCAAGGATGACTATGCTGTACCTCTACTTGGCCACATTCCATTTCCCATTGACATTTGACAACTTGGCATCATGCTGCAACTTATTTATTGCAGCATGATGCCAATCTAAACTGCAATCTATTGCAATTTATCTATTAATCTATTACCTTAAAAATATAGAGCTCTAGGACCTATAAATAATCTAGGCAGTCCAGTCATGACTAAATTGAATAAACCAGGATGGACTGAGAATCAGGCCAATACACTTGAGAAATCCTGACTGATACCCTTAGGAATCCCTTCCTGTTTCCTTACAGGTAGCATAATCCAGCCTAATGCCTGATCTCTGCTCTGCCCTGCTACAGAGGTTTCTGATGCAGCCTGACAAAACCTACTCTAAGCAAAGGCCGTCATTAATTGTCTTCAGTGATGTGAAATTGCTGCATTTGAAATGATTTGGAGAGTTCATGAAGTGTCTATGAATAGCATCAGGCAGTATTCTATTGTGCAATGGTGACACAGCTGGATCATGTAACTTGCTGTGTGGGATCTTTCTCGTGCAAGGGATCTGTACCCAGAGAAAACTGCTGAGAAATAAAGAGGTAGGACAGAGACTTCAAAGATTTCTTTTTCCTATCAGGAGGTATTGGGTGGAATGTATTTGATATGTCAGCTCTCTCCTAACTCCTTGTATTTGCTGCTGGCTCTCCTCATTGGTTCTCTGGGGCTCCAGCATCTCATAACTCTTTAGATGATTTCTTTGAGGAAGGAAAGCTCTTCTGCATTATCTGCCCAGCTGGACTTAATCTGGGATGCTTGGAAAACTTCCAGTATTTTTCTGCCTCCTATTTCTGGCATGTAAAAACTCATCCTATCTTAACACATCTGATTTAATCCTTCATGTCCTGGTTGACTTCACCACTGCAAAATATGGTTGGATTCTGCACAGGGACCTGCTGGTTCTGTAGTGGTTAAATAGATTTCTTTCTCTTCCACCCTTTCTGTTCACACATGCTTTAACACTTTTCAGACTACTAACTGCCATTAATTAACACCATTTGAGATTAATTAAATGGATGGATGGAGATTAATCCCCCACCAGTTTAGCAGCAAAGCATTCATCAGATGCTCTAGACCTGGCTGGGGTCCAACCTTGCCATACTGCAACAAGAACTAAAATCAAGGGATGTTTCTCCCATGCAGGAGGTTTTCTACATTGCTGCATGGCCAGTGCATGGTTGGAAGTCCTTTGAGGATGGTCAGCATCACTCCTTTGCAGGTGCCAGGTGTGTGCCAGGAGCACAGTGATGTTTTGTTGGCAGCAGCTGTAGGATTTGGCACTGGGATCACAAACTGGACACTGAGTATGATCCCCACCAGGCCCAGTGTACAGAGAGAAGGGTCTCTCCCCTGGCTCAGCCACATCAGGCTGAAAAGGTATCTCACAGAGGACCCAGAAGGCAGAACCCACCCCAGTTGTGGGGGAAACTGTGCCCATAGCAGCAAGAGGGAGCAGTTTCCACACAGAGCCACAGGGACTGTGGCTGGTGGCATGTCCTCCTCAAGGAGCAGGGGGTGGCAAGCAGGGGTGGCAGAAGCAGAGAGCAGCATTATCCAAAATCCATCCCGAGTAACAGGTGCTTTCAGCTCCAGGATAGTGCAAGGTACAGTCTAGAAATGACTACTTCAGTCCACAGCAAGGCATTCCTTTTTAGTGCTGCACTTTGAAGTAACCCCCCTGAACTGTAAAGTCCACATCCCTACATTTTATTTCATAAAATATCCACAGATGGACAGGAGAGAATAAAAGAAATGCTCAGAAGCCAGAAAATAAACAGGCTTCATTGCAAAGAATGCATTTCTGTCTTCCAAACAATCCCTTTGCTTCCATGTCCCCTTCCCTGGCATTCAGAAAAAATATATATCCCAAACATCTGAGTCCAGTGTGCATCTTGCAAGTATCAATTATAGCACAAAACACACATGGCAGAGGGCCAAGTCCCACAGTGGTGCAGAGAGCCTGAATCCTGCTCAGACAAATGAACCTCTTTGTGCAGGAGTTTAACTTGGACCAGGGAGAAGCTGGGTCTGACTGACTGGATCAGTCTTCTCCATGCAAAAGGAAAGTAAGGCAATTTTTACAGAAAAATGCGCTATCATAGTCCTGTAAACTCAAACATGAACAGTTTGAGTAAACTTTTTCAAATTTCAACCAAATACAAAACTTTGTTGCTGTGGTGGGTCTGGGTCTTTTCCCCAAGAAAAGCCCTTTTCCTCCACAAGAAACTGTGATTTTCTCTCAAAACTCACCAAGCTAAAACCCTCTTTTCTTTTTTTTTTTTTAGCGCACAGACTTTTCCAATTGAAACCCTACTTTTTCGGCCAGCCCAAAACTACGGCACGCTCCAAACCCTTATTTCAAACGCCTGCTTGCACAAAGCCAAACCTAGGGCAGCGAGGACTGCAGCCTGGGGCTCAGGGAAAGGGGAATCCCGAGGATCTGCTGGCAGCAGGAGCATTCCTGGGATGCTGGGTACTCACAATCTTTGCGCGTGGCCGTGTCGGGGAGCGGCGCGGCGAGGCTGAGCGTGCCGGGCACGCCGGCGCTGGCGCTGTCCAGGCTGCTGCCGAGGTGTAGCCGCCTCATGTGCCGCACCACCGCCGTGGCGTTGAACGCTTGCTGGGGAGACACAGCCAGAGAGAGATTGGGGATGGAAAGAAACAAAGCAGAGGTGGAAGGGTTACTTGTGCTCCTCGCCTGGCTGCTCAGAAGGGAATAAGCTTGTTATGTTTTAAAATTTTCCCGAATTCTAAACTTGAAAGTGCTTTATCAAACCTTTGCTCTCCTATTCTCGGCTGGGATGCAGCAGCCTACAAGAAAGCCACATTTGACAAATCCATCCCTGCCCCAACAGGCATTTCTTCGTGTCCCTGTGTGGTGCTGACCCCACCCCACCAAAAACCATGGGTGCTTTAGCTATGAGCAGCCCCAGCCTCATTTCTCACACTCATTACATTTAGTACTTGGCAAACACCACCCTGCATAAAAGGCCCTGCAGGGTCATGTAACCTAAGCCTGGATCAACCATTTTGACCCCAATTTTGGGCCACAACAGCACTGCCCTGCTGCAGGGGTGGCTGTATGGCAAAGCTGTGTCAGTGTCACCCCTCAGGACGGGTCGCTTACTCTCCATTTGCTTTTTGCAAAGTTCTTCCGGATCTGAGCGCTGACGGACTCGTGGATGTTTTTGTTGAGTGCTGTATCTCCAGCAATCCTGAAATGGACAGAACAGGCACATTTTAAGAGATCTTTTCCTCCCCTTAAATAATCTTACTTTTTCCCCTCAGCAGAGAGGTTGCTCCTAGGTGTGGCTGCACCTGCAGTGACAATGATTTCATTCACAGACCGGCTCAAACTTCCCACGGCTCTCTCTGCTGGCAGCTGTGGTGGAAAATCTGGGGCAATAAAACCCAGTGTAGATAAGGCTTGTAGGTCTGGCAGCTACAAAGAGGTATGGGCTGATTTTGTTGGTGCATGGCTGCTTTCCATCACCATTACAGCCACAGATGAAAACATTCTACCTTTGTGTTTTTTCTTTACATCCAAAGACTTAACATCAACAGGTTGAGACTACTTTTAGCCTCAGCTATGCAGAAGCTTCCAGAGCCACTCCAACCTGTCTGATTTCTGTTTGCACTGGAGATTTTCCTGCCACCCTGCAACTTACATAGTCATTCATCATGATTAATGTAGATTTACAGTAAAGCAGAGACATGGACACTCATTGAAGCAGCACAGGCTACGCAAAGAGCTTAAGCTGAGCAACACTTAACCTAAAATAACTGATTGATGTTGCATAGTTTCTTGAATAGATAAAGAAACATTCAAATCTTAGCTAAACTCCATTATTTCAAGGAGATTTTATTGATTCATTTAACTCCTCAAGGTAGAGCAGGCATCGATGTAAACTGATGCTGGGCCATGTGCTGGAGTAATTAGTGCTATCTAATGTAGGTGATGCAAAAGGCAAAGATTACCTCGTATGTTGTATGATACTTTCAGAAATAATTTTTTTAGCCACAATGTAGAAAAATAATGTGCATTAGCAATAAAAAATAAAAAGAAATTTAATAATCCACCAGGACCAGAGTCTCCTAGTCTGGGGAGCTCCAATAGGATAATCAGAAGGTCTGGGGGACCCAGCAGTCATCTAGTCCTTCTGCCCACCCCAGCTCAGTCAAAATAATTTTGACAAATATTTGACAAACCAGTCCCTAAAGATCTCCGAAGATGGAGACTCCTCAGGCAACCTATTCCAGTACCTCACTATCTCCTAGAAGACATGGAAAATAGTTTATTCCCTTCGTCTTTGAAGCATCCTTTCACATATTTGAAGACTGTTATCATGACTTCTCTCAGTCTTCTCTTCCCTAGACTAAACAAACTGATCCTTTCACTGTTTCTTCATAACTCATGTTCTCTAATCCTCTGATCTAGTGAGCTCCTCTGGACTTTCTCCAACTCGTCCACATCTTCCTTCAAGGGCAGCACCCGAACTTTCTCTGTTTTCCAACTAAGGCAGCAGAACGGCAGCACTGCTTTGTGCTTTTAAGAGACAAAATTCTGCTTACATAGCCCAGCCTGCTGCTTCCATTTATGTGTCCCATGCAGTGCAGACACCCCTTTCACTTTGCCCAGGTCATTCCAAACTGTAACCCTGCTCTTCTAAGGACATGCTGCTTTTTCTGCCTTCATGTCCTTGGCACATCTAAGAAGTGCTGAGACCAGCCTGGTCCAAATTGCTGCCTGCCCTCCAGCTCACAACAGTCTCCCAGTACCTTCATCAGAGAATGGGTTACCCTTGGGAGGAAGGACTAAACTCTCACGTCCCAAGAGTGGAGACCCACTAGCCCCATCCTGTTGAAACTGAGCTCCGCTCTGTTGGGTTATTCAGGAGTTCTGGAGCCAGCAGACTGTGGGCAGGAAGGAGCAGGGCTCCCATTCAGGAAGGCTCTCATCCAGCTGGGAAGGGCCCTGCCTCCCTGCCACTGCCATTGCCATGCAGCCTCTGCCTCAGGTAGGCAGAAGAACTGGGCAAAGCACAGCTCCCAAATGGCACCTGACTTCCTCTCTTGGGTCCCTGTGCTGTTGATAGAGGAAGGGAGGTGTTTGGCTGAGAACTGGATGATCTTCAGATCTTTCTTTGAAGATGATTCCTTCTGATCACCTTTCCCACTGAGAGTAAGGCAAGTTGGATTTCCTGGATTCCCCACCAGGGCCAGTGAGGCACTATCTGGGTTAAGCATCCTGTTCACTGCTCCATCCTCTGTCCTGCACAGTGAATATTGCCAGGCTCAGCACACACCCTGATGGATCCCAAGCAGTCCACACTCCCTGACAGGCCCTAGCAGAGTTTCCTGGTGGGAATGCAAACCCTTAGTCAGAGTCACTCCAAAAATGTCATGAGCACTCTGCTCTGTCCAAGAACACCTCCTTGGTGAAGGAGGTGCCCTCAACACACACCAGCTGGGAGCACAGAACTCAGAAGAAACTACAGGCCAAATCATCCCTTCAGTAACTGATCAAAGAAACCAAGACAGAAAATTCACTCACACTGGAAAGGACATTTTTCCACCAAAGCTAATGACATATTTTGCTTTACAAACAAGTTGGTTAACAAACTCTATAAGAACTGATCCTGTTTCCCTCCTGTCAAATCTTATTTGGAAACATAGATAGAACAAGATCTTGGGACACGATGTCCTTGCCAGCTCTTACAGAAGATTGCTCTTGCCAGTTTCCACAAGGATTTGAAAATACATTTTTATCATATGAAACTTTTGATTGGGCATGTAGCTCCAATACAGGCTATATTTTTTTTACTGTTGTTTTTAGTTTAGGGATCATTTTCTGAAATGCTGGTGGTTTCAGTAAGAAACTGCTGGTTCCAATTGTTCACAAACTGCCTTCTACCACCCCTAACTCTATGTTCACTATGCAATCCTTGTAATTCCAGGAAAAAAAGTCTTGGTATCTGGGTGTTTTCCAGATAGGCAGAATAGTATTTATTTACTTCACAAGGGGATGGACAGACATCCTGTGAAGCCCTCAGATGCTACAGCAGTGGAACCATCGCACATCTTTGGTCTCTTCAGCAACATTAGCACCTTGCAGAAGATAGTTTCTAATCAGAGCAAAAGAACAGCCCTGCTGGGGCTAATTTAGTGCAGCAGGAGCTGTTCAAACACGTGCTGGAATGCTGAATGTGTGGCTCAGAATGCAGCCTCACTGCCAAAGCTAGGAGTGGGATTGTTCTCCAAGCTGCCTTTGAAGAACTGCCCTGCTAATCCTGCGATGCTGTAACATGAGCACTGTGCTTCCAGACTGTATTTTGCACTTGGAGGATTTTGTAACTTTTATGAAATACTCGTGGTGTTATAGTGTTTATAGTATAGTTTTACTTCTAGGAAAACAAGAGCAATGTTATCATGCCTTTGCTGTTGGTGCTTTGCTGGAGATGTGGGGGTTTCAGGACATGGAAGAGGTGGAAGTGAGCAGGGAGAAGTCCCATCTTTTGTACTCTCAACTGGCAGATATGAAAAATGAGATACTTTGGGCACACAGATCTACTCTGTGGTGGGTGTAATGAGCATTCTCACATCTATACCAAATGTATTTAGTCATGACTTTTAGTTCCCTCGCTGAGAAGAGAAAGAATAAAATTAATAGATATTGGTTTTACTACATTTATAATTTCCCTTCCACATTTCCCTAACTCTCAAAGTTCGCAGGCTACACCATCTAAATTTTCTTTTAGGACAAAAATACCCTAGTATCTTTCTTTATTTCTTTTTTTCTCCCTCCCATTCTAGCACAACACATACGTTGTCTCTAGAAATCAGCTCCATTTTCACTGAGAAACTGCAATCAACTTGAGCTAATCAGACTGATGCTTATCTAGTCCTGAACAATAGTTTCTGGCTTTGCCAGAAACTTTGAAGTTAACTATGTCACCACTGAAGGTTTCTCTTTTTTTTTACCAACTGTACTACTTGGCCCAGTAAAAGACATTGCTTCTACCTACCACACACATACACAAAATTCAAATGAAACTAATCAGAATAATGCATCATCTGTTATCCTGCTGAGCATCACCAAGAACCAAGCAAGGATTGATTAGTCTAAATAGAATCTGGATTTTCTCTCAGGATTACCATTTGCAGCACCTGAAAGCAGTTTCATCCTAACCATGCTTTGGGGAACTTCATGTTGAAGCTGGTTTTACATCCAGTTTTAAATATATAACTCTCTCAATGCACAAAATTGGACACCAAGAGACCAAGAATAATGGCTCCCCATCCCAAACACATCCACTAAAGCTAAGAAGAGTATTTCTCATGAATAACCGTAACAAATCTAATCCTGCACATGAGAGGAATCTAATCTAATGATCAAATATTATTTCATAGTATCTAATTTATTTTAGCTCTCTAGCTGACTTCAAACTTATCACACCAATTTATCTGGCTGTACCACTTCTAAGCTTTGAGGGGAACAACCAACAAAGACAAAACCAGCAAATTTCCTTTTGGACAGTTCTTCATTAGCATGCTGCAAGCAAATATCTCTCTCATCCTCCCTGCCCACAATGGCAGGCAGAGCCTTTCATCTCCCATTATTTTCTGAACCTTCCTTCTGAAGGCAGCCAACTCAAATGCTGTGCTGGCCAAAAAGTGCTTGGAAATACTCCTGAGTATGATGACAGGAAATGTGGAGTTAGCTGTAATGGATAATGCTGAGGGATCATAACTCTCCTCTGTGCACACACACACACACACACACACACACTCATCCATGCACGTATATAAACATACACACACTGTGTGTGTATGTTTACACATATACACATTTATATATGATGTTCCAAAATAAATAGAGTGTGGGCATGAACTCGATAAGAGTTTGATTTAATGTTGTAAACATCAGCAGTTCCCTTCAGGAAGGCCTTTTCACACTTCAAACAGTATTATCTGAGAACTGAGCTCTTTGTAAACCATGTCCTTTCCCTGGGTGGAAATTATTATCTGCCTTGTGCTCTGAGGCACATAATAAACACTTGGAGACATGGTCACAATTTGCAGAGGCTCAGCCCTTGCCAGAACTTTGTGATTCCTCAGAGCAGGCGTGGCTGGACATTGGCACATCCCAAGGAACCTCTCTCCCTTTGCACAAGCAATGGGCAAAGGCCAGGACCACACTCCTACCTGCAGACACTGGGGTCTAACTGGTGCCACAAGCTCCTTCTCCCTTCTGCAGCCTGTGTGTTTACAATCTCTATGTGGAGGCAATTAATCCATTATCCTTTAATTTAGATGTCCCAAAGTGCCTTTGATGCCATAAGTGCATTCAGCACACAGCTTTAAATCTCATTTAAGTTCACTTGGTTAATGCATGATGGAGTAAATAAATGCATGGCAGCCCTTCTAACTTCTGTATTAGCTTCTTAACTGTTGGACTTCGCCCTCATCCTCTGAACACTGTTTTATTTCCCTCTGATCCAAGCTTGGAGGCTGAATTTGGCTCTGCAGGGCCTGCTTTGACCTGATGGGGAGCACACTTCAATAATCCTTGTGGGTCCCTTCCACCTCAGGTGATTCTGTTTCTATGAGTCTATAGCTGGGAAAAACACATCCTCAGGTTTCTGCTGCTCCCCTCAATCACTGCAGACTGCCCTAAACAGGATGTGGGCTCTGACATGGCAATATATTTAATAAACTTAATTGCTGTCTTTAATATGAGCCAGGGAAACATTAAAATGTATCAAGCTACAGCAAAATCACTCCATTCTTTTGTTACCTTCATTTTCCATGTCCTTTTTGAAAAGTCACAGTGGGAAAAGCTAAGCAGAACATTGCACCTTTGCAACACACCATAAACAGTGCAAGCCTCAATGAAAGATACATTATAAAATAAATAACTTTTCCAGTGGAAAGCATAAGTCACCAGTATATTAAACTGCAGATATCTGTATAAATGGACACACAGAGTGGAGTCATTACACCAACAAGTCTCACATATTGCACTGTTTCTGCTACTACAATTATTAGCCTCCTTTTCTGCCAGCTCTGAGTTTAACATACCATCCCCCTGCCAAGGCCATTTGATTATAAATAGCAAGACATCACATAAATGCAGGCATGTGGCGAGCAGATACACTGCAGGAAAGTGGGCCATTGGGAAGAAGTATTTACTTTTTTTAGGGTCTGATCCTGTGCAAACATTTAGTCATGCGAATAGCTGTCTATTCTGAAGTAGTTTCCCAAAATTCAAAGATATTATTAACCTTAAAGGCACAAAATTAATACAAGATCTAGTCCCTGCAAGCCCTGTTAGGAAGGTTTTAATGGAAACAGAGTGATTAAAATAAAAAGCGTGGTTTAGAATCAGTTTGTTCTTCATAAATACTAAATATTGAAACAACAAAATCTCATGGTCAGGTAGCCATGTCATGCACAGTTAACTGCTTTTTAGCACAATCAGATTATAAAATATGTGTTAATTATTCATGATTTGATAGATTTCTTCCTAATTTGTGAAGATCCCAATGATCTGACACTGCAGAGGAAAATTTCAGAGGAGGAAGAAAAAGGGAAAGCTGGAAAATGTTACTACCTGAAGCCACCTCACTATATATATATAAATTATCTACCATTTGCACAGCAAGAGTGACCCAGGGAGGCCTGTGTTCTTCTGGTGCAACAAGGAGGCAAACCCAGCTCTCACTGAAGTCTGGCAAATCTCCCATTAGCCTCAGTGGAATCAGGATTTCCCTGAGCGGGGGGTTCAGATGTCTCACTGTCCCTTCATGGGTGCCAGAAACTGATGCCTTGGGAAGGCTGACCTGGAACAGAGACTGGCCAGAGCTAGAGAATAAAGGTATTTATTGAAAGGCCTTTAGGGTAACCTTGGGTAGGACAAGAGCCTGGCCAGGGCTACACCCAAGGTGGACCCAAAATGGTCACAAAATGGACAACTGGTCACAACGTCTCACACTTTGATAAGTTTTGGTCCATTTGTATATTGGGGTTTAACTATCCAATTGCAGCTTCAGTTTGTGAGGTCTCATCCTTCTTGTTCCTCCCGTCAGCCCCACTTTGTTTGTGTTTTTGGGCCTGAAAGTTGTACTCCTTGTCCTTTGTCTTCAGCAGGAAAAGGATTTGTTTTGTCTCCCTACTGAGTGACACTGAATGTAAGGCTCAGAACTGCACCCCTGGGCAGCAAGACTCTGAAAAACATGAAAGCTAAACCAAAAGGCATCATCATGAGAACTCTAGGGTTCAAAGATGCTTCTCCAGTTATGTTGCTTGTGCAGACAAGAAAAAATACCTTTTATGAGATGCCATCAAGGGCTGCTTGCAGTGCAAGCACTCTGCAAAAGCATATAATTTATGGGACCACTTCAGCCTGCTCTGATCATCTCTTCCCACTAAGCCAACAGACTTATGCACCTCTGTGCTTCTGATAACACACAGGGAAGATGCTCTCTTGGCACTATGGAAGGTGATGTAGCTAAGTGGGATCTGTGCTGAGGAATCCATGCTCATCTGAAAAGGGGGTGTGGGTTGATACAAAAGCTGTGGTACCCTCTCATGTGCACCCCTGTCTGCAACTGCTGCAACCCTGAATGCAACCATGAGAGAGAGGAACTCAGGCCTGGAGCTGCTGGAAACTCAAATACACCCAGGTTGAGAGAAGGACACAGCTGACCACTGAGACAAAGCACAGAACTCTTCTGCCTCCACTGAAAAAACCTCCCCTCCCTTCCAGGAGAAAGAAAGGATGTCACTGCCACAGATGAAATGGCTAGAATGAGAAAAGAAACCCTCACAATTTCCTGACATAGGGAATCTGGGTGGAAAATGCTCCTTGAGCAATGCTTTGGCAAAAGGAGATCCTATCATTAACTCCAAAATAACATCTGGGTGAGCAGACATGATCATCCAAAAAGGCATTTATCACTACAGCATCCAAATCCTCCAAAAAAAATCACTGCACAACTGTCCAGAGAGGTCCACAACTGCAACACCCATTTTACAGGAAGCTTTTCAGAGCAAGGGGCAATGAGACACCGAGTGCTGCTCAGGAGAACACAGGGGCAGGTCTGAAGCCACAGCTTTGGAAACCTCCATGCTTTGCTTTCAGTACAACTGTCCTGCAATCCCCTGGCACAGGTTGTCTCTGTGTCAAAGGGAGGTGGATTCAGGATGTGCAGTGGAAACACGGTGAGTATTTTCAGCCTCCCTTCTGCAGTGCCATTTGCATGTCTGACATTTCAAAGGCTGACTCTGAGCTGTGCTGGGAGCTGTGTCAGAACCTGAAGTCTTGAAAATGAACCACTGGATGGCAAAGTCAGCCTGGCAGAACAAGACCCCCTGCCAAAGAAATGGAACCTTTTGGGGGGTTGTTTTTAAATGGAAGATTGGATTCTGTGGAAAACAGTACAGATTATGTAGCAGTCTGTGAGTTTCCATTGGCCCTTGGCCATGACACGCAAAAGAAAAATAAAACCACACAAAAAAGGAATGAAAACACTTTTTATCATTTTGTTCCTTTCAGAGGGCCCAGAAGCTGTGTGTGTTACAAGTGCCACGTTTCTCATTTCTTTGTTGCACTCCAGTCACCAACACAGATGTAGCAGGGCCAGGAGCTGGATGCTTGCATTTTGTGTATCTTGGATGTAAGGCTTTGGAAAATCTGAGTTGTACAAATGGTCACCTCACTGCCTGCTGGGAGTTGCATTCCCATTGTTTATTCTGTATTCCTTATACTGACTTGTTTAATTTCCTGAGGTTCAGGTCAGTATCATTTAGAACCAGTCTGGGATTTTTTTTCATCTCACACAAGCAGGATTTAATTTCTAAAATTTCCTTCTTCATGCACAGACAATGCAAAAGGAAGTGGCATTTGGGGCAATTGTGGCACTATAAAAAGAGTATAATGCACACCTGTGGTGAAAATGTCATGCCCTTAACTCTTTTCTGTTGCAGCCATTTTAACAACAAAAATAATATCTCACCTTACTTATATAATGTCTCCTGCCCTAAAAGAGTTAGATCCAGAGCCCATGTGTGGGTGCAGCTGGTAGTGTGGGATGATGCTCTCAGTCACTCAGGGCTGGTCGAAAGTACATGAGTCACCCTTGTTCAGCTACACCATCCTTGGGCAATATTGAAGTCACTCATATCCAAAGGCATCATTTATCTTAAAGCACTTTAATCATTTTGGCACATCCCACTGCTGCACTACAGTCAACATATATAATTCAGCATTTTACCAATCCTTACAACTGGTTGGTGCATGAGATTACAGTTTTCCAGGAAAATCTGAAGGACAAAGGCAGTGGTTGTAAGAATAAAAGCAGAGACTTGTGTACTAGAGGTCAATACAATATGAAACAGAAAAATCACTTCCACACATGAATGTAAAAAGGTGCTCTGTGTCCTGAGGTCGTCTCAGAGCAGTGAGTGCTGCTTACCAAGGGTGCCTTGCTGCTTGCTCACAGGTGTATCTTTTATTAGGGTCCTTCTCCATCAAATTCCGGATGAAGTCTTTAGCTGCAGAAAAAGAGAGAGAATGATTGAAGGCAGTAGAGCTGATGGCCAGTTCTGCTGCCACAGGATGAGCCAACAGCACTGATCAGGTTACCAAAGGCCATCTGGGCACAGCAAAGAAAATGGCCCTGGGTGATCTGTCACTTATGAATACAGACAGAACCAAAGTGACTGAGGGCCAAATCCAAGCTATTTAGTGTACCAGATAAAAGCTGAAGGCATCTACTCCAGCAGGTATATTTAGGAGTGGGATGGATAATTCAGAGTCAGCAGAGGACAACCCTGCCAGCTCCTGGGTGCCTGCTCAGCCATGTGCTGCATCATCTGAGTGCCCTGAATGTGGCCACACACACGGGCTGTGCTGGTCAGCTGAGTGGGCAGGGAGGAGGTCAGATGCCACTGTAAGGGGAGCTTCTCATTGCTCATTCCAAGCAGTCACACACATGGACAGCTGTGAGGATGTGCTGCCTATTTAAGAGGGATTCAGCAAGGCAAATGGACTCCCTGGAGCAGGAGGCAGTGTGTTTTCAATCGACACTATAATGGAAGGAACCGAGATTGCAGCGTGGCCTGCCTCCAGCACTTTCAGGACAGTGTAGCTGAAGGAGCCACAGCAAAGCCAAATATGGCAGGAAAATCTTTCTGCTGATTTAGGTGATGGACTTTTCCCCATGAGGCAGAAGGGTCTGCCAGCAGACCTTCATATTTTCTCTGAAAATCCTTATTAGTTTAAAAGAAAACTTCTCATCACATATATTTTTGAGCAATCCATCACAATGATATCTGGACTGCAGATGTAAGCAGCATAAAATGCTGCTGTATGTGGAGATAAGAGAATATATAATCATCTTTAAAATAAAAAGACACAATTTTTATCTCCCCTGCCTCAATCAGTAGCACTAATAAATCAGAAAACTGTGTTTATAGGGATATTTTCACATGATGGAATATTCCTAAAATTCATTTTGTCTTCTGCATGAAGTAGCAGATGTTTCCCTGGGTTGGACAGAGCAAGGACACTGAGCTTGGGTGACCTCTTGGGGAGTACACAGCGTGTCAGGGACACATAGAAATGCAAGGCTGAATGTCCCCTGCTGTCACCCCTAGACACAGACCCACACTGCAGCCAGAAGCCCTTAGGAACATCTGCCTGTACCACATTTGGTGTATCTGCCCCTCTGCCAGGCTGACTGGAGCAGGGGCTGTGGGTACTATGGGTTAAATGTCACCTGCACTGGGTGGGGAACATCCACACACACGGACAGTCCTTCCAGCTTCTGGATCTGCTCCCCTGCCTCATTTAAAATCCATTAATTTCTTGGTTTTTTGCTGCTTTGGAGGAGCAGTGAAGTGTCAGCAACAGAGCCAAACTCATTTGCCACCTTATTATTAATGAGACATTAACAATCTGCTCTTCATCCAGATACAATGAAGAAATTAAGCTGCTTTTTCTTCTTGGGACAGTTCTGTCATCTTTATCTGCTGTTTGAGCCATGTTTTTAGTGCTTTGTGTGTGACTGGACAAAACAGTACCTAATTTGTCTCCTGCAGAAGCAAACTCCCATGAATATTTGAGCCAAAAGAAATGCACATTCCCACTGGTGCTGAGCTAAAAGGATCTCTGCACATGATGGAGGGTGCATTTTCATGCCTGGGGGAGATGCATGCAATAGGCACACGTGCATGCATGGTTGTTGCAATTTAAAGAGCAGTAGCAACTTACCAGACTCAGAGATGTCATCCCAGTATGGAGAGTCAAACTCATACTCTGCCTTAAGGATCTGCTCAAAGAGTTTGGAGTCGTTTTCATCATAGAAAGGGGGATATCCACAGAGCCTAATGGAGAACAAGAAAGGAGGGAGGTGACCATGGGACCCATCTCTGTCCAGAAGGGAAGAAGGAGGGAGGGAGAAGAAGGAGAAATTCTCACTTAAGGCTTGACCTAATAAGTTTTCAAGTGGGCAAGGGCTGCCATGAGAGAAGTTTCTTCAGGGACATGTAAACCTTCTTCTGAAGATTGGCACTGTCCCAGACAAAGCAGAATTCTGCCTGGAAACCTGGTGCTGTTGACCCCATGCAGATACCCTGGCCTCTCTCTGCATGCTTTTGAGTGTTTAACCAGAATAGTTTTATTATACAGACTCACATGATCCCTGCTATCCTCTCCTGTACAAGTGCTAAGAGGAGGTTTCATGAGCTAAACCCTACATCCACAGAGCATCAGTCCCTCTAATCCCTCAGCACATCCAGAACTGGTGCAAAGTGGGACAAGGAGCCCTGCAGAGCTTTCACTCAGAGGGTATAATGCATCTGTGGGATGTGCTGGGCTCTGTGTCCCCAGGCACAGTGAGCAGGATGCCCAGGAACCCATCCAGCTCTGCAGCAGAGCTTGCAAGGGCTGCACAAGGACCTGCTGCTGCTGCAAAGACAGCAAGAGCCTCTCCTGTTCTCACTCCTGCAAGGGATTTTGCTGACCACATCCAATTGCCTGCCTTGCTTGAGGCTAACAACAGTCCTGCCCTGGTTTTCAGTGTTTATAGTCAGGCTTCTCAAGAAAACACAGCCCCAGGACAAGCAGGACACTGAACATTATTTGCCCAGTTTGAGCTCATACACTCAGGGTGCACCCTCTCAGTGCTGCAGACCAGGACAGTCACGATGCTGAGGCAGGGCTGGGTGTGGGAAAAGCACATCTAGCACTGAATTAAGCAAGTGCAGTGATAAAACTCGTGTGCCAGAGATCCCTCACAGCCAGCTGGTGCTGCAGGCAGTCTTCTGTCCAACTCTGCACAGACATCCCAGCAGAGACAACCCTTCCTCAGGTTTTAACACCAATGTTGCAAAGGGCCAGATTTACCTCTGGGGCTGGTCCAAGGTTTTAGCAAACCCATCTTGCTCAAGGTTAAACAGACTTTCCTGCCTCTGTGTTGAGATAATACATTTTTTTCCTCTTATCACTGGTCTGTGGTCTAAATCATTCTTTCACATACTTTGCTGGTATTGAAATGATCTTTTTCCTACAGTTTTTTTAACTCTGAGTCAATCAGCCTCAATAAAGCATTTAATTGGAGAGAGCCAGGCATTACAAACAGACTATAGATCGAGCTCAGAAGCAACAACAGAGCAAGGGGGGAAAACACAAGACATGAAATACTTGAGTTATAAATAACTCAAAAAGCCAGCCGGCTGCCCTGGAGGTTATTTGAACCAACTCAACACTTGAGGGTGAAAGGAGCAATGTTTTGTTAGCTCTGAAGAGTCAGTGTGCTTGATAAATAATTTAAATACTGAGTGAGATGTTGATCTGCGTCACATCCACACTGACCCGGGAGAACTCTCCTGAAATCTGCAGCATCATAATGAACCCGCTGTGGTTCAGCTGGAATCTCTCTCTTTATCTCAGAGAGCAGATGAGCCAGTCCTCATTTGTGTCCCACTGGATGGCTGCCATTATCAAAACCAGTAAGATAACCTCATGCCAGACAAGCGTGTACATCCAGAGCAGGACTGTGCACCTACTGAATGGGCACGTGCTCGTGTGTGGGGTGGGTGCTCCTATTTGAAACCCTGTGGTGCAGGGGGTGTGTGATATGGGTCCTTAAAAATGCTGAATTTAAGCAAATGCCAAAAAGCTACTATGTACACAAACATCAGAGGAAAAACATCTGGTAGCTTAATGAAGAGACTGGATCCACAATCAGTGTCCAGCTCTACAGGCATCTGTGAAGAGCTTATGAATTACTTGTTTCAGTGTAATAATTATCAGTGCTCACATCACACAGTCTTGGTGTGAGATGCACACAGACTGATTTTCACCTTCCTCCTCTTTTGTCTCAAGATTTTGGGTGCTTTACTGAGGGGAAATGATGGAGCTGGCAGCACCAGCAGTGTGACTGGTAGGATGAGCACTGGGGTAGAGATGCCCAAGTTGGAGTAAAAAAAGAATATAAGGAAAAAAAAAAAAAAGAAAAAGGAAAAAACCCCCAAAAAACCACAAACAAAACACTTGAAGCCATTGCTCCGTCTCCTTTTCCCTGTGAGACTCAGGGGGCTGCATGTACAAAGCCTGACAGCCCTTCATTAATTTCTTGCCTTCCTCAGCACTTTCCTTAGACAAACCCAAAGTGCTCTGATAAAGCATTTTAAGGCAAGCAGACAGTGCTGTGCATGCTGAGGCACTGGCAGGCTGCTCTGGAGAGGGAAATAACTCTCTTCAAATGTGCACTGTACTAATTACCTTGGCAAAGGTACAAGAGCACAAGTTAGGACTGCTGTGATTTACACACACTGGTGGCAGCTAAAGGCAGGAGCAAACTGCTGAGCAGCAGAGAGCTGGAGGGCAACAACCCTGCAAGGGGGGAGCACAGAGATAGGAGCCCCAGCATGAACCAAAGCCTATCCAGAGCCTGTTAATCCAGCTCCTCTGTGTGGCTTGAGTGTCTGCAAGTCTGGGGAATCAGCCTCTGTGTCCAGGAGGTAACTGCAGCCCATGTTGATGCACAAGCAGAGACAGGGTCATGCAGGAGGGCAGCAGAACTGCCAGGAGCTGGGCACAAGACAGACAACAGCCTCTTTTGGCACAGCTTTTCCCTGGCTAGAAAGAGGTTGAGAAGTGTTAGTTGCTACTACAGGTCATGGGCAGGGAGATCCTCCCAAATTCACCCCTCACTGAGAGCTGAGTGAGTGCAGGGCAAGGGCTGATCCTGGCCTGGCCAGGGATAGGACGAAGCTCCTGCACAGGAGGATTCAAGGATGTTCCTCTGGGAGGCAAAGCAGTGAGGACCTACACCAGAAAGCGTGTGAGAAGGGAGCAAGCCCTGCAGGTCAGAAGAGGTGACATGTGGGAGGGGAACATCAGGGCACCCTGGCACAGGGAGGGGTTGAGAGCCAAAATACAGGTCCCTGTATTTTATGTACAGCCTTGCTGCCCTTTCCCATAAAAACAGAGCTTAGGAAGACAAGGAAGTTTTAATGTTACTCAGGGTTTAACATTACTGGCTTTGCACAAGGGATGGGAAAGCCCCAGCAAATCAGTCTATCTTGCAATTTATGGCCGGAGGAAATCTTGCTGGTCTTCCAGCAACTGGGCCACTTTCCAAAGTCCATAATGAGTTTTTTTGTTAATTCCTACAGAATCAAAATCCCACCGACTTCATTTCCATCTGCTGGGACATTTCTGTGTGAAAAAAATGACCTCACTATCAGAGGTTCTGCTCCTTTTCTTTAGATATGCAGAAATGCAAAAATAACCCCTCTGTCTTCGATGTGAAAAAATCCTGCACTGTCCTGGGGGAGTTTCAGGCAGCTATTAATTGTCATCATTTTCTTACAGTTTCACCAAATAAAAGGTTTTCAGAATTATTTAGCAACCTTATCACATAAGCAACAAATTTTCCCCTAAACTCCTATTCCCAGCATTGCCTTAAAAATAATGGGATGCAGATAAGAAAAACACAGGTGGATGTACAAGAGAAAGATATTTCCCAAAGTCATTTCTAAAAGTGATCCTGAGAGCACAAGAGGAATAGCAGGAACATCTTGTCCTCACCAGGCAGAGAAAGCAAACCCCTGCAAGCTCCCATGACATATTGGGGGTGATATTAAAGGCTAAATAACACATTCACATGATCAATGTCCAGTCTGTAACACAAGAGGCCCCAGGGTTAGTTTTACAAACAATTTTACAGTTAGATTAGAACAAAGAATTCAGTAAGTGCTCAAAGACCTGAGATGTATGGTGTGGGAAGTCATCCAAGAGCTATTTATAAGGACAAACACATGTATTTCTTCTGTATATTTTGGGAACAGTCCCTCATACTGGCTGACACTGGTGCTCCCACAAAGCTGTGGACAAGGACATATCAGCATAGGGAATCACAGACAAATTAAGAAGCAAGGAGTGAGGAATGATCATTGGAATGATCATTTGGGGTTATTTTCCCAGTGCTAGCTGAGTTTTCCCAAACAACCCAAAATGCCAGTGTCCTCTGCCTCCTTCCAGTGCCAAACAAGTAAGTTGTTCCTCACTTTTTTGCTTAGGCTTGTGTGTGATGCCAAGCAGGGAAGATGACTGACCACTTTATCCCAGTGGATGGCTCCTAGGGTGATGCTGGAAATTTCTTTTGGCATAACAGACTTTGCACTGTCTCTGGTTAATCCTACTATACAAACGTCACTGATGATTCATGCACATCTACTTGAAAATCAAAAGCAGCTCAGCAGCAAAGTGTGAAAATATGATCCAAGATTTATCTTCAGATAGGTAATTGTTTATAAACAATAACAAACCAGTAACTCTCTGTCCAAACAGTGAATGGAAACAGAAGAAAATTCAAGGCAAAAAGTGTTTGACCTATTGCAGAAGACTACAAATAACCAGGGGCTGAGGCAGAGTGTTCTGTCTGCCCGGGTTCTTTTCCAGCTTCAAAACATGATTTTTTATTTTTTGCATAAATTAATCTAATCTTCTCTATATAAGGTATTCATGTGATCAGTATTTTAGCTCCCCAAGCTTTTATAATTCCTTATCTGACCCAGAAAGGTCCCAAATCCAGCTGCTGGGAATCCAGTGAAGCCTCTTGCTCTTCTTATGTTTATATTTTTAAGCTGGACACATTATCAAAACTACCTTGTGATAAGTGGAAGGCTGAGCTCAACAGTGAGGCTGTTTCAAATTGAGAAATACTGCAACTGGAATAACAGGAAATTTCAGGCTCTAAAATTAGTTTTTGTGAATAATGACTTCTCATGCAAAACAGGTTTTGATAAAAACTCCGCTGGTGCAGCCTCTGCAATCTGGCTGTCATTAACAGTAGAAAAGCATTAGAGACTGGCACTGAAACAAAGATATTCTTTCCCAAGACATCCCTGAATATCATGGAAACAAGCATTTTTCTACAGCATCAGTGCCACAGAAACAGTTTGTTCTTCCAGTGTCATAAATTGAGGGCTCTCAAGTGAGACTGAGCTTGGGTCTGGAGGCACTCAAATCACTTGCAGTAATATTAGCTCAAAGCATCTTTAATTTATGCCTGGCTTCTGTGTTGATTTCTTTTGAGTTTCCATCTTCTTAAATGACAACAGCCTGTCCAGAGTGGCAGTGAGGATCTGTGGGAGAGGTGAGGAGGTGAGGCAGGACGTTGTGCTTGGACTGCCTTATGCAAAAATACATCTCCAACTGGTTTAGGCATGTCCAAGCAGCTCCAGCTCTGCTGATTGTGGAGCTGGAAATGGCAAATCCGAATGGCTGCAGCTCCATATTGGAGATAATAACTCCTGCTCAGGGCAGGTTTAACTCCCAGCATTTCACCAGGTGCTTGTGCTGCTGGTCCTTGTGGCATCTCAGTGCTGTGTCACACTGGGAGCCCCTGCTGGCACTGCTGCCTCTGGTGCTGTGGCACTGCTGAGACCACAAACCTGCACATTAAACCCATGCCCATCACTGGAGGTATCAGACACCCCACCAGGGCTAATTCCCTCCAGTTTAGGGAAGGACCCTTCTCCTCTCTCTCTTTTTACTGTATTCCAGACATTCACTGAAGAGACCACATCTGCAACTCCCAGCTATTTTTGGAAGCAAGGATGAGATCCAGACCAAGACTAGGACATGTGAGGTGTGGGCTGGGTTTCCAGATCACACTGCACTCAGCAAGGATGGAGTCAAGGGAGGCTGGGGAGTGATGGAAATGTACCACAAAGCAGATGAGCCCACACAGTGAAAGCAGGGCTCTGAGCAGGGAGCAGGGTGTGATCCAGTCACCTCAGCATGAGCATCTGGTGCTGTTTGACATGGTCCATGGTCTCTGGCTTTGATCCATCTCCCTCTCCAGAAAGAAGGTCTCTGCAATGTGTCACATTTTCCAAACCCATATGGCTGCCCTGGACCCCCAGCATGGCACTAAATGTGCAAGTTTAGGCAACTGAACAGCCCACCCTGGTGGAGTGGCTGCTTGTACCAACTCAGGCTGGGCTGAGGCACCCAGTGACTCTGGAGAAGCTGAAGTGCACAGAGCCCCTGATGCCATGGGCTGTGCAGGGCTAACCAAAGGCAGCCCTGGAGTGTTTCTGACTGCTACAGGAGCTGAAGGATGTGGCTTACACACTGAAAGAGCTGGTTTGGTCTCAGACCCAATCCCACCCAAGCTGTAGCTGTAGCCTGGCAAAGACATTAACAGACTCCTTCTACAGCAATGTGTTACTGCTGCTTATTTGGGCTGTACAAAATACAAATCAAGACCTTATTACCTGAAGCACAGAAACCCTGAAAAGGTTTCCTTGTCCTGCAAGCAGGAATTCAAAGAGGCTCATTCTCACTGAGATGATTTAAACCTTCTGGGTTGGGAATTCCCTGTATAGGGAATAGGGAATATAAATCTGAGGAGTGTGCATGCCTCGCTCGACAAGCTGAGCACATGCTGATTTGGAAAACAGAGCAGGAAACAGAGCTGAACCTTGCAGAGAGAGCAGCCTTGCTTAGGAGGGGGAAAAGATTTAAATAAGATTTAAATAAAAGATTAAAATCTTCCACCTGTTGGGGAAGTGTTCATAAACTGGGTGTGGAGCACACATTGTTTAGCACTGTCTCACCCCTATTCCTCAGCAAGACCCACAAAAGCAACAAGGGAAATGAGACCACAGGTCTGCCAGGCAAAAAGAACTTTGGTGCATGAGCCATTGACACCTGGGACTGACAACCTGGAGGAAAGCAGAGCCAGGTTTATCTCCAGGCAGCCAGATGCAACAGTTCACAGCCCTCCCTCCCATGGACTGATTATTCCATATTTTCATGGTGGATATTTGTCTATAAACTGAATCCAGGCAGTGCCTGAGCCTGGATGTGAGGCAGAGTAGTGCTATCTCCCACCTGCACCTCCTTTTCCCACTCTCTGAAGCTGGTACTCAGCAAAGTGCTAAAAGAACTTCAGAAAAGGCTCCAGCTGTGTCCTGCCATGGCTGGCAAGGACTGACAATGTCAAAAAACCTGACCCCTAGGACTTCCACAATCAGATTTGCTTGTGAAAAAAGGTAACTTTGAGTCATCACACACCGTCCTGATCTAAAGGAGCACTAAGGAATGGTTTGTGAACCAGCCTCCGAGGTATTTTGGAATGTCTGTGCTCTTCCTCCCTGCTGTAGTAGGTCCCACTGGGCTTTGAAACAAAGTCAGAATCAGCACTGTTGATTTTTGCTTTGTTTAGCAAAAGCTTTTTGCATCCTGCTATTGATGGCTGCTCCAAGAGAAATACATTCCCATGTAAGTTTTGTACTCAACAAGTTTTCAAAAAAGCCAGTCATAAAACTAATGTTTTCAGGCAGGTTTTTGGTTTCAATAAATAAACACACATGCAATAAACGAAGCAGCCTTCCTACATCATTAAATATAAAACCTCCCTGTTTTGGGTAGCATATAAATTATGCAAATATAATGCAAATGTTAAGAATGAACATTGTACAGAGAGGATAGCACAGCAATGAGGTATGTCCTGGCAAAAATAGTTCTACAGCACCATCAAAAAGTTATTCATGTTGACAAGCCATGAAACGTCTGCATAAGGAAAAAGGGAACAAAGTAGGAATGTTTTAATGCTGTGCCTCATTGGAGCTGCTTTTTCCTTCAGTCTTGTATAACTGTGACAGTTGTGTAAAAGGCAAAAGTAAAAAAAATAAAGCAGTGGTAACGCTGTCAGGAAAAGACATTTGTTTCTGTGGCTGCTTAGTGGACACAGCCAGATTTGTTTCTTCTCAAAGCAAATCAAAGCAGGGAACAACAATAACTTCAATAATGTCACAAGCTAGACCAGCCCACACTACTGCACATGGTGCAGCTCTTGTGGGAGCAAGGATTTGGACAGTTGAAGGGTACTAGTCCATTCCCTACCACTTTTGCTCAAATTTCAGTCCTTACACAACTGGGAGGTGTCCAAGGTACATACCACCCTGTGTCACAAGTGCCCCAGGCTAAGAGGTAACTCCCTGGTGGGAGAGCAAGCTGCAGGTGCCAGAGGTGCCAGCACTGGACACTCAGGAGGTACTCACAGGATGTAGGCGATGACCCCGATGGACCAGCAGTCCACGGCTTTGCTGTAGGGCTTCTGGGCCAGCACTTCAGGAGCTGAAAATAAAGAGCCAAACAAGCACATGTTGTAAGAGCAGACATTTGAATATGGTCAAAAGGTAGGACTCTGAAACTGGAAGACCCCCAAGACCTTGTTTTGCTCTTCACATAGAGCCCTTGTGTTTGCAAATGTGTCCTGAGGTTTTTGAAGGTCATATTCTCACGAGTAAGGATGACTCCTAAACTAGAGCAAATTCACTTTTTTCTTTTTGTCTCCAGGCACAGAAAACAAAACAAAGCACAGAAAAATGTGTGAGAGGCAGAGGGCCATCACCTCCCTGCTTAGGAGGAAAATGAGGCCAAGCTTTGCAGAGGTGCAGAGATGCACATTCTCCCTGACAGCATCGCAGCTCCACCGCGCTGCTGGGGATGGGAGTTCCAGAGGCAGCTCAGAAAGGGGAGAGAGTCAGGGAGGAGGTGAGCTACATCTGCAGGAGGGGAAGGAGAGCAGCCAACACTTCTTGCAGCAGCTGCCTTCCCAAGCCTCTGTCAGAGTCAGAGGGAGTCATTTGTCCTTCTGCCTCTGGGAACACAGACACCTCTGAGGGAGAAATGAAAAGCAGCAAGAGTTGGACATGTGCACAAAGGAACTGAGCTTGCTGCCTTTATAGAGCCACCACAGTCTGAATTTTGCTAGAAGCAAGAGCCTTGGAATTTATTGAAACTCTTTGTGGATCTGCTTTACTGTCTTACACTACTGAGACTTAAAAAGGTGTATTTTTTTGTTTGGGATCCTGAAGTATTATGTTTTCTCTGTTGAGATCTTGCAGTCCAAGTGCTTAAACCAAAATTTTAAAACCTTGTGACCCTAATCTTTTTCATGTAAAGAAGCTTTTGCCTTTTTCAAAGCAAAACATTCACAATAATGCAAGAAATCACTGACTGTGGCATTCCTAAAGCAGACTTGCCATACTGGGTTTTCAAAAGTACAGTATTTGCTTTGACTAATTTGGAGTTCAAATACTGGAAAAAAGTAATGAAGTGACAAGTTCCAACAAAAATATTTCTTGGGAGTCACACCTTCCTCTGCTGGGAGTCTCACCAACACCAAAATACTTAGATACCTGAAGAAGAGCAAAAAACAAATTGTGAAGCACAGAGATGTATTAATACTCGAGCCCCACATTTAGTTGCTACCTATCCTTCGTTGTACTGGTAGGACTCTTCAAAGACTTATCTTCTTAATCCAGAAAAGCCAACAAAACCAAGGTCAACACTACCAGCAAGGTATGGAACAAGAAGAAATAATGAGAATCAGAAGAGAATTTTCTGGTGCTTTGGCATGAGGGCTCATAGAGGGGACTGAAGGAAGACAGTGCAAGAGGCAGGTGAGGGCATCTGCATCTCCACAAGCAGAACAATGATGGAAAGGATCAAATTTCACCAGGAACACGTTATGGAAGAAAATTCAGGGGGTAAAATTACAGCTGGCAACCAGATTATGAAGACTCTTGAAGACTGGGATATGTCCCAATCTGCAGCACAGGTTAAATACTACCCCTATTTAAGTCATTCAGCAAATTGGGACCACTGTATGCAAATTGGAAATTGGGATCACTGCATAAGAAATGAGACAATTTCCTGTTTTGTTTTATCCCTTGTAATCGAAATTTGTGACAAAATATGAGGGAGAAGGGAGTTAATGTTCTCCTGTCTTAATGTGCTTAGATGTCTTCTAACTCTGCAGTCCTTCCAAAGTTCCAATATTTTATTCACATTCTCTTCTACCTTTGACTGTCTGCCCCTGTTTACACAGCTTTCAAGACTGGTAAACATTACACATCTCATAGCCCCTAAAGAAAATATTATGCAAATGGCTGCTGTGCACCAGTGAGCTCCTGACATTACACAGATATGCCACATTAACATAACACAAAACAATTCTGAGATGAAAATTGAAGTGAACTATATAAAGATTTTCCCTCTTAAAAGATCAAAGCTGTGCTGGGGCGTTTCTTTCTGTTTTAAAGGAGTGAAGAGCACTGATAGCTGTTGCTGTGGATGGCAGCTCTGAAACAGGCAAGAGCAATACAGGGCAAGCATTAACAAAGAAAGATAGGAGGTTTAAATACTTATTTTAAGGCCAAGTGGCTGATTTTGATTTTTGTTCCAATAAGCAGACATGCACCAGGAACAGGCTGAGATAGCTCAGCATCCCTGATACACGGAAAAGACGGAAATATTTAATGAGCTGAAAAACAAGTCAGAGAAGCTCTCAGGAACAACAGCAGATCAGTGCCAAGAGGCAAAAGGAAAAGACACAACAACAACAACAACAAAAAACCAACTCAGGAGCTGACAGCATTAAAGGATCAACACAGACTACTAGGGAGACAAAACAGCAGAAAGGAGAAGGGGCAAAGCCAAATTTCCCATTTCTGGTGCTAGGGAGAAGCCAGCTGAGGAACAGCCTCCACTGTCACACATTATCAGGGAGTCACTCCGGGCTCAAATCATGGACTGTGGTCATCCAGACAGGGAAATGAATGGGCAAACCTGGACCCTTCCTTCACATCCAGGTAGGTGTTTCAGGCTGAATCAGCATTGCCACAGTGCCAGGTACAAGGTGGAGGCTCATTCCACCTTCAGGTACATGAAGATGTGTTTCCCAGGCCAGATGATCCTGCTGTCTTACAGGTTGGCATTTGTTGTTGTTGTTTTGTTTTTGTTGTTGTTGTTTTTGTTTTGGTTTTGTTTGTTTGTTTTGTTTTTGGTTGAGTTACATTTTGCTTTTAATAAGAGAAAAAAATTCAAAGGCTTGTTTCAAATGGAGTTTTTAAGAAAAGGCACAGACAAGAACATTTGGAACTCTTTCAAAACACTATGCCATTACCCTCAGACAGCACAGCTATGCTAATAAGCCCCCTAAAAATGCCACTGCTGGATGCCAAAACCTGCAATGCATGTTCCTGCAAAGAGCTCAGGTGATGGGGATTGCTCTGATACTTTAAGCCTGTTGACCACACTGTGCAAGTCATGAGGGTGCCTATTCTTTGTAACAGCCTGTACTGAACACAAAGGGCCAACCCAGACCCTTTCCTGAAGTCAAGACCTGCAAAGTGCCCTCCTCACAGTGCAAATAACCTGAGATGCACGTGAAGCAGCTTCACCACAAGACCAAGAAAGACCAAGAAAGACCAAGAAAGACAAGTCTTTCTTCCACTGACTCCTGGGGTGAAAACAACTTCCCATTTTCTCACACATTCCTCCAGTGTTCACCTTGTTCTGGTTGGCCAAGACTTTGAGGTTTGAAGCTGTTTCTGCAGGAGAGCAGGGTTTCAGTGCAGTATTGCTGACTTTCTCTGCTCCTGTGGTTCTTACTTCATGTTGCTGAGTCAGATTTACATATCTACCAGGGATAATAATGCAGTTTATGTTTAGCTTAGGCTAACATAACACTTTGTCAGGATAAGGCAACAGAGAGAGAAATTGCCCTGTCACAGGCTTCTGCCTGAGCAAACCCTGTTCAGAGTGATTCCCATGCTTTATTTTTACTTGATACTGCCTGAAGGCTCCTGAGGTAACTTATTGCTAACAAGGATATTCCGAAGGCTTATCGAATATTTTCCAACTTCTGACTCAAAGAATACCAAATAGGTCAAAATTCAACGTGGAAAGCTATTGGTTACTTAAATGCTGTGGTGTTGTGGTAAATCCTACCTCCAGCAAGGTAACAAAAAGCCTGGAGGCCCTTGTGCAACCATCAGGGGCCAGACCATGGGTAATGAGAGCTCTCAAGCATCTCTCAAAGCACTACAGCTCCTGTCACAGGCTCGAGAGCCTCCTCTCCGAAATAGCAAATTTCCTCATGTAAATAGCAGTGATTATGAGAGGCAGCATGAGATCACTCAGAGCCCAAGCAGAGTCACCCCCTCATTATCATCAGCACGTCAGCAAACATCATCTAAGCTTTCCTGTGTCTTGAGACTCATCCCAGTCAGTGCCCATTCCAGAGCAAAATAAAACATGTTTGATGAGGACAGAAGGGCTGACAGCAAAAGTTATGAAAATTGCTCTCTCAGCTCAATTCCTGTTACTGCTTTGGAAGGAGATTTCCAGTCTGGTGTGATTACACAAGACTGCTGCTCAGAGTGCATCCTGGCCCATGTCTTAAATAAAACATTGATGGTGGCTCCACCACGGGAAAACTCAGAAATCTGTTCCTTTTCCTGATTTTGTTGGGATAGAGTGTGTCTGCACAGTGTGAAGATAATGCCCACAGAAAGTACCTGTGCCATAATCACCTAATCTGAGTTGTTGTACCATGATACCATCAGAACTACGAAAACAGGTGAAGTGGCAGCTGCAAAGTAAAAAAAAGGTTCTGACAGCTGGAACACAGAGCTTCTGGACTGCTGGAAAGATCTGAGACAAACCTATCCACTGCCAGTTTCATGGATTTCACGGATATCCCAGAGTTTAATTTTCCCACCTCAGCTGATGATCCTGGTGTGGCAGGAGGCACAGGCTTGCTGGATGCCTTGTACACAAAGGGAGCCTTTTAAACTGTGTTTGCTCAAAACAGACTTCATCACCACCTGCCATCTAATGCTCACTTTCAGCTACTTTAACTGTTTTTACAGGCTGCTGGTAAACATGCTGCTAATAGGTACAATCACTACCAAATGGACAGAGGAGCAAAGAATAAATGATAGAAAACAATTTGACACTGTCCAGGAAGGCCCAAAGATCTAAAGAGCTTTTGCATTTTGACATCTGAGTCAGTAACTTAATGTGATTGTAACAGAGGATTACTGAACGTGTCTGAAAAAATGCAGCTCCTTCATTTTACTGTCTTCTATCAGAGGAATCTGGCAAATGCTATTCTTCATAATTAAAACAATATATTTCATTAGGCAAAGCTTCTTGGTTTTCTAGGTGCTTGCAGAAGCAATATCTTTAAGGCTATTCTTCACACGCTCCTGGAGTAGCTAAAGCAGTGTCTTTGAGAACACTCATTCCACAAAGGACTGAATCCATGAAAGTGAATCCCACAAACCCAGAGCTGGACTGCAGGATTGTACCCCAAAGGGGAAGAGCATACAAGACAGAGCACAGGCAATTGTTAAAATGCAACAAATATCTGCAAAATATCCCTTGCACCATGTACCAGCACCAGCAAATTATTATTATTTCATTTTCACTAAATATAAGCAAACCTCTTACCGACATAGCCAGGAGTTCCACAGGCTGTGGACATGACATCTCCTTTACCCTCCATCTTCGACAATCCAAAGTCACTGATCATGATTTTTGACTCTTCATCCTGGCTGTAGTAAAGCAGATTCTCAGGCTAGAAGGGAGAATAAGCACAATGAGTTTTGAATATGTGAGTTCAGTAACACCTGCTGAGCCATGCCTTGCATTTAATACAATCCCATATCACACCAACCATATACAAATAAAATTTGGTTGCCCTAAGCCTAAAGAGTTGTTCTTAAAACCTACATGGAGATCCTCTCCAGACTCCTGTATGCAAACAGATGTAAGACCCTGACACCCTGAGCTCTGAGCAACTTTTCTGGGATAATAAACTTCTCCTCTGGCACCTCAAATAAGACTCATCCCCTCGTGAGATATATCTGATGTATTATGACTTTTGAGTGGTGAAACAGAAGGATTCATTTGAAAGCAAGTAAATATGGCAAGTCCAGGTAGTGTACTAAAAAATTTTACACAGTATTTGAAAAAAGAAAAAGGAAAACAGGAGGTATCAGAGTATTTTTGCATCTTCTCCACTGGAAACAAACTGTTTTGAGAGAGGAAATGCCTTTACAGTTAACAGACTTGAAGCAAGGATATTTCAGCTAGAGCTGATTAGGAAAAAATGCTGAAGGAAAAATGTGCTATAGCACTAAGCCCAGCACATTGTTTATGGCAAGAGAAAACAGGGATCACTCCACAAAGCCCTGTAACTTTTAATACCAGAGTCAGGAGGGTTGGAGAGCCCCACCAGCCTCCATCTGCTCCAGACAGTCCTGTACTCACGTGTTCTCAATGTGGTGCTGCTACACAGCAAAGCTCTGCTGGGTGCTGTGAGAGCCCAACTCCTCCCCTGCTGTACTGTGGGCTCATGAGAGGGTCCACAAACACAGAACTCAGCCTCGTGGCAATGGGCCCTGGATTTTTGGGGCTTCAGCTATAAAAGTGATGGGTACCCAGTGTTTCCAAATAGTCTTGGTGGAGCCTTTTGCCCAAAGCTGGTACAAATGCTGACACACAGCCTGCTGAAATGGTGAGGAGCAGCTGTGGCCACACAGCACCCTCAGACTCCCTGGGACACATCCAAGACTGGATTTGTAAGGAGGAGAAACTGCAGTTCAGCAGCACCAGCATCCATCTTCCCTTCTCCATCTGCTCTGGGGAAAGGGGGCATGAAGGAGTGCTGGAGGGTGATGTCCCCATTCAGGAGGTTAAAGAATTTCCTGGCTCCCCAGCCCCAGCAGTGATGGCTTTATCCACGGGAAACATGGGATACCATGGCCATGAGAGATCTGCAAACCACAGCCACAGCTGTGGGCCAGCAGGGCTGAGGTAAAAAGGGAAACAATTCAGTTCCTAAAAATAAATATGCAGTTGTACCATTTAGGTTTCTTTTTCCTAATACCCTACAAGTCCAGTGCTTTAATCTGACTTCAAGGTGTTGACACTCTTTTAGAGACTACAGTTTCATGCCATGTTCTGTCCTAGGCTGGAGTCACTCCTAATTTTTGCTACTGCCCTTGTGATCTGCTGAGGGGTTGGTAGACTTGGAATTAAGGGAAAAGCAGTTTTTTCCTAACCATTTCTGCTAACTCACCTCGGGTGCCCACAAACTCACATTTAGTAAGGCCAAGAAACCCACACTTGTTTAAAAGAATTCTGTTTCCTCAAGCTGGTTTATTCAAAAAGCATTAACAAGGTGGCTCTGTACCAAGTGGGGCTGCTTGAGCCTTTCAGTGCCTTTGTGCACCCTGGATTTCCCCCAGACATCACCTGCTGCCATCTCTTCTAATCTGCTGTTGCATTACTTAGATTAGAGACTTGGAGCCCAGACCTGCTTTTACAGCTACAGCAAGTACAATTTTGGTATCTGAACAAATTACACATAATTACAATACATAATTGTTATGGATGTTTCATGGGTTATATTTTTGTAGAGTGAATTCTTTCCCAGAGCTTCATTTTGAACCTTACACTTATTTTGATTTTTTGAGATGATAAAAAGCCTTATTATATCTCGGGTTTTCTCATCATGTACGTTTTTACTAACAGAAATTCACAGCAGGTGTTCCTCATATACAGTATTTTATGAATCATTTTGACAACTGATATGGTACTGACAAAAACCTGCAAACAAAAGAGAGAAAAAGAGCTACTCTTTGTTACAAAATACCACTGGAGGAGGTGGGTTTGATCTAAAATCAGCTTGGCCTTACATAAACTCTGAAAGTAATTTGTACATGAATTTCATTCCCAAATCACCAGATTCCATATTTTATTACAGGAACTTTAAAATAAGATTATTTTTTAAAGTGAGAGGTACAACCTGCTTTAGATTATGAAGACAAGAATACCAAGATCTTGTACAATGGAATATCTGAATTAAGAGGTCTTGGACTTCATTCCAAAAAATGCTGGTGGCAGAAAGAAGCCTGAAGTTATTTCCTAAAAGTTGAATTTGGGAGCAAGAAGGTCATGTTAAAATACAGCACCTCCATACTGGAATTCTGTGGAGCTCTTATAAATATGAGAATGTTTCTTCAGCATAAGGGCAGGAAATGAACAGGAACTGAGGGCGAGATGTGGAGACTGTAGGAGATGGAAGCCTAACCAGTGCCTCCTTACAGCAAACCCATTATTTGGGACTGTCTGGACTGGACTGCAGTGCCTCTTGACTCTATTAATGTTCATTAAACCTTTTTATAAGGCTTATATAAAGCTCATAACATGTAGCCAAATTCCACTCTCTTTACAGGGGGAAAATACAAGCTCTGCCTCAACATCCAAGGAAACTCCTGTTCAGAGCATCCCTCCAAAATACAAGCAGAGGTGTTATTTCCATCACTGAAGTCTTCATTTCTGGCAGGAAACTCTGGCAGAATTAACTAGCTCAGGAACTGAGCCCACAGTTTTCTTTTGAAATTCGTATCTTTTTCTAGTATCTTCTGCTAATTTATTACTAAAAACACTAAAATGCTGTCAAATCCAAGCCTTTCTGTTTGTCTTAATGACAGTTTAAGATCCTGGAAGAAAACAATAAAACAACAGTCTTTAGGGGGCTTTTTACCTGAAAATCTGAGAGGTTTAGATGTGACAATATGGTGCAGCTGAAAGGAAAATCATCTGAATATCACATTGGCACACAATGGTCCTTAGAAGAACCCTTGCTGTCAACAGTGTCTCCAAAAACACTGCTCCAAATGATAGGAAATCACTCAACTTTCCCCCACTATTGTTACCAGTTATTACTAAATAAAAGCCAATATAGTACAGCAAACCTGCAAAATACTTTATAGCAGTGAATGCACCCTCAGCTGAGATGGGGTTTCTACCTTAATTATAACATTTGGTGTCTTAAACTGTTGCCCTGGTTTTTCTGAGTTTTTTTAAAGCCTTCTACTTGTTTATCAGATGGAGTCAGATCTTTAGTTTCTATGCAATATTAAGGGTCAGTTTTTCACTTTGTCACACTTTGGAGCATAAACAACCTTTCTTGGTTTTGTTCACTGTCCTTTTACGTATTTCTAGCCTGAAAATAAAGTTGGTTGACAGCTGGTCTGGCCAGTGGGGTGAAGGGGTAATAACCCCAGAAGTAAATCCACAACCAGACCCACAAATGTATAAAAATGGAAGAAATAAACAGGGTCGCCCTCTTTTTGGGGAGCAGCCTTTCACTGCAGACCTCCTGCCTCCATTGTTGTTTTGTGTGCCATTCCAACATTAAAGGCTTTTCCCCACATCATATGTGCTAAACTCCCTGTGTAACTGCAGAGTCCTCATTAAAACCAATTACATGGGGAGGCTATGGAGCACCTCTCCTCGGGTAAAACCTCACTGAAACAGCCAGTCCCGGGGTGCACGTGTCTGTCAGACCCCCACAGTGACACACCCCCCCCTGGCACTGCCCAGGGCGGTGCTGTGGCCCACCTTGAGGTCCCTGTGCACGATGCCCATGCGGTGCAGGTAGTACACGGCGTCCAGGACCTGCCGGATCAGCGTGCTGGCGTCCTTCTCCGTGTAGAAGCCTTTCTCCACGATGCGGTCGAAGAGCTCTCCCCCAGACACTCTGGAAAGCACAGCAGAAGCAGAAGTGTGAGGATGTGCTCTGTAATGTCCTTTGTGTCACTGAAGGGTGGTCAAGGCCAGGCACCAGACACAGGCGGCCAGAGCAGATCTGCCTGCAGCTCTGGGGCTCCTCCCTGTCCCACCGATGGCCACATGAGGTTTCCCTTCCCTTTTGGAAGGGAAATCTCATGTGTAGGGCTGAGGTCACTTGGTCTGGTCAGCCTGGAGAAGAGGAGACTGAGGGGAGACTTCACTGTGCTCTTCAACATCCTCACAAGGGGCAGTGGAGGGGCAGGCACTGAACTCTTCTCTGGTGACCAGTGACAGGACCTGAGGGAATGGCCTGAAGCTGAGCCAGGGGAGGATAAAGTTGCAAATCAGAACAATGTTCCTCATCCAGAGGGTGGTTGGGCACTGGAACAGGCTCCCCAGGGAAGTGGTCACAGCACTGAGCCTGACAGAGCTCAAAAGCATTTGGGCAATGCTCTCAAGCACAGGGTGTGACTGAGGTGTCCTATACAGGGCCTGATGCAGGATCACTCAGTGATCTTGATGGGTCCCCTCCAATTCAGCATTATTTAATGATTCTATGAACTAAGTTTCATCTTCTCCAAGGACTGGTCAGGCTATAATGCAAAATAAAATCCATCACACATCAGGGAGGGGTCAAAGACTCACTGGCACTTGCAGAGGGAATCAGGATCATACCCCAGCAAGAGCCAGGGGAGGAGACCCTGCTTTCCATGCTGTCCCACCCAAGAGAACTTTGCACAGGCAGTTCCATCTGCAAGCCCACTCAGGGTATAAAGCCCCCACCTTTTATGATCCCTTGGGGTTCTCTTTTCACTCCACTGACCAAGGCTTGGGGTTTGCCCTGGAGGAATGGTCCCATTCTTTCCCCACTAGCAAATGAAATGCATTCAGGAGATGCTGCCACTGCCTATAGAGCATTAGTTTATTAAAGCAATCTGCACCTCTGACAATTTAAACGCTCTCAGAGGTCCTCTCCTTTACTCACACACGTATGTTCATTTATCTGAAGTCACAAGCTCTTTAGGCAGAGCAGAGCCTCTGCCTGGCACTGCTAGGAGACAGTTATTGATGAGGAACACAGATTATCAGTGCAATTAATCACCACATGACACAAATGAGGAGAGGATTCCACAACTCAAAGAGGAAAGAAAATAAAACCCTGACATCCCACTATTTAATGCCTGCTGTATTGCACATTTTCCCTGCCTTGCTAGAAATAACACGTTCTGAACCCAATCCCAAATAAAGAATGGCACATTAAAACTCCCTGGAGGAGTATCTGAGGAAACAAAAGAGGAAAGAAATGTCTGAGTAATTGAAATAATAAAACTGTCAGCAAAAAACTGCCCTACTAGGGTAAATAAAAAATTTCCATTTTAGCAAGCAAAACCTATTAAAAACTAAAATGTATGCAATATGTTTCTTCAGCAAGTTGCACCATTTAGCATATCATAAATGGCACAGTAAAACTTTCTTTAAAAACAAACCTAATAAAGGGAAAATAACAAATGATTACAGTCATTAAATGCATATGGACTGAGAGCTTGCCATTACAGAACACTAGGTAATTCAGCCACTCCAGGCAGTAATCTGCCTGAATAATAACATGAAGTCACTTCCTAGGGAAGTTTGGAGCCTGAATGGTAGAGAATGCTACTGCTAAAAATGAACACATTCAACACATCAAAAATAAAAAGCAACCTTGGAAGAAAAAGAAAGAAACCAGATAATCCTTCTATTAAGTGCTAGGCAAACAGAGCAAACAGCTTACTAACACTGGCACCAAAGTGAAACTGCAGGAAAGGTGAAGTTCACCCAGGGTCTGAAGTCCACCAGCAGCCTGAACTAAATCCCCTTCTCTCCTTGTTTCTCAAAACAGGAGTTTCTCACACATATTTTTATATACACATATGTGTACACAGAGTGCTGCTCCAAGCCCCTCTTGGCCCTACACCCTCTGCCCAGCCCATCCTGTGCCCTGCCAAGGGAGAGCAAACACACCTCACTCTCACTGCAGGCAGATACAGTTTTATTGAATATGGCTCCTATTAGCTGACTGTCTCTTTATATCTCCCTTGCAGTCCCTTTGTTTCCTGTAGATTGATTGTGCTGAAAATTGAGCCCACACAGTAATTAATATCACTGAATACAGCACATTTCCCCATGAAAATGCAGTGTGTGCTGTTTTGCAGCTTCATACAGTGACTTTTGTTACTTTCAAGCAATGGACTGCTTTAGCACCAGTTTACATCATGAGCTTTCCTGCACAAGGAAACTCTTCTTTGATCTTTGCAGAGAGTATATTTCCACAAAATACTTTTCATTAAATTGACAGAATTTCTGATGTGCCAGCTCACTCCCCATCCCCCTTAAGCCTCATTCTTTAATTGAAAGCTTTTCTTAGATTTAGTCCAGTGGATCTACTGTACCCGAGCTCAAGCTGTTTATAATTTTATTTTAACACACAGAAAATATTTACAGCCTCTTAAGTGGTGCACTGCAAACCAGAGCTTAATCCAAGCACTCAGGAAGAGCAGCCCTTACATTTGCAGGCACTTGCTTATTGAGAACGTTGACAGCATCCCAGGTACATGCAGAGAGCCAATCTAATGCTCCTGTTTATTAGTGTGGTGTCTCCATGTTATGGTGCATTACATGTCTGCACTCCCCTCTAGAGTCTCCCTGCTGTGGGCAAGATTCCTGGCTGAGCTCCACCTCCCTGGGATGCTCTTCAGCTCAGCACCCAGGGCCATGGCTGCTTTCCACATGGAGCTTATGTCCTTATGGCTTTTCTCCTCCAATTTAGGGTTAACTCAACTGTAATGTCATTGGGAATGCTGCTCCCTGCACCAAGGACTGACAGAAGTCAGTGCTGTCACAGGGCCAAACCAGCAAAAACAGCTGTGAGAGAGCATCTGAGCTCTAAACCCATGGTGGAGATGTGGCCTGTCTGCTGGTCTTGATCCCAACCCCTTCTGCCCTGCTGAGAAGGGACTTGGCATCTTCTCTGGGCACTCACAAAGCACTGCTGCAATTTGTTCCAGTCTTTAATACTCTGGAATAATTATTTTCTTTTTAATGGCACCATCCAGCTTTGCCCTCTCTATGGCAATTTTGAGGTAGAATTGAAACTCCAGGCAGTAAGAGCAGAATTAGGTCTTTGTCTTAAAGAAATTTAAGACAGAATTTTCTGTCCAGAAAGAGAGGGTAGGAGGGATTTCTCATTAGTGGAAATTAGAGGACTGCTCCTGCTGGCACTGGCTTACGGAGCTGGACACAGAAACAACAGCAGAAAGAACCCTTTTCCCCTGATGATTTCAATCTTGGTTCCCAGCAAAGAAAAAGCCAAGGGACAACTAGCCAAGTTCAGGTACTTGAAAAACATTTCACTCTGGAGCAGCTCAAGTGTCGCTCTGTGATCCAGAGCAGCACCAGCCCTGCCCAGGGACTCAAATTTGGGCAAAACTCAGCCAAGCAGCCACAAGTGCCTCTTCTGCAGGGATGTGGCTGCTGGGACTGCCTGGATTAAAGTGTGTAGCTCCAACCCTTGCTCCTTGCTCAGCCAGGTGCCTTTCCCTGGTTCTCCAAGCAGTCTGGGAGAAGCCCAGCACTTGGAGAAGGAGCTGAGCTAAGTGTCCCCATGGCACACAGACACCCCAGCATATCCCTTGCCTGCCTCCAGCAACAGGAAACAATTTCAAAACAATGACCAGAAGGATAATTTTGTTTAAAACGGAAAAAAACCACAACCAAACCTAGCCATAAATATGAATATTTTAACTCCTAATATATCTTTTAATCGAGGCTACATTGCCTTTAGCACATATTACTGACCAGCCTCATGAAAAAAGCCAGAACAAACATGGAAGGTAATAGGAAATAAGATTTGAGAGGAGGCCTCACCAGTGCCCAGTACAGGGGGTGGTCATTACCCTGGTCCTGCTACCCACACAGTTGCTGGTACAGACCAGGATGTAATTCCATTAACACCCAGTTTGGGGAGCGACAGTAGAACCCAAGTTGACCATATGATAAAAGAGACATTATCTGCAATTCCACTAGGGAAACACAGATTGCACTCTGTTTCCAGGGTTTCTTGACATAAAAGCTTCTGGATCTAGTCATTAAGGAGACTTCATGTATTGATCATGCAGATGATACAAATCTTTCAGAGGACCTAGACTGGTGCTGGAGTTTGCAATAAATTCCTACGGTTATATTTATAATCTTTTATTTTCCTGACTGTATTTGGGGGTTTTTCTTCTTGTTTCTTTCCAGTTTGATGTTTAAATGCAGATCTAAACCTTCAGCACAAGCTGCCACACTGAGTGGTTCGGTTTAGGACAGGTTTCAAAAAACTTTGAAAATACCAATGGTTTGTACACGGATGAGCTACCTTTTTAATTGGCTCTTGGTGTGTACACTGTTGGTTGAACACCCTGCACAGACAGTAAAAAAGGACCCTGCAAGACCTTGAAATGCTCATTAGAGGCAAAGGAGAGGTCACTATAACAGTAATTACTCAGGCTCTGTTCAAGGACTGGTGTCAGTCCTTGACACTACATTTTCCACATTTGTGCAATTTCTAATATACACATGTAATTTGTGAGAGATGAGGAAACATTTCACCATTACTATTACACTTCCCCTTTACATTAATCCATTTCACCATCAGCTCATCAGGAAAGAACCAAACTGGCAAACAAAAAGAAAACGGCCCTTGCTCCAGGTAGGGCATTATCAACCTTTTTCCAAAGCATTCAATTCCTCTGCAGCGCCATCAGGAAAGCAGAACGTGCAAAGTTTCAAAGAAATACTTTGATGAAAAATGAGAACCAAACAAAACTCCCTTGTAATTTAAGGCCCTATAACTCATAAACAGCAAACAAGAGCCCATCTCTGAATTTCTGATGTTTTTGCCAGCAGAGTGAAACCTGCACCTGCACATTGCAGGTCACAGTACCAGATACCTGCCAGGCTGTCCCCTCAGCAGGGCTGCCTGGTGGGGGACATCCCTACATATGTTAGCCTTCAGGTGAATAGACACATGAATAAAAGAACAAATAAATACTGAAATTAAAAATAAGTCAGTCATATTAATATATTCATGTTACCTTTCTTTCTCTTGGTGGGACTGTCTGTGTGTACACAAAAATCCTCTAATTTCTTCATCCCTGCATCCCCTGCTGTTACTGAGTGTAGGAACCTTTCTGCTTGTTTCAGGAGACTGAAAAATAACACCCTTTGAAATATCACTTTGACTTCTTTGCCATTTGGCAAAACATTGATGCTTTTCTGCCTCTTTTGTACTACAGGCTGGAATTGCTCTGGATCATTTACTGCTTGACAGCTGAATTGCTTTTTATCAGGAGTCTTATTGATGAACTCATCAGTGGTGGATTTACATGAAGAATCCCAGCAGAGCTATTCAGAGCTTGTCAGCTTTTCCCTCCAGAAGGGTGTAAAGGTCACCTGATGCTTCCATGCAGTTCAAGTCATGACCCATTCTCCACTGGACAAGTCACCAAAGCACCATACATCATGCTGCATTGGGAGAACCATCCTGCAAAGGCAGACACATCCCCAGGGATTCACAAATACTGTCTAAGCTTGTACATTAAGGATGCTAAACAAAAAGAGGATTGATTTCAGGAATTGGAGCAGGAGGCCTCCCAGGACAGTATGAAAAGTAAGTTAAATATGGGCACTACCCTATAATTGTGAGCAGCTTATCGATCAGAAATTACTCATTCACAGTTTCCTACAATATAAATCAGAAACAGCACAGAACTCAGCATGAAGCTGAAGTGTGAGGGGGAGATAAGAAAGACTGAAGGGACTATTCCTGAGAAGTTCTGCCTTTGAGTATTACATTTCTCTAATGAAGTAATTCTTATTAGAGAAATACTTCCATTTTTAAGATGTATTTTGCTTTTAATAGAGGGCTTTTCTGTTTGGCTTTAAACTTCCTCTGCATTGTTAAAAATGCATGAGAACCAGAAAGCAAACCTGACCAGTGTGGTGTTCTAAAGGAAAGAGAAATTGGCTGCCCTCATCTCATAGTTCAAATGAAGCAACACATAAAAGGAAAATGAGTAAACAGATTAATAGATTTTAGACCCAGAAAGAAACATTATGATTATTTAGTCTGACCTCTTGCAAATAGAAGTACATGATGAAAATTTTCCTTGTACCAATAATCTAGGGTGTTAATCAGGCAGGGACAGATATTGCTACAGAATTACTGTATGGCCTACAGAGATTTGCTTTAATCAGTAAATATGTCAGAAAACTGCCCTGGTTTTCTCATTTGCAACCCATCATAAAATATACAGCTTGAAAAAGGCAAGGACTTTCCTTGTTATTGTATCTTTAAATCACCCAGCTTAAAATGTGCTGGTAACTTCAATATATGCTCCAAGGCCACCAAAGAAAGGACACAGGATTAGTTTTAGCTTATTTTTCTAGAATGCAGGTGTGTGCATATGACAGGGAGGGATGGGTAGATGTTAGCACCCTCTCCTTTGATAGTGCTGTTCAATCATAGAATCATTTGGGCTGGAAAAGACCTTCAAGAACATCAAGTACAACCTTTGACTGAACACCATGCCCTCAAAAATACACCCTGAAGTGCTGTATCTGCTCCCTTTTTGAGCACTTTTGGGGATGGCAATTCCACCACTTCATTGGACAGCCCATTCCAGTGCTTGACCACTCTTTGAGTGAAGAAAGAATGGTCTTTTTCCTCATATCCAACCCAAACCTCCCCTGTGCAACATTGAGGCCATTTCTTCTTGTCCTGTATCAAGGACAAGAAGTGTGTGTCTTCTTTCCTGGGAGAAGAGATCCCACCTCATTACAACCTCCTTCCAGGCTATGCAGAGAAAATGCAATGCAACATTGCCATTCTTGCTTTTCAGCCCTTTCACCACTGTGGTGATGGATGCTCCAAAGGGCTGCTCCCCACCCTGAGGGGTTCTTTGGGGAACAATTGGGCAAAAATGCTGTGGCCATTTTTCTGAACCAAACTGAGCAAACAAACTAATTTCCCCCCTGCATTAAAAGTTTCATGTGACACTTGCTGAGCAGCTGTAGTGAGGTTATGCTTTGGAGAACAGACCTCTGTTTCCACTGGGGCAAGTCTGTTAAGTCTCTGGAAAGCTCTGCACAGGGATGTAACACAGTCTGGCAGTTAAAATCTTTGGAGACAGAATTTTCCCTCACAGAATCCCTACTGCAGAGATCTTTTGAGGTCCATGATTCTTCAAGGTCAAGGGTGTCTTGTTTTATTCAAAATTTTATTCCATATTCAAAGAGTCAACATTATATTCAGAATTTCTCCTGGTCCCATCAGCTGTAAAAAGTGTGACTGAACCAAGGGCAACCAAATGACAAAGGACATCAGGGTTTTAAGTCTTTTGTGATGACACTGTTCTGAGTGACAACTTCTGACAGCCCTTCAAATGCCAGCAGCCCACGTGCCCCTGTCCATGCTCATCCCCCCAGGCAGTGGTGCATGGAGGAGATGTGGGACCTGCCAGTGACAGCAACACTCCCTCAGTGCTGCCATCATTATGAGGCACAGGAAAGAAACCAGTGCTTCCACTGAAAACACCACCATGCAGTCAAATCCTCAGAAATATCATAGCAAGATCTCCAGCACTCTGCTGAGGTCTGCAAACACCGTGGTGCTCAGAAGATGGGCACATCCTTTTTTCCACTCTTCTGAGCTCCTACAGTTTGATAGGCACCTCCACAGGAATCAATGAATCATGCCAGGGTTAGCAGGGATCACACTCAAGTGGGCTCCTTGTAATTTGAAAAAGGACCTGTGGAGGGTGGTGAATCACTGCCACAGGTTGCCCAGACTGGTGATGGATGTCTCATCCCTGGAAACATTAAAGGTTGGACAGGGGTCTCAGCAACCTGATGCAGTTGAAGCTGTCCCTGCTCATTGCAGGAGGGCTGGACTGGCTGCACTTTGAGGTCCCTTCCAACCCAAACTATTCCATGGATCTATGACAGAGGTTGGCACTTCAGCCTCTTTATCTTCGTGGTTCTGCATTAAATGCAAAGGCAAAGCTGAAGCTCAGCAGTGGTGACTTTTACCTGTGTCAGTCAACAGTTTGATATCACCCCATCCCTGCAAACAGTGTATTCACCAGTGAAAAAAACCTAAGCATTTTTTAAAATGTCATTAAAAAATACGCAGTGTGTATTGAATATCTCAAAAACATTGTTTTAAAATATGAAATTTCACACTGGTGTATTCACTTCCTTCTGTGAGGTGTCAGTAAATCAGCTTACTCTTGCTTGTTGTATACATACATACATATATATATATATATATATATAAAAGTGTGTGCTCTTGTTGCCTCAGTCTTTTTCACTTTGCTTCTAGGAAACAGAAGAGTACAGCTCTGTAGACAAACCACTGCTCAAAATACATTTTCCAGTATCTGAGGGCTGGAACAATGTATTTCCTAACTGCTGTCTTATTTCTCCATCTCTCCATAAAATAAGTGGATAATGAAAATTTGGAGGAGATTCCTCACCTGACAACAATTTAAAACTAGGTCATGTTTCAGCACTAATAGGTTTGGTTTATTTTCCTTCTGACTTGTTTCCCAATGGAAACCAACCTTGATGTCCTGCCAGCATTAACTAGGAAGAACAGACCTAAAAAATAATGAAAACTGATGCAATTGAAAGCGGATACCGTAAATTACACAATGCATAGTAAACAATTCTGAAATATAAGGTGAATTCAGCACTGAGAATTGTCCTAAATGGTGAAAAGGAGCACAGGAAAGTGCAATAGAATCACTCTCAGCTGGAGCTTAAACAGCCCAGATTTTCAGTGAAGTACATTTAATAGAAATTTGGGGTGGAGTGTATATTCCTTTTTCTGAGATTGACCTGTTTTCCACTTGCTTTCTCACAAGTTTGCAGGCAGATGTCATTGTAGAAATAACCACTGTAAAGACAGTATTGACTAATACTTGTCTCAGTGCAGAAAGAGCTTTGAAGATCCTTATATCCCCTGTATCTCACATAAATTCAAATTTTTTTTCAGCTTATCTGTAGGATTTGCAACTTTGAGCCATCCCTTTGTCCTAGAGAAATACAACCCTGGAAAATTTAGTTTGAACCAAAAAAAGGAGAAATGCTGTCAACTGGTCAAGATGTACTGTTGCCCATATCAACTTGCCGAGCAGTTAGTTTGCAGAAACAATAAACTGGGAGCTAAATATTAAAACCAAATAAGCCAACTTAACTCTAAGTTATACAGATATCTTGTTTTATCAAAGTGTTGCAAAAACTATATATACGTTTAAAATGTCATTATTATGCCCTCCAACTTTTGAGTGTCAAGAAAGTTGCAGAGAACTGATAAAGAAAGCTTCAGAATTCTAATTGCTTACAATGAAGTATTTCTTAAGAAATATGCAAGTAACTGAAATACAAGGAAACCCATTTTATTCTATATACACTATTTTAGAATATACAATTTCTATAAATATCAGGAAATACACACTGGAGCTGAAATATATGTTGGAGTTATCAAAGACAATTCCCTGAAATATTCTGTGGCCATGAAAAATCAAGCAGAAGGTTTAGGAGAAAAATGAATGCCAAACAGAAAATAATTTGTCCTCACAAACATTCATGGAACACTCCCACTTTCAGTACTTCTGACAAGGTTTATCTCCCCAAATCTTGCACATCTAGACAATAAACACCTGCATGAGAACTTCCACACTCCTCTCCTCCAGCCAGCAGAAGGAAGGGAGCATGTCTAGAGTGTGAGGTGCAGAAATGTCCATTTCTGTGTTCATCTGGACAAATCCCACCTTGATGATCTTTATGGAAAGAGTCCTCGAGATGCTTTGCCAAAAGCATAATCAGACTTGGGGAAGGACAGCGAAGAAAAGGAAGCAGGACCAGAGAGCTTCTCTGTGAACAGAGAGAATGTGTTTCACAAGAAAAGAGATGGCAGAGGAGAACACTACAGAATCACTGATCCACAGAAACATGGAATTATTTAGGTTGGAAATGACCTCTAAGATCACCAAGTCTGACTGTTCACCCAGCACTGCCAAGTCCACCACTAAACCATTCACGAGAAGGATGGAGCACGGACAAGGGAAATGTAAAGAATTATTTCACACCACAGATGAGAAATGGGGGACCTAATGGAATTAGCAGGTGGTGGATTTAAGACAAAAGCCTTTGTCATCTGAAGAGCCATCCTGGAAGAGATGAATCTTTGGTATGACCCAATAAAACTGCATTCATGTTCTTATGTTTGTGCTCATCAAATTAATTACTGAATTATTCACTCAGCTCTGGTCTGAATGGGCGTACCTACATTAAGGGAGTCTTTTCATTCATTCACTTAAAATCAAATATGACAGATTCATAGATTTTAAAGCCATTATGATAATCTAATCTGACCCCAGACAAAACAAAGACAGTACAATTTTTGCCTCCAATCCATTTCTCCTGGCTGGACAAAAGACTATCATTTAGCAGTGTAGACAGGCTTGACTTAGAAGATACCACTAATCCCTTATCTGCTTTGTCCACCAGTTAATTACACACATTGACTAATTACACTGAGGGTTTTTTCCAATGATAATTTCAGATGTTCTGCCACTGGAACCCTTTCAACACTGCCTGCAGATTCTTTAGCTGTATTTGGAGAAACTTTACTCATTTAGGTTTTGGTAACCTCATTCTTTTTGCTTCTATCTGAAGTTTCTCTCCAAAAAAGCTATATTCAACAGCCACCTGAGAAGGTATCCATTGAGAAGAGCTAAGTAGAAGCTGAGTGATGCTCATTTCCAGTTCCCATTTGGAATGTTAAATTACCATGTTAAGTATCTTCACTTACATATGCATCAATAATGAGCTAGCTGTTCCTGGACAGGATATTGATCAGTACTAGGTACCTGTATTTCAGAACTGAATCAAATAAAAGCTAAACAGAATATACAGTTTCCAATTACTCACTTCTCAACACCATTTAATCACTCCACTTCATCTTGTGAGTTTATCTCACTGCTGTTCAATCAAGATATTCTTGTTTTCCACGTTGAAGAGTGAATTTCCTCAATTTGGAGTGGTGTAGAGACACATCAATCTAAGTTCTTACAGCTTGAATGTAATCTCAGCTAAATAAAACTTACATGACTGTTAAGAGCAATACCATATATTTAGCCAGTAAAATCAGTTTCAAGAGGGCACTTTGTAATGTCACTGAAAGAACAGGAGAAACAGGTATTGAACTTGGAAACCTAAGGATTGTACATAAATTGATTAATTTCCTGTCCAGTCACCTCTGAAGGAGGACAGTGGGCACAGGCCACAGTGAGGATGAGCCACACACAGAGCCAGATAAACCTGTCAAAAGCACTTTATGGCAAACTCACTGGTCTAAACCCCACTGCTCCAACCCCACTGCAACCCATGACTGCTGAGCTCTCCTTGATGTTCCCCACCTGAGGTTTCACCTATGGAACCCAATTTTTTTCACATCAGCCCCTCCTTCCCAGCTCCCTCCACACAGGAAGCCTGTGAGTGGGTTCAGGGTGTGTGTGGCTGATGGGGCAGGAGCAGCAGAGGCTCCTAAAGTCCCTGTTTATGTGCAGATGGCCAGCTGCCCTCTCCCATTAACAACAGCTCATTTCCAAGCTGAGCCCTTTGCACAGATAAGGCACAGCAGGGACCAGCAGGACCCACTGATTTATTGTGGTTTGGCTGCAGGGTGGCAGCACAGATATTCTCTCACGGCCTTGAGGGAAGATTTATGATGTACAAAAGAGGCAGTTTCTTAAAAAAAAAAAAAAGGCATCTGGTCCTAATTCTTGATACTCTCAAACCCCCCTCAGAATTCAGGCATGTGAAACAGGATGGCTCATGTGATTCCTGCTCTCCAACTATCATGGGATGAGCTCCTCAAGGAAATGCTGTCCATGGCATCCCCAGGAGAGATGGGAGGAATGAGGCACCACCAGCAGCAAATGAAACACAGGCAAACCTGGCCAGCAGAAAGGACAGGCTCCAAAAATGCTGGGAAATCATGAGGGAAACCAGCTGGGCATGGAGAGGACAGAAAGGAGATCCTGCCAATGCCCTGTACCTCCTCAGTCTGTGTTGGCTGCCTGGCACTAAAACCAGATACCACAGCCACAGATTTGCTGCATTTATTCTGTGCAATAGCTGAATTTACTGCCTCTAGAAGGAAATAAACCCCAGCCTTCCAGGAAGGCAAGTATTTGTTAAAAGATCTACTAGGAGCAGAGCTCACAGACGAGAAAGTTTCCAGAATGTCCTGCATAACACAAATGTGCCCCAGGGTTTATTGTAATAATTCTTCAATTATTGCCTTGCTGGTGTCTGTTTTAGTCCAGGCCATGGAGATGTTTCTAATGGAAATCATCAATTCATCACAGAGACAATTTGCAAGAATATAATCACAGAGATGAAAACAGACACATGCTCATGCTAATAATGAGGACTACAGAAAAAGTGGGAAGATTTTATGATTCTGTTGTTTTTAATGGCAGCTATTTGCTCCTGTGTCTTAACAAATCAGGCTGGACAACTGCCAGGCATTCTGGTTTTTACTGGGACTGTCCCTTGGCCTGGGGAGAGATTTTAAATATCCATTTATACATTATTGCTCCAAGGCTACCATCTATCCTAACACTTTACATTTTCCTTGACACAGAAAATGCAAGGCTCCAGCTATTTCTTCGTTAATCAATCCAAGCAGCTCCACAGTAATTTTATTTTCAAGACAGAAGAGTGAATCGATGCCAAGAAGCCAACCCTCACAGGTCATGCTCAATATTTTAGGAGTTTGTGGTACAATTGCTTTGTGCATTTCTGTAATAATTTTTAATGGATGGATTAGTGACAAGCTGTAAAAGCTTATGTTTGCAAAAAGTAAATCCATGATTGATATAAGAAATAATCAAAGTCAGCTGGGAAAAGGGAAAAAAGCTTAACCAGACTGTCCCACATGCAGAAATCTGTGGGAGCTACATCCAGCATCAAAAGTCCAAATTAGTGCTGCTCAAAGACTCTTCTCTGTCCCACAGCAAACACCTGGGTCATCTGCTGGGGCAGGGCACAGTGACACTCCTGCCCATCCCACACAACATCATCCTAAAAATCCCTCTCCCAGGAGTGGCACCCCAAAGGCAGCTCCTGGTAAGCCCCATCCTGAGGCAGAGTGGGCAAAAAATGAAGACAGGGACCTCACTCCCATCAATCTCCCCAGCCCCCAAAGCACCCAACAGGATTATCCCAAAGCCTCAAAGAAACTTCACTGATGCCTCCTGTTAGCCATGCTCTGTGCAAAGCTCTTTCTTGAGCCCTCCCCCCTGGGGATGGTAAAGGATATAATTTCCCTCTGTTTCACATTTCATACTTAAACTGCCCTGTAAAATCCCATCCCTGAGCAAGCCCCAAGCAACAGCAAGCTGTAAAACTGCATCAGCTTCAGGCTCCAGCCACGGGAGTGCTGCTCCCAGCCCAGCCCTGCTGCTCCTGGGAGGCCCCAGGACAGGACATGGCTCCAGGAGGAGCTCCCTGCCAGCCACGCTGGCCACAGATGGGCTCTGTGCCAGCACAGGGGTCTGGGGCCTCATCCCACTTCTGGAGGGTCCAAAGGGTCGTGCTGAGCTGGTCTGAGCTGCCACCCCAACAGCTCAGTACATCCCACAGGGAATCCTTGGCATTAACATTTAACGAATGTCTGCTTAATTTGGTCGGTATAGGATCTGTTAAAATCCTGGGCATTCCTGCTGACAAAACTACATAGCTTCATAATTCCATGGATTCAGCAGTGATTTCAAAAAATAAGTTTGTAATCTCCATTTCATAGGGATACTCCTAGGCCCTGGAGTATCCAAATATCTCCAGTCATGGCTCCTAAGCATCCATTGTGCGTGTTAAAAACATAGAAATGTGAAAATTAAAATCAAAACCTCCTCCTCCATGCCAAACTGATCAAACCTAAAAAATAATCTAGCAAATATAACCCTGGGATATGTGATTTATATACTAAGAACATTAGGGAGTCAATAAAATGGATGGACACAGGCTTTTTTTTCCCCCTAATACGGTAGTCAAAGCACATTGCAAAAACTCATGGACAAAAACAAAATGCAGACTTTGGCTACAGGGCTCATGAGCCCTGCACAGCAATCCTGAGTGTCCAAATTTTGGCAATAGCATCTGAAAAATGATGCCTAATGCACTTAGCTGAAGAATAACACTGTTTTGACTTTTTAAAAAAGAGTCTTTGCCCTGTATGTGCATATAACCCACGAGAGAGCTTTTTCATGGTCCTTGCTTTTGTCAAGCTGTTCCATCCCACCACCTTGGAGCCTGCATGCTGATGCACAAGTATTAGATTAAAATTATCAATGCAACTGCTTTTCTGCATGAGAGGGATTCAGAGATTGGAAACAGAAAAAGATTTTAAAAGTCAGTGCTCTCAGCCCAGGCACTGCCAAGCAGGCACTGTGTCTCCCTAAGCCAATGCAGTCAGGTCAGTGAACTGCTACTCTGCTGGTCCAAAGGAAGAGACCAAAACAAAGTGCTAAGAGAGTAAATACCCACAGCTACACGCTGGGACTGCTCTGATGTCAGGCAATCTTTGCTTGCTTGCATACCAAGTAAAGTTTCCCTAACACCAGACATGGCAAAGAAATTACTATTACTGCAGTATTTACATTGATACTCACAATGTGAAAGCTACCACACAACCCCACAATTCCCCTCAGGATCCTGGTGCCTGGATGAGAGGTGTGAGATGTTCAGGATCACTGCACTGCTGTACAAACACAGAGCCATGGCCAAGGCAAGAGTTTTGCCTTGGGGATCTGCCTTTAAACTTTGCTCTGCCACATATTTCCTCTGCAACCTTGGGCAAGCCAGTGAAGGATGACTCTAAAAAGGGATTTAGGTCCTTGGAGAGGGAATTAGGGTTTGGATAAACCAGGTGCTGCTGCTGGCAGCAGGTCAAGGTGTGACAACTGTGAGCAGTAGAGCTCCCAGGACTTGGGGCACAAGCTCTGCCCCCTGCTCCAGATGTAAGAGAGGAAAGGGGAATCAAGTCAATAGATCCAACTTTTGAAAGTGCCCTAAACCACAGGATGTTTTCCGTACTTCCTTTTGAAAATATTCCATCTCTCAGAAAATAACCCAAGACTCCCTCAGCACTGTAACACTTCCTCAGCACTGTGAGTGTCATATTGATGCCAATGTCACAGAGCAGCACCAGGGCCCATTAAAGTGAATGTCAGTCGTTCCCTGAACCTTTGTAGGGAGACAGATTAATCCCTTTGAGAAATATGTTCATCCTGTCATGTTTTTATGACATGGTGATGTTAGTCCATGTCTTCCATAACTAAAGGAAAAGTCACCATGCTGAGCTTGGCTTTGCAGCCAGAGTGTGCCCGTCCCTCCAGCAGGAAAACCAGGTGTATCTGTGCAATGGAGAAACCATTCACTCTCACTGTGTGCTACAGACCAGTATGGAAAACAGATTTCTCACTGATGATTTATAAAGTGCTTTAGGCACCCCTTAAATAATGAGATATTGCCAGGTATGAACATCCAAAGCCACTGATGAAAATGCTCTGCTGTTCTTGCTGTGTTATTTCTGCTGCTCTGGTTGCAAGAGTTCAGTTCCCTGGTCCAGATCCTCAGCCCAGTGCCAGAATTGACCCCTCTCAGTGCCACAGATGTCTGTTTTCTATTTGGCTGGTGGTATTCCCTGTGCAATATTAAAATGTCATCAATTCAGTTTAATAGGCCAAGTAAAGGCCTTAGCCAACCATTTAATAGCTAAGTAAAACACAGGGCAAATACACATCAGTCCAGGGACTGCATTAAAAGTTTAAGGGTTCAATTAAGAGGAATCTTGCTGGTGTGTTCTCAGGAGGTTAGGAAAACAGAAATGCCAAATGTTTCCTCTGTTGCAGCTGTTAAGCACCAGGCTGGAAACCCCTTGTTAAAGTGCTTTTTGTTACAGTGCGATTCCAGTACATTAAAAGCACCTCTGTATAATACTCCATTAAAATAAACTATTTATTACAAAAATGGAGCTGATATTTTTACGATTTGGGGTTTTTTTATAATTGTTTTTATTGTTGTTGTGTTGCAAGGTCCTGCCTTAAACATCACCTGAACACAGAGGTGCCCAACCCTCCCACAAGGCAATGCCTGATAGCCCAGTGCTCCCAAGGCTGAAAATTCTGACACAAAACCAGCTGACCTTGAGTTTCAGAGCTGCCTGAAGCCCTATTTGAAGATGCAGAACCAAGCTGTATTATTTCAATTTTTTCTGTGGTTCAGCATGCTTAATGACATGGTCACCCAGGAGAAAGAAAATACTAATTAATAAGTGTTTTCAGATTCAAGCAGACACTGACAATATAATGGACTAACAATATGGTTGTGGAATAACAACCACATCCCCAAACACCTCAGCTTGCAAGAACATACATCCCTTGGGTAGAGTACAAGACACTCCAAGTTCTGGGCCTCAAACAGTCTGATGTGTTCATCACACAACCATGCTGTGCATGTCCACAGAGACACCACCACAAACCTGACCTAAACAGCACTGCTGCTGCAATAAGGTTGTCCCTGCAGTGTTAGACCCAGCCTGGACCCACAGGATTCTGCACTGGTCCTCCTGGCCACCCTGAGACCAAGACCCCCACAAAAGATCAGGCTGAAATTCCATTCAGAGACTGCAAAAAAAAGCAGCAGCTCCTTGGTGGAGCAGTGAGATCACAAGACTGGGCTTGCTCCAGAGACAGACGGCACAACAATAGTCACAATTCCTGCTGCTGTCGTTATTTATAGGCACAGAAATGTAGATCATTTAGAGACTCAGAGTGAGCTGCCAAACAGAGAGAGAAGGCAGCAGCTGAACCCAGTGCCCAGCAGCCAGCGTGGTTCAGGACATTCCCTCCTGCAGCAGCAGATGCAAACACTGCAGGGCAGCAGCTCTGGGGCAGCACAGTGCAGTTCTGCTCCCACGCTGGCACATGAGCCACCAGCCAAGGCAACATGGCAAATTTCAACATCCATACTGGAAAAGGAGAGAGATGCTGAGCTTTGAATCCCTGCAGCCAACTGGCATGTTACCCCCTGACTAAAAAGAAGCTTTGGTTTTGGCCCTAAGGTGCTCAAACAACAGATGGGACACGGCATAAAGATGTAGTCCCACAGATACTCTGTGAAGAACCCCAGCTGCAGGGAAAGACAAATACAACTACCTAGAAAAAACAGATATGAGCATTTCAGCAGGTCCCAATACAGTGAGTGGGTATTACAGACTCCCCAGGTCTCCTCTCTGCCATGCTGCTCTGCCCTGTCTCTCTGATGAAGGTTTCCTCTCCTGGCTTAGGGTACTGGTGATGGTCAGAGCTTATCCCTGCTCCTGTTCTGTGCTCCACCTCTCCTCATAGCTCACCAATTTGGGGAGGTCATCTTGTCCCCCTGCCCTTATCACCCCACTTGGGAAATACCCACCCCACATCCCACAAGCTGCCACTGTTCTCTTAATGAACACAACACTGAAACCAAAAATTGGGAAGAATTAACTTATTTTTTGTTTATTTTCTGTAATTTGGTACAACTAAACCCAAACATAAAAAGTATTTTCAAACAACACTCATACTGGGAATAGATCACAGGACACAATGCAAAAGCAACTGGTAATTCAGACATTAATGCTTTTTATTAAACAAATAAAACACACTGACAAATGCCTCGGAGTCTACAAATTAGTCTCACAACTATGCAGAAGTACTTTATGTTTCAGCTTTGGGGCATTGTTTAAAATTTACTCTAGCGCTGGTTTTAAGGAAAGTCAATTTATTTCACACAAGTGTAGATTTAAGACATCAGAGAGCCATCTGGTGGTTTGATTGCTTTCTAATTAAAATTCGTCTCTTGGGCTCTTGACTTCCTCTGATGCAGAGCTAAGTTGTCTGCCCCAGAGAATAAAAGCAGAACAATTAAGAACAGTAAGATGTGTGAAAGTAAAATGTAAGCATACAGAATTTCAGAAAATATTTTTGCCATTGATTTGTAAAAGTGGGCAGTCCACAAAGCACTGGTAATGTGTTTTCTCCCTGATTTATCTTTTTTACAAGATTAAAAGTGGAATAAATTTTCACAAAAATCATCCTATTACATAAAAAGTAAAGTATTAAGTAAGCTCATGCTGCATTTCTATGGAATTGATGTTTTGTTTCTTAGAAAGTTTCACTGTTTTCCCCAATGATTTCATAAAACTGTATCTGTGGCTTTGGGAATACAGAAAACAAAAAGGAGAAAAAGAATGAGAAAAACCTCAGATACTAAAATTAAGCATTAAGCTGGTTCAGGCATTCCCCAGTATTTTTTTCCAGGAGGGGATGAAAGCCCCATCACAGTGTCTGGATGGGCACCCACTGTCGAGGCTGCTGTGGGAAGGGTGGGGGTCCCAGCCTGGCACAGGGGTCTGGAACCAGCAGAAGCTGCAGCTCCCCTTCCTGCTGGACATGACCAGGTCTGTGTTAGGTGTGCAGGAGTCTGGCTGCCAAACCCACCTCGCCCAGGGCTCAGCAGATGAAGGATTTGATAATTTAGCTAATTAAGTTAGAGCCGAGCTCATTACTGGTCAGACACTGGATTAAATAACAATGGGCAACTAAGGAAGCTCTTCCCACCCTCAGGGATGGCAGCAGCTGAGTGTCTTCATCATGACAGGTTTGATTGTCAACCCCTATACTCCAGCTAAATATAATTTGGGATACTCAAATCCCTCCTGGCATTTGGCCCTTATGTCTCTATTCCTGCACAGCCTGGTCCTTACCTCTCCATCATTGCACAGACTGACCTTTGAAGGTTTTATTCCCACATCTGAACCTCCTAAATGGAAGTTCAGGTAGAGCCAGAGTGGATGTGAAATGCTACTCCTGTGACAAATCCATCCTCATGATACATCCCTGGATCAGGGTCACCACTGTCACTGCTGGGGTTATGACAAACTAATCCATGTGCTTTGGTGGATACTGAGAAAACCCAAATTTGCAAGGCTTCACTGCACAGGTCTGATTAGTAACTGTGAAACCTCTCCCTGTGCTATGGAGAAGTGTTAACCAAGAGCAGTGACCAGGCAGTCTGTCCTCTCCTGGAGGACACAGCAGATGCCATTCCCTGAAAGGGTGGCAGCAGTCACACCCCAGCCACAGCAAAGCAACTCTGCTGTTTTCTGGAAGGCAGCAAAGCCTGAATTCTGGGATGCCACAGCTTTCCTGGAGCTCACACAACTTCCCTAACCTGTCTGTGTTTGCCTGTTTGTAAAAAGACCCAAACCAACAGGATCCTAATTTCAGCCCGGATCAGTGCTACTGCTTCCAACAAAAAGCACAAAGGAGAAAAATTACTTAGAAATAAACCAACAACTTCTGAGCATTTGTAGCAAGAGGAGGAGAGCTACTGGGTTTGTTTTATGCATTTGGCAGGGATATTGTGTGACTCATTCATCCTCCAGTGTTTAGCTAGTGTTTCTCTTTTTCCCTCAGCCACTTTTTCTCCTTATTTCTAGTATTTTCATCCTTTGTATTTCTCCCTGATCCCCACAGGAGGAGCTTCAGTACCACGTTAGCAGGCAGAATTTGAGACTGCCAAAGAGCTCCTGCAGTTTCACCCCATACACACGGCTGCTGTCCTTCCAGTTATTAGCCAGGAAAGATTTATTTTAAATGACTGTGAAAGAGCACACTGATCAGTCTGGAAAGATTTTCTAGGGATATTTTCCATGGACTGAGATCCCTTTAGTCAGAGGCACTTGGCACATCAGGAGCTATAATTTGAGAATGTGATTCTCAATTCCATGTGTAGTGGGTTATTTATGGGGGCAAAGTTACATCAGAAAGCATTTGCAGGATCACAAGATGAAATGTACCTTTAACACCTTCTCTTCCAGCAAATCACAGGGGATTTCTGAAGTGTTGGAGAGTAGCTGGTTATACAGCTTCAGCCTGGAAATGGGCAAAGCTAGGTTTTGAAAATTGTGTCTTTCTGTTTTGACACCACCACAGGCTCCTTCTGTGCCCTACAGCACATTTTCCCTTCTGAATGTTTCACATCACCTTCTGCTGTTTTTCTGATCTGTGAGCTCCAGGACTTGTGAGATCTCCAAGGTTAGAGCAATGTACCCATGCCTTGCTAACTTCTCAGCACAGAGCATCCCAGCATCCCCACAGCCAGGCTGGGAGCACGGATGGATCCTTCCCTGTCCATCCCCTCAGGTTTTCCAACCAAAAGAGGATGGGATGCATCACCACACAAACCAGGATCCACCTAGGGCACATAGATGGGCCCAGGATGCTGGAGATGCTCCCAGGGTGCCGCCTTAGATTTGGCCTTTGTGCTAAGGAAAATCTCAGCTAGCCTCTGGTTTCTGTTATGGAACAGAAAAACAATTAAACCCTATTTCTCCAACTAAAATTTGCTGGTAGTAGAAACAGTTGCTGGAGCAACTTCTCGGTGCTCTAAGGCTGGTTAATTAGAAATCTATTGATTGACGTTATATGAGAAATAAGAGATCTTTTATTTTTCAGATGTTTAATTATTAATAAATTAATGAGATGGAAACTGAAGTGCAAGGAAAAATGGTTCTTAGTCTGAAGGAAGTTAATATAAAATCTAAAATGCATTCTCTTCCACCTTATTAACTTTGAGATTGATGTATTATACTCAAGAGGTTTAGTTGGTCTCTTCTCTTTAGTTCATATTCAGATTTGCACAAAAGCAGTTTCTATATTCAGACTACATTTTGTAAGAATTTTATTTTACAGAGTGAATTTTCCTATTTGGAAAAAGGAAAACAGAACAAAGCCATTCATAAAATGCGGTAAAGTCTAAAGACAGATGTTACTCAGAAAATTTTTACTCCAGAGGAGAATCAGCCTGAGCCAAGTTTTCCGTCACTAAAACACAAAATGTACTATGCAAAACTTTAGAAGGAAATTCATTATATGGCCCATTACAGCTCTTGGGGAAGCAGACCCAACACATCAGCAGTATCAGACAGTTTCTGCTCTAATTTTCTTGGCAGTAGAGGCAATTTCAAACTGCACTAGACAGAGGCAGGGAGAAAAACTCCTGCATCATTCTGTCCATCAAACCTTTAACTCTGAGGTCTCTGAGTTGCAGAATTGCTCTGCACTTGTCTGTACCACCCAGCTTTGAGTGACAGTTCTGCTCACATTTCATTCAGAGAACTTCAACTACCAGGGAAGTGTGTCCTTGTAATAAATTTTTCCTTTCTTTCATGCTTTTCTTCCTTTCACACCATTCCTACCCTCTCTGAGGTGGATGTCTCAAACCCAGTACCACCATGGGAACCTCAGCTTTGCTGTCCTTTTGGAGTGTGGCTGTTCCCTAAGGTGTTGCACCCAATGGGACGCTTCCCAAATTCTCCTGCTCTTCCACTGTGAGCTACCATTGGAATCACCACTGCTGTTATATCACAAACCCTGCCAGGATCTCCTTCTCCTTCTGAGGGCATCTGGAAACCCCATCACTAACACCCAAACCACAAACACTTCTTCTCTGCCACTGGGAAACTCTGAGCAGCTTATGGAGCACATGTTACTGTCTTCTGAAATTCAAAAGAATATGTTAAAATTACCATAACTTAATGTCACAGGAGAGACGAGTTCCAAAGTTTTCTTTGGAATTTCTTGCTGAACAGAATTTTCTGCAGCCGGTATTTACTTTTCCCTGAAAAAATGGATACTTCCTTCTCCTCACCTCAGTAAGAGCCTGAATCACAGCTCACTGAGCATATGGAAAAACTCACTGTGAGTTCAATGGTTTTGAGCAACGTCCCACATGCACATGTAAGCTTTTAAGGCAAATACCCTCCCAGAGCATGGTTTCACAGCATCACAGAATCACTGGGTTGGAAGAGACCTTCAAGATCAAGTCCAAACCATGCCCTAACACCTCAACTAGACCATGGCACCAAGTGCTACATTCAATCCTTTTTTAAACACATCCAAGGATGGTGACTCCACCACCTCCCAAGGCAAACCATTCCAGTATTTATCACTATTCCCATAAAAAACTTTCCCTAATATCCAACCTGTATTTCCCTTGGCACAGCTTAAGACTGTGTCCTAGACTGGGTTTGCTGATGTTTCTTCTTGAGAAACAGGGAGATCTGCAGAGCCATACTTGCTGCTGCAGGTTAACTGTGCCACAGGAATTTTCCCCTGGCTTTTCTAACACCTGCAGAGGTTGGAATCAGAGAAGTCTGTCTCCCTTTTCCAACAGCAGCCAGTTTCTCTCCCCTAACAGCCTGCATCCACCACATACTGTGCATAACATACCATGTATTCACCATTGCTTGGTCAAAGTAACCTTTTGAGCTCTTTTAAACTCTTCTCAGGCATTTCTGCCAACCTCTTAAAACATTTCTGTACTTCTTGTCTCAGATAGTCTCAATATCTTAATGCTTTTTCAAACACCGTGGGTGATGCATGAAACTCTACATTCCCCTGTCAAGCCCTCAAAATAACTGCTCTATACTTGGAAAAGGAAACACCCCTCTGTTTCAGTCACCAGGAAACACTGAGCTGTTTATGGGGCACATGCTACTGCTTTCAAACCTCACAAGAATATGTATTTCCTTCTGGTGATGGCACTGTTGTAGGATCTCTCTTTAGCAGGGAGATACCGACACAAAATGCACAGGGATCCACTTATATCCCAGATATAGCTCTACTCCTCCATCAGATACATCTCTGATTAGCCAATGGTTCAAAAATTGTTAGGAGATATGTGGGGAAGGAACAGAAAAGCCCATGTTTCTCTCTGGGAAATCAGCTTGAAATGCTGTAAGTAACACATGCAAATATCCTTTTGTGTGTTTGACAATTTAGTTTAGAATTAATTGCTGAACTGAATCACTTTAAAACTGCATAGTAAAATGAATGACTGCAAAAGCCTAACTGTACGAGTACAAATACCTTTTAAATATCTTGAAATTTCAGACAGTGAATCAAAGAGAAACAGAAGCATGGAGTCTTATTTTTAATCACTTTCCTACTACTCAAATTATAAGAAACAATGAAATACATAATAAGATACATCCTGGAATATTTTGGCATGCTGCTGAACTGAAATTCAATGGCTTGACATGCAATCTTGGATAATTTAACTTTGAAGCCTTTGTTAATTCGTCTCTGGATTACTGCTGAACATAAACTTGATTTCAAAGCTCACCCTGTTTAGCTTTGCACATCTGAACTGAGCATGACATAAAACACGTTAAGTAGCTCCTGAAGAACTCTTTAAAAGTGTTATTGATCAGAACAGTGTTTGAGCACTGGGCTGGCTGTGTGAGTGCCAGGGAACCCATGACACGAGGGCTGAAGGGCAACAAGAAAGGGAAAGTCATTGGATGCTGTGCTGCAGATTGCACATCTTGCTGTTCTCAGCAGCTCCAAAGTGGTGGCTTGGTCCACGCTGGAGGCTGAGCCTCCTAACAGCCAACCATGATGTCAAATCATGATTTCCAGGGGTGTGAGACAGCACACAACTCCTGCACACCACAGCCTTCCAGAACAGTCTTCCTCATCCTCATCCACTCTGCAAGACCAGGAAAGAGGGCTTGAAGCCCTCTGCTCTGACTGGGGTTCCTGTTGGTTCTCTCCTCACTGTCCTTGAGCGCGGACTCTTCCCAGAGACCACCCGTGTGTCTCGCCTTCCCGCCAGCTCTGACTCAGCCAGCGTAGGACTGGAGCAGCAATGAGAGGCAGATCCGTGACAGTTTCCTCCCAGCTTACTCCCTCCTCCCCTCCCTCACGGCCTAGCAGCTCTTCACACCATCAGGGAAGCACAGGATGCTGCCTCAGCACTGACTCCTACCCACCAGCTGCTGTGCTCAGCTCAGCATCGGCAGTGTCCTCCCCACCCTGGAACACGAGCAACCAGCCCAGCCTCCAGGACCACAAACACCAAGTCCAGCCCTAAGACCCCCTCCTCCCCAGTCCTCAGACTGACTGGGATGGGAAACACGAAGGTCTTCTCAAGAAAGTTGTGGATTTCCTTGAGGATCTGACCATGCCAATCCACTATCAGGACTTTGGGGTCTCCCTCTGCTTGGGGAGAGATATGGGACACACCTACAAATGCCAACTAAAGACTGGCCAGGAAATGAGCCTAAGCACTCACTTTGGCACAGAATGCACAAGGTTCAAGGATTCCCTCCTAGGTCACACCCTGCCTCTGGTTTGGAACAGTACAACAAGATCTCTCCCCAACACATTCCAGTTCCCACCCCAGTCACACGCTCTGTGCCACGCTGCAAAAGCGACTGCAACATGGTCCTTCCCATGCTGTGAGACCCTCTGACCTGGAACATGCCCAGCAGCACATTGATCATATTTGAGGGACATCATGGCACCATCGGAAGCCTGAAGGAGACAAGGGCCACTGCTCTGTGCTGTGGATCTACATGAGGTGCAGAGCAGCCTGGCCACCATCAGGGTAGGTGAAGTTTGTCCTAGGCTTGTGTGGGAGTCATGAATGAGCCCTTTGCCCTCTTTGTTTAGCAAGCCTGAACGAGATAGGCCTGGGAAGAATTCCTTGTCTAAGCAGCAGGTTTGGTCCCCTCCTACCTTTCACCTGCAAATTTTGTTCACCAAAGTATTTACTTCCCTAGCTTATCATAACCACTCTACCATCCCATGCAATGATGATTTGTTTGGTTGGGTTTTTTGTGAGTTTTTGTTTTTTGGTTTTTATTTCAATTATTACAGCTCTTTCCAGAGGAAAAACCTAATCTTTCAGCTACAGGACTGATTCCATCAAAGTTAGTAGAAAGTTCATACCTGAACTCAGCCACAGCAGATGTGAGCACGGACACACAGCCTCTGCATTCTGCAGGGTTGAGAAAGCCCCAGCAGTGTCAGAGCCCATACCAACTCCTTGGCTGGGTACCTAAAGCACATCAGTGCTGCTCACCACCATCCTCATCCCACTAGTCCTGTTTGTTCTCTGTCTTGCTTCCAGTCTCTCCACACAGTCCTCAAAGGTCCCCTTGAGGCATTTGGTTTGTACCAAGTAAAGGTAAAAGGAAGTGGGTATTCCTAGCTGAATGTGAAATGAGATTATCCAATGGTCCCAGATGGTTTGATGGTTGTTAATGTTCACCAGCCTGTTGCTTAATGCAGTTTTGACAGGAGAGGGAAGTCTTTGCTCAACACTGTTGAGCCCAGGGGCCAGATCATGGCAGAAATTGCCAGGTCAATGTCATTTCAAGACACAACTGTAACCCCTCCACAAATCTGGTAGTAATCACCAGAGCACTATAGCCAGAGAAAAGCCATTCCTTGGTTTCTGAAGGCAAAATGTACCCTAATGCAGACATATGGGGCTTCCTCTGCACCACACAACATCTGTGGTCACTTGTCCTGATCATTTGAGAGATGATCTTCCTACATGTACTACAACACTTACACCTTCATAGGAGACTGAAGTTACCTGCCCAGGGCTTTCAACAATTTATCTGACCACAGGTAAGTCATCCACCAAATTACTTGTAAGTCAATTGAGGAGTGTACTTCAGAGGAAATAAAGTGCTGCTCAAGACAGTACTCAGAATAGCCAAAGATGAGATTCAGTCATTCAGATCAATTTGGTGCAGAATTGTCATATCTGGTGGGTCTGTGGTCTCTGCCCTGTATGCACCCTACAGCTCCACCAATGTACAGCACCACTTCTCAACCTCACCTTAATTTTTGTTCTACAACACGACTGTTTACAACTCCCAGTGACAATCACATCCAGGGGATTACCAATCTTGGTAATCTATGATTTATGAGATTGTGGGAGTGGGTCTTTGTTTCCCGGACCATTATATTTTAACATACTGCTTGGACTTACTAATGCACATGGTAGAAATAAACCATTCACTATGCTTCACATTTGTAAAGGGCCCATTGAAATGATAAGGGAAATGTTTAGAAAACTGCTGGAAAAATACAAAGCCATCAGTTAATTAACATTAGCAAAGGAACCACAGGAATATCTGAATTAGTCTTGCTGTAATTTCCTTGCTGTAGGTAAAGATTAAAATGTATTCAATTCATGGCAGTTTTCAAGTTGCTAAGGATTATGAGAACAATGCACACTATTTTCAGCTTGCCAAGGAGAGTGAATCAAATGCAAGAGCCCAGTCCTTCAAAAACAACCCTTCAGATGATTCATCTGCAGAAGCCTGGCTGGAACACCCTGCATGGCCTGACACCATCACATTGTCTCTCTGTGGGAGCCAAGGCAAAGTCCTCACCAAGCATTCAGACATGTAATTAAGAGAATGAAAGTGTTCGAGGTCAGGTTGCATGGAGGTTTGAGCAACTTCATCTAATGAAACATGTCCCTGCACAATGGCAGAGGCATTGGACTAGATGGACTAGCTAACTTCTAAAAAGTCCCTTCTGATTCAAACCCTTCCATGACTCTACAACTTACCAGAAAATAAAATTTTAGAATCTTCAAAAGAAATTCTGAACATACTGCCAGAAGTAACTAAACCTTATAAGAAACTGTATTTGCTTTTCAGCTCTGTGTATCAATGAGTTCTACAGGGCAAAGGCTTCCCAGCTCAATTATGCAAAACTAAGCTACCCTGGAATCTGATGCTATCTGCTGAGTAAGAATTCATGATGAAGGGAAGCAGAATACCTTTTGGTTTAGGAATTTCTCTGAAAACCACAAAGAATGTCCAATTCTTTAAAATGACTCATTACATGAAAAGTCATGCTTTGAAAAGAAAATGCTTTTTCTTCTGAACGCAACACTAATATTCACATTCTAAAGGGCACTTGTGTCCTCAGACTAAAGAAAATGGACGATTTTATGCATTCCAAGTCCAAACAGAATAAAACCAGTATGTATTTCCTTTGCCTTGCAAATAACTATTCAACAGGAACAGGAACTGGAGGCAATGAATATAATTTACTACCAAGAGACTGTAGATTAAGTAAACAGCAAGGAAGTAAATTTTGCATTTACAGCCACATGGCATGGCATGCATGACTGAGGGTACACCAGACAGTGTCTCAAACCTAGAGGAAATTCTGCTGCCACAGAGCCAATTCTCTTGCTGCTAGCTGGGGCTCCCTCTCCCATTTCTTGACCTTCTTGTCCTGTCCTTGGGAAAGACTGAATCACCACACAGAGGTACCTGTGGCTAAATCAGGGCTGGCATCCACAGGTGGGAATTAGGTGGCAGAATGTGACTCTGCAAACCACTTCTGAGACCCTGTGAGACTGTGCACAGGCTGAAGTTTGAATTGTGTCAGAAAGCTCTGAAAAGAGCACGCCAGAAGGAGCTCTTGGTGCAGTGATTTGTGCCACAGGGTGATGGAGAGTGGTGCCAGGCCAACACTTAATGGATAAATGGAGTTGTTCCCACTCTGAAATCTAAAAATTCAAACTGGGAGAAAGCTTTTAGATGCTTTGCTTTTCTTTTTTTAACGGCTTTTCGGTGACAGTGTCCATATTTTTTTGCAGAGAGGGAGCAGGATTCAGACGATTTATTTTGAGAAATCCTTTGAAATGGAACTAAACCAGCCTTTAAGCAATATCACTGTGCCAGAAGTTGTACTTTAATCCACTTGGTGTTTGCACAATATATTTGTCTGAGGCACTTACATGCCTAAACTGATATTAGTATCTCAAAACTTTGTAAAGTTTAACACATTTATACTCACAGCATCCACACATGGCAGAAAAGGCTACTAGTTTCACTTCCCAAAGGAGGAGCAGAGGCCTGGAGCCTGTGCCTGGTCTGTCCCTGAACAGAAACAGGACACTGCCCTACAGTTGCCCACACTGACAGGGCTGATGGCAAACCCCTGAGCTGGTTCACTCTGAGCCAGGCATCCTCCTGGCCAGTGCCTGCATACAGCTCAGAGGACAGCACCAATACACACCTTTTGAATTTACTGGTAGAGATAGGAGTCAAAAAGATCGTTCATGTCCACCCCCAGAGTGGGAATACAATGCCCAATCACACCCAGACAATTCTCACAGCAGGGCTGGTGGGTCTGATTACACTTAATATATAAGTGTAATCTTATGCCCCCAAGCACCCTCCTCCAAAGGCCCTTTCTGGGGTTTATTATTTAGGACAATAAGTATTTCACACATAGAGCTGCTACCTAGTTATCTTATTTGTTACTGCAGTGCATCCATGTATTTCACATATAGAGCTGCTACTTAGTTATCTTATTTGTTACTGTAATGCATCCTGGGATAAAACTTTGAGCTTACTCCTTTGCATGTACAAAGAGAGAGATGGGGATGAGACACAAATATGACTTTCCTTCTGAGCTGGAGGGCACCTGGGCACACTGGGGACTCCCAAATCACCCACCCCACCTTGCCTCCCCAGAGACCCAGTCACACTGCTCAGGGGGAGCAGGAGCAGAGGTGCTGGAGCCCCCAGTACCATGTGCTTTGGCACATTGCTCCTACATCCCCATATCTGCAATCACCACTTCCACCTCCCTGCAGCACAAAGAAATGGATATTATAATTCAGGATACTGCTGTTCAGTGTCTACCCAGCCTGGGTTTAAGCTGCTGCTCTATAGCTCTTCCTTACCAAGTTTTAACTGATGACTCCTTTTGTTTCCCTCCACTGATGGTATGATGCATTTGGCTGCCCCCACATCTATGCACAGCAGGTGAAATCCTGGCTTTATGTAAGTGGATTTTTAACTCTGGATGTCACATGTCTGCTGCTGGAGATTTCCACATACCTCCATCATAAGGATAAATAAATCTATGCAATGATGGCCATCACCAGTCATGCTGTTACACTGAGTCACCAGACAGCCTGGGCTCTGTTTGCTGAAGGTTTCTGCACAGACATGGATGGGATGGAGGGATAAAGCCACTGCACAGCTACTGCAGAGCATGGGATTAAGGCAGGCCTGAATATGTATTTTAAACAGTCAATAGGTCCTGGCAAATAAGTCCATTCAGTGTTACACAGATGGGCCACAGTGCTCCTCAGTGAACAGCACCAGAGGCTGGACTCAGTACTCTTATTTCTCTTAACAAGTTACTCCACGAAGAGCAGCACTCACTCAAGGAAAAAAAAAACCCAACAAACAAAACCCCAATTAATCTTACCCAGAATTAATTAAGAAGGTATTCTCTTTCTGTGAGCAGGGAAATGAAAAGACAAAGTGATCTGAGACCACAATGTAAATCAATGACAGAGTAAGACAAGAACTCCAGATTTTCAGATCTGTGTGTTCCAGCCACAAAAACATCCTCACAGGACTTCAAGAGCAGCAGCCACTGGTTCCTGTTACACATTGTTGGTAAACAGGCTAGAATATTTTTCCATAGATAAAAAGACCTGTCCTTTACCCACTCTGCTATGTTTTTCAGCTCAGAGAGGAATATTAGAATTCCTTTAGCTTGATAAACTCAGTCTTCCCAGCACAGAGACAGCCTAATGAGCACCTACCACGGAGATGCTGTGTCTGCTCCTACGTTCTCTTCCATATGGCTCAGCTGCTGCTTTTCCCTCCTCCTCTTTTGAGCCATACTGCTATATGACTATCACCTGGCCACACTTCACCAGGAAATTCAGTACAGGGAGAAGCTCTTAGACCTTCAGCCAAGAACAGACAGCAGCTCCTCAGTTATTTTGTTATTTTTCCTTTCATTCCCACCTTTTTTACCTGTGGTGTTGTGAAAACTGTAGCCATTTTTTGCTCTAAACTTTCAAACATACAAGGTCATGAATGCTGTAGCAAATTTCTTCAGCTAATTCAGCTCAGGTGGAACCAGGAATAAAGGAGAGACTGTTCAAAAGGACCTCTCTCCATCTTGGTGTGAATCACTTGCAGCAGCAACCCTGCCTGCTGCTGTCTGTAGGCATGAGCACTCCTGTATATCACAAGCACTACTCACTCCCATTCTATTCTAAATAAATTCCCATACACATCAGAGGAATGCTCTTCCCCTGAAATGTTCCCACTTGCTGTTTCTAGGAGCTGCCATGGCTCTCCTGACAGTGGTCACATGTCAGTAGCAAGGAGAGGGATTCCAGCTGCAACCATGTTAAGCTGTGGGGGAAGAGAGTACCAAATAAAATGCCTTTTTCTAGGAAATTTGCCTTTTAAAATACATTTCATCTGCTGACACAATCTTTGGTGACAGAGAGCTAACCTACATTTCCCTTGCCACCTTTCAGACAAGGCAGGACAGCATCAAAGGGAAGCAAAACCTCTCTCCAGCAAATCCATCTTCAAAAGCATCTGAAAAGAGCAGATTTAAAAGTTTCTGGCAGGGAGTTTTCAGCCCCAAGAAGCAAAATGTCAGAAGCACTTTCTGCAAGTGGTCCTGCCCCACACTTAAAGGAAAACAAGCCTTAATGGACAGGCAAGACCCTGGGCTGCAGTGAGGTGAATATTCCTGCAGATAAAACTGGTGAGCAATGAGAGCAAGGCAATTTCTGTCCTCTCTGCTCAGCATGGCTTAATTATGGTTACACCTGTCCTGCCCCATGCACTGGGTGATGTTTTGCAGCATGGTGACCGTGCACTTTAGGACTGAGTACACCTGACATCACCATCACGACAGGGAGCATCATAGCCATGGCAGAATGGATGCTCAGCTCTGTCTTCTCCTAAAGGAATAACCCTTTTCTGTAGCTGCAAAAGACTGATGGCAAGGTTTTCATGGCAAAAACCTCAAGGCAGAGAAAAAAAGTGGCACGAATTTTAATTTTCTACCTGATTTTTCATATTACGGATGCCAAGCCCAGTTTTTAATAATGCTGCCTCTGTTTATGCTAATGTAGGACTTAAAATCTCACCTCTCTTTCAGTGGATTTCACATTGTATTTCTGGCTCTTTTTTGGAGAATTATATCTTTTTTCCTCAGGGATATCTGGACATTTAAAGGCTCCACTATGTCTCACTCAAGGATATCAATGCTCCTTAGAGTATCATCAATGAGGGATGAAGAAAACACAATTACATAGTGGTTAAATGCTCCTTGCCAACAGAATAATCAGACAGAATAAACACCAAACTCCTCCAAACCATCTTCAGAACTAGTAGAGACAGCCTTTTACAGCTAAGCCAGGATCACACAGCCCCAAATGGGAATTTTGTCTTGGAGAAGGGAAAAGATGACATAAATATTTGGGTCTCTGAACACACTTTTCCTCCAATTTAAGAGAAAAAATTGGCCTTTACAGGCTGAGATATAACCATGTGGCATGAATCAGAATGAAATGAGCACATGTTCTATAAATGCATCAAAGAAAGGCTTCACCAGCAACAGTGTTTTCTTTTTCTATAAAATACTTAAAAAAGTAAGTTTGGCTACAACAGACCTAACCACTGTTTCAGGAAAAAAAAATGAAAAAAAGAAAAAAAAAAAGAAAAAGGAGAACACAAAATCCTTCACATTCATTTTCCACTGAATAATTTTCCAGGGAAAATGTTTAAAGCAGAAACCTATGGCAAGTACTTCTGCAGTCCTATGAAAATAGTTTCTGTAAGAGGAGGTAACCACAGTACTCCAAAAAGAAGTCAAAACAGGGTTTCAAACAGCAACCTGTATTTTCACTAAAAGTTCTAGGTTTTACACTCTCCAGTTCAAGGCCTTGACCCCCAGCCAGCCACAGAAATCTATATTAATCAACCTGGCTTTAAAAATACACCCTATGTAGAGTTTTTGGGGCAACGCAGACAAAATGTGTAGTGAGAGATCTTTTATTTCAGTGTGGATATGAATGGATGACCACGCTCCATCATCACCTGCTGCAGTACAATGCAAGTGGAGGTGCAAATCAGCACTGACTCTGGAGTCACTGACAGACTCTTGACCAGAGGCTGATTCTGCAACCCAGAGCCCAGGCTGGAGCTGAGACAGGAGCCTGCTTGGGAAATTGAGCCTGGTTTTCTGCCATAAAATGATGGAATGTCTTCTGGAACACACTGACACGTAACACCCATCAGCCTCCTACTGTCCCCTTCACCACAGCCTGTACAGCCTTCCTCCAGAAGAAAAGTTTTAATAATGTTTTCCATGTAAAAGAAAGGACTTGGGGACGCCCACGTACATTTTGCATCTTGATTCAATGCTGTGTTATTTCACTTCAAAGCTTTGCAGGTTGTTATGAAAGGCCTTTTCTGTTTAAATAAGTGTAACCATTTAATCAGAATGACTCCACATCATGCCTGAGAGAGATCCTACTGTATCATAATGAATTCTCACACTGTGGCATATATGGATTTAGCATTTATTATATGCCTTGCTGCAGAGCCCCTTCCACCTGAATTAAACACCAGCTATTTAATTGACTTTGGTGCACCACAGTGTAAATTACCAGGAGCTGAGAGAGGCAGAACTAAATCTAAAGACTCATTCAGTGACTATGTGAACATCAAGTAACCAGCAATGAAACTTCTGGGCAAAGCATGAAAGGAAGGAGATGCTTATCCAAAGCCAACAAAATGGGGAGAAAATTGCTAGGGCTCTAAATAGCCACCTTCCTGCTGTTTGGAGAGAAAAGCCTCACTCCTGCTCTCAGGGAAGCAGTGACATTATACAGGATTACTGGCAGATATGTGCTGCTGCTCCATCAATTGCCTGTTCCAGACCAAGCTATACACACAGGCACACACACCCCCATGCATAGGGACTCAGAGGCAGCTGCTGCAGGGCTGAAGGATGGAACTCAAGCTGATGCTGCCAAAACCTATTGCTATTGGAAAAAAAAAATCAATCAAGGCACATACCATCATCCTAAGGATTTGGTACCAGCCCTTTCTGGGGAGTGGACATTACACCAATTAATTCACATAAAATACTCGTTTATTGTAATCACCACCATAGGAAAACAAGCAGATTTATGAGACCAATCTTTAACTGTAACTGTAACAAATCTGTAACTTTAATGATTAATATACTAGAACAAGTTTTATTTTGAATTTTAGCCAAACCGCTTGTTTTCTTTACTGACAACAGCAGCTTTGCAACAAAAGATACTTCAAAAGAAAAAAATCCATTTTCATCTGAACTGTTAACATTTCTGTAAAAGCAAACAATGTTATAATGCTGCCTGTTCAATGAAAATGAGAAAAATTTTCTCCATTATCTCTTTATTCTCAAGGCTACAGGGAAAAAAGATAATCACTCTCCATCAGGAGTAGCATGTCACTTCGACTGAAAAAAATAACCCCAAACCATCAGTGCTGCCTTGCTAATAGGTCCTTACTGGATGTTTTGACTAAGGTAACAATAACGAGGGCAAGCTTTGGAACAAGCATGTTGGCAATTGTCTGCAACTGTTCAAAGTGGTAGAATATTCTAAGTGGTTTTGGAAGTCATGGTGAGAAAGTTTTTTGTAGTCTCCTAGGTGAAGAGCACTCCCACCATTCCTGTTTCTGCAGGAAGGCTGGGCTGCTGCCCAGGGACTCTAAAATACCCAGTCCTAGCCACAGCTGAAGCAACAGGGCTGCTGCTCAGGAAAAGGTGCTGTGTTTGAGGAGACATGGGGACTAAGAGTTACCAAAGGTTCTGCCACAGAGGGGAAAAAAACAAGAAGAAAAACAGAAAGTGCTGAGGGCAGCAAGGACTAGCCAGTGATCACACTCACACTTTCAGGATGACACAGAACCCACACAATTACAGGTGTCTAAAAGCTCATTCTGGTGGTCAATCTGTGGTCTATCTATTTACCAATAAATTTGCCCATGCCCTGATCTCTACCCTGACATTAATCTTTTCTAGCCTGTTTATAACCTCTCTGCCACTGGAAAAGGGGAGATCCTCCTTCATATTTAACACTGATCATCAGTGTAACCCAACCGATGGAATAATCTTTTTCCCACAAAGGAAAAGATGTTAAATTGGTGCTGGATTAATAACTGCTACCTTTCTGCTCCTGAAGAACCCAGTATGCTTTCATTATCTAATGGTAAGGCCCTGGAACAGGCTGACCAGAGAAGCTGTGGATGTCTCATCCCTGGAAGTATTTAAGGTCAGGTTGGATGGGGTTCTGAGCAACCTGGTTTAGTGCAAGGTGTCCCTGCCAGGGCAGGGGGTTGGAACTGGATGATCTTCAGGGTCCTTCCAACCAAAATCGTTCTTTGGTTCTATGACATAAATTCCATTATGAATGCAGAGACATTTACTTCTGTCTTTTCAGGGCAGGTTACACAAAACCCCTCAAGTAGGGGAATAAGCCTCACCTAAGGAATGTGGCACGGCAGATCTGTGTTTTGCTTTAATTAGCATCCTGATGTGATACTGGCTTGGCGTGCAGATCCCTGTTTTGTAACACCCCGAGCCCTTGCTAGACTCCGTAAGGAACCTGGCAAACACAACACTTCCTTCCATTGTCTCTTGTTTTTCTTGGAGGCTGAATATTTTCATTGAAATGTCACTTACATACACAGCTCATGGTCGGCTGCTCTCGAAGTGCACTCAGGCATTGGGCTTTCAAAAAACAAAGTGAATTCAGCACTTAATCACAGCTTAGCACTCTGCTTACTTATTAGCAAAACATAGAGTTGAAAGGCAAAATCACAAGCAGAGGGGATCCAGTAATAACAGAAACTGGTGCAGATTTTACCACTGGTGAGTACCTGCCTGTGTGAGCTGCCTCCCAAGGCACTGCAGGGTTGGAAGGTGCTTGTATCTGGCAGGGCAGAGCTGATAAACAGCAGGAATGGGGCACTGGGATTCTGAGCCTGCAAACTTGTGGGCAGAGCTTTCCTCAGTGCGTGACTTGCACCCAGCAGGAAGGAGCCTCTGTCATCTCAACTTTTGTGTAACACAAATCATCTGAATAATTCATCAGAGTTAAGAGACCAAGCTGGAAAAACTTCAGGGTTGGGGGTTTTGGCTCAGTTTGGGCTGGGTTTTTTTGCAAAGGTAAGGAGAAGTACTTCAGGGTTGGGTCAAACAGGATGTTCACACCAAAAACTTGTTCTCAGCAGAGATGCCAAAGCCTCAAAAGACACCACACAGGGAAAATACTCTGGTTTCTTTGGAGAACCAGAAACAGCAGCTGACAGGATCTAGGTAAAGCATTCCTGTCAAGGGGATTGGATCACAAGTGCCCCAAAGAGGTGGAACACTGTACCAGACAGGGTTTTCTCTTTCTTTAACTAGATCCTAGTATTGATAGGAATTCCTCTGGATTTATCAATATTCTTGCCTCTGCTAAAAACTGCAGTGAAACTCAGAGGTGGGTCTTTAGCTTTCACCATCACTTATCTGGCTACACACTCCCCTGGGCTGCTCCATATGTTTTGGAGGTGCCTTTTAGACCCATTTTTAGCCTGTTTTCCAAAGGCAGTGAGACAGTGACTCTCCATCCCAACTTGCCAGCCCTTAGTAATTTCTGACCCATCAGGTGAACTTCAACCAACTTTGACAGAAGAGTAGAGGTAGTAAAAATATTAAGTTCTTACATATTTTAAGCAAATAAGGATGCATAAAGGAGAAAAAGGAAATTACTGTCTTAATTGATTTTTACCATGATCCCATACTCTTCTGGAGAAACAACAGCCCCAGATCCTGTGGCTTTGACTAGTACAGACTATACAAATTCTCAGGGAAACCAAACTCTGCTGCTTCACACTTCAATGCATGTGAACAATAGAGATGAAATCAGTGAAGTCTTGGAAATCTGCTCTGATGTACCCAGGCAGCACAGTCAGAAACAGCGTTTGCTAATGGACCCGCAAAACTCAGGCACAAAAGACATTTAGATGGGATTATTAGGAAAGATTTCTTCACTGAAAAGGTTGTCAGGCACAGGAACAGCCTGCACAGGGACGTGGTGGAGTCATCTTCTCTGGAAGTACTTACAAAATGTGTAGATGTGGCATTTGGGGACATGGTGGGATTGGCAGTGACAGGCAAATGGTTGGACTCGATGATCTTTGAGGCCTTTTCCATCCTAAATGATTCTAAGATTCTATGTGTTTATGTAAATCCATTTTATGCATGATTTTCCAGCATGCAGAAGATGAATCATCAAGACCCAAAGAGGCTGATTATACTGATGAAACATTAGTATCTGACATTACCAACCACAACAGATTATGAATACCTTTCCCTATACTGATGGGTGAAATAAGGCAGATCACTTGTAAGATACAGTGGGGTAATTCTTACCAAATGGCACCAACAGCAACCAAAAATCCTATAACTGCTCATTAACAGAGCTCACTATTACACCAAAATAGTTCAATACAACTATTTCTGAAAGCAATTTATTTCCCCCTGTCTTCTACAGTATCCTCTGGGGAAATCTCAAGCAGCATCCAGAAGGAACAAAACTTTCAGAGTTTCATTTAAGTTTTTGTCTTTGTTGCCTGTGTAGGTCTTAACAGTAATATAAGAAATCCAGTCTTGGGAAGGAGCAGATTTTTTCTTGGTTGGAAAGCACATCATCTTCATGGAAATACAACAAATGTTCTACAGTATTTTTCTATAGTGCCTGAAAAATTTTGGCAGTCAGTAGAGGCAGGGATTATCTACATTTGCAATTGCACCAGTAACCACCTCACACCAGAGCTAAGCTACACTGCTGGGGGTGAAAGACAGCAAGGAGTTGTCCACAGACTTGCTGAAGTTAGAGGCACTGGGTTGGAATATCTTGCATTTTGGCAAAATTAATAAAGAAAAAATAGCCCAGCCTGGCCCTATCTAAGGAACAGTATAACCCCTTAAGACAGCACATGAAATTCTGAGTTCTAGAATCCAGGAATCTCCAACCTGGACTTGTGGTTTCCCTTGTACTAAGAGGATGGTGTCAGTTTGAACAGGTCTGTGATGGCTTGTATACAGGATATGTGAGAACAAGGTGGTGAAACCAAAGCCAGAGATCCTATCTCCCATGAACACGCTGGGAAACACACAGGGCAGATCCACCAACAGCTGCATAACCCTGGCAAGTGCTCCCAGGGGGGACTGGCAGGAACAAATTAAGTGTCAAGTAGACATGGACAGCTGCCTCTTAACGTCCCCTCTTTCCAACTCCAGCACAGACACTGAGACCTTCACTTGCCCATATCTTTGACAGAATAAATGAGGTGTGATATTTATCCTTCAAGCTGGCCTGCTAACAGGCATAGCTTTCCTGTAAAAGTAGATGCACACAAGGACAAACATAAACAGGGAAGCTTGGTCTGCCTTCAAATACCTTCTTTCACAGAGCTGCTACAAGATGCTCAGGGGTTGTAATGTGAATTTTCCACATCGTAGCAAGGATTGCTTGAAAGGTTGGTAATGGAAATTCTGTCCACACAAAATAATCCTTGGGAAGTATTAGCTAGAGTCCACTTAGCAAGCAATGACCCAGGGAGAAGGGCATATGGCTCTGAGATCTGTTGTGCTCATGATACTGATCTTTGAGTGGCCCTGATTTTACCCCCCTTTTTTGTTTTGCAATCTAAATGTGCCTTTCTCAAAGCTGCTTGATCAGAACCCCTCCTGCTTCACAGAACCCAAGTTTTAAAAGTAGGCAAAATTAGGAGAAGTTGTTTAGGAGAAAAACACAAAAATAAGAAGCTGAAAAACCCACAAGGAATCTAATAATAATCAGGGCAGAAATGTAAACAAAAAGATAATTCATGCTGTGCAATGGTTCACAGCCATTGTATCAACAAGTTGGTGTTACCTTGGAAACAAAAGATTATCCATACTTGCCTTCTCCCAAATAGGAATCCATTAAAGGAGGCATGCAAAATGAATTTTGAGCCTCCTGGACTTTGCAGTGTTGCCCCTCAACTCTTGATACTGATTGATCCCAAGCCTAACTATTGATGAAAACTCAGGAGCAGTGCAGAGGCTGCACCATCCTTCATGTGACATCCAAAGAGATGCAGGTGAGTACCTGGCCTTCTTGTCCTCTCCACCTAGAGACAGCACTTTCCCAAAACAGTGCAGAGAGATTATCCCCTACATTCAGTTTAGAGCTCTTGGTCTACCTTGTAACACAAGGCACAGCTCTTTGTTGGGGTTGGGACTGCTTGGAGCTGCCACCCCAAATGCTCCTGATGGGCTCTGGCTGCTGGCTTCAGCTGGGCATCTCACCCCACTGGACATCAGGGAACCTGTGTCCCCCTGGAACAGCTAAAGGCTTGGCCTTCAGAAAATTAATTGGCTGGGTTTACAAGAACAGCTATAACAGAAAGGATAATGCCCCAGTAAGCGTTGAATAGTGAGCAAAGAGAAATTTATACCAAGATATAATCAGTGTCACCTCTCATTACAGAAACCCCAAATATCTGATTCCAATGATTTTATAAAAGTGATGGTTATAGTACATTAAACAAGCTAATAATAAGTAGGAATAATATCTATTTTTTTAAAAAAAGATTAAACAAAACTAGGATTTGTAAATCAACTTATCACAAAATTGGTCCTTCCTACAATCCAGCTGGCTTGTTGGAATTTGTACAACACCAATGTTCCTGTGCAAGTCCTTTTGCAGCACTCTGAACTGAAACGTAGGGCTACAAAAATACACTAAAATTTACAGGACGTTATTCTCCCCACAATGCCAGCACAACAACTTCTGAGGACATCACCATGCCTGGACCTTTCCAACAGAAAAGGAACCAGCATTTTCCCCAAGGGCTTCCCATGAAGGATTTAACCCCAGAGCTGCCTCTGCCAGATGCTCCAGGCTTCCCTATGGCTCTTCTCAGCTGTAGTTTACTCCCCTGCCCTGCCTGTCTGTTCTGCTCTTTTTTTTGATACAACCACAAAACCACTGTGGTTTGATTTGGGTAAGACTAGACACAAAAACAATTTAATTCCCAATTTTACAACACAGCACATCACAACTACAGATCTGGTTTTGACCACTCTCCAGGGATTTTGCAATCTCTAGCACACAAGACAAATACCTTTTACATATCCCATCTTTTGGGTTAAAGAACAAAACCAGAACAAGAAGAGTTGGCAACTTTGATATAAAAACTTCATTAGATTCAATACTTACAGCTGCATGACCAAATATAAATGGTTCGGGCTCTCATAGATGTCTTCCAGAGCAACTATGTTTTCATGCTTGATCCTGAAAAAAATACCAGATAAGATAGGATGAAATAGTGATTTTATCTTTTCTTTCACATGACTGCAAATCATAGAGCTATTTTTAGTTACATAATATTTGTCAGTGTTTTATTCAACATAACAAACTTTTTGCAAGGACATGTAGTGATAGAACCAGGGATAATGGCTTTTAACTGAAAGAGGGTAATTTGATTAGATACTAGGAAAAAATCTTTACTGTGAGAGTGGTGAGGCAATGGACAGGTTGTCCAAGGAAGCTGCAGATGCCCCATCCCTGGAAGTGTTAAAAGCTGGGTTGGACAGGGCTTTGGGCAGCCTGGTCTAGTGGAAGGTGTCCCTGCCCAAGGCAGGGAGATAGGAACCAGATAATCTTTAGGGCCCTTTCAACAAAAGCAGTCCAAAGTGCTTCACAGCCCAGAATACAGTTATTATTCAGGAAAATTTCTTTCAATTATCTCTGAAGCCAGAATGTGCAACAGTTAAGTATCTGAGGCATTAGAGGTATAGAGTTCCTGTGCCAGATGAATGAAGATGGTTGGTTGGAGGCTGAATTCTCAGGACAGCTCTGCTGCAGGGTGCAAGAGGGTGACAGAGGCAGGGTGCAGGCTGGCAGGGAGAAAGCAGGGATGTGAGCCTGGGATGAAGCTGGCACAGGGAATCAGCAGCCACATGACAGCCCCATGCTCCTTCCCATCAAATTTGTGCTGCTCTGATGTTAATTAATCCCAGTCTTGATGCCTGAATTTCCCTCCACCATTATTAAGCACTGTGTGCAACAGCTCCAAGAGTCTTCATGCCTTTTCTACATCCCCACCATTCCCACCAAGACCATTACCAAAACAGTAGCTTTAAAGAGAAAAGTCATCTCTACAAGCACACATCTAATTAGCTACTTCAGCAACGCCTCTATGGGTTTGTTCCTTTAATGTTTACAAATAATTTGCAAAGGATATATTTAACTTCTGTAAACCCTGCAGAGACTACCCCAGTGCAAGCCCAGGGTAGAGCATCAATTACACCAATTCCAGACAGTATTTTAAGCGCAAGAGAAAGATGGAAAATTCTAAGAAGAGGCCACTCATTAAGCAACAGATGGGTATGTTCAGAAGGAAAGTAAACATGCATTGTCAGCAAATGCAAAACTCTCTACATGTTTCTAGGTTCAAGTAGCTTAATTAAGATGCTTAATCATGTGTCTGGACCTTATCCTCTATGGTCACAAGCTTCCTAACACCTGTGTGATGACATGGAGAGCAGAAGGTCCCTTGTGCCCAGCAGGATCTTTCCTGCAAGCAGGCAGACTAATTCAATTTCCTCTGAATCCATTGGAAATATTATGAGTGACCTGAATTTATGCCCATAATCAGTTATCAAAAGCTGTGTTCATGCAAGGGGTTTCACACAGGAAATTTAACGTCAACAATAAGCAAACTCAAATGTAATACACTGCAGGATGTTAGAGCAAAGAACACATGAGCTGGCTCTTCATTCTACCTGAATAGCTGGAAAATCCCATGATACTTTAGCAAAATTTCCAGGTAGATTGCATCACAAATTAAATTCTTATTATTTGCAACGGGAAACCAATACACCACCCACTTGGCTTTACACAGCAGATGTTTGGAAGCATTTATTTTGTTGTGCAGGCTAGTGTCTGGTCCCTTAAGGGTTAGTTAGGACAAGGGCAGCTTTGCCTTGTTCAGTTTAGTTGAAGATATATTAGAAATGACATTTCAAGCAATTACTGATTTTTAATGAAAATTATTGTATTTATTTATCCATTTTCCTTTATGCACACACATCCACACGATCCTTTGGGCTCCTCCTACCACAATGATGATGGCAATTTAACTCAGTCAATCTGCCATGGTGTTTAAAGCCTCCAGTTCAGTCTGTGCTATGGTTTTCACACTAATGCTTTGCATTTCTATTTTCAGAGAGCCTCAGAGGTTCCCCAAAGCAGCCTCACTATCACACACTTGGTCACCCACAGCCAGGGAGGCAGAGGCCAGGAAGAAGCTCATCAGAGATGCAATGATGAGCATGAGGCTGCTGCAGGACCCTCTCCCCTCCGTGATTTGCAAACCAAATGTCACCGTGCTCTCAGAGGGAGGGTAGATAAACCTGCTCAGTGCTGCAGAGGAGGAGGAGAAAACACAGGGTCCTCTGTACTGAGCCCATCTGCCCCCTCTGAAATCAGATGCAGGACATGAGCACGTGGGAAGGCAGCAAACATGAAGTGTGATCTGGGAGAAGACAGCTGAAGGAGCTGCACCAGCCCCAAAGGACACGAAGGGCAATGTCTCATAGGGATGGTGGCACTTGGAGCACCGTGTCCCTCTGGGAGGTGGTGTCTGTACACACCAGCCACCCCAGCTGCTGGTGGCTGCTGCACTCCAGGGCATGATGAGAGGGGAGGAGGCATTTTCTTCCCTTTGTCTCAGCCTCCCCAAGCCAGCAGGGCCTCAATCATGGTGTTATGAAGTGTTTCACATCCCTGGCCAAGTGCACACCTGCAAATGAAGCAGCTTGTCCTGCACAGCATTTCTCTACTCAGAGGAACTCTCAAATGACAAGCTAGTAAAAGGAAAATGGAATTAAAAGTTAAAAAATCAACAATGTGGAGATTACATGGAGTGAAGCCCACAGTTTAGACAAATCTGGGGGTTGTGTTGCTGGAGCTGGACCAGAGCAGCCGTGGGGTTCCCAGCAGAGATCACTGCTGCCAGCAGCAGCTCCTCTGCCACTCACTCCAGAAATTCACACAGAAATCCATGTGTTCTTTCTTCCCTTTAAAGCATGAGCATGCAATCACTTCCAGCCCTGATACACAATAATGAATCCTTCAAGGATGAACAATGCTCATTTCAGTAACTCGCTGGGGTTTGGGTGAGCAGGTGTGGCATCATCACAACGTTTTGTTGGTACCACAAAGTCCAATGGGGGTGAGGTAAATTTGTCCCACTCCTCTGCAGGCAGATGAGCAGTGCCAGATGTGAGCAACAGGCTCACACTCACTTCTGCTTTGCAGGGATGCTTGGGTACTTTGAGAGCCAAGGGGAGCACCGGGAAGTGGCAGCCACTTGCTGGCCACGAATCAGGAGGGATTTGGGGTTGGGTTAATTAACTCCACTTCTATATCCCCTTCTAGGAGCACCAAGAGCATCTCAAAGGTTCAGAAGATTCATTCTGCTAAGCCTCCAAATGCCTGCACGCAGCCCTGCAGAAATACTCACTGGACTGTCTGATCTGCTCAAGACCTGGCAGGATTTATTATTTTAAAAGGTGCTGCTCTCATTTTACAGAAGGGGAAGCATTGTGCAGAAAAATGACAAGTTTTTCTTTTTCTGTAATCACAAGAGAGAATGGAGCAGAGAGGGCCAAGATTCCTCAGTCCCAGAGTAATATCTTAATGGGCAATATTATTTCAATTCCTTCTCCTTCCCATCTCAGTCAGAGAATCTTAACCCTACTTCTCTGCAGACCTTTTCTTCCTTCTGTTCTCCCTCTCCAGACTCCTCCCTTCCCAACATGTGGCTTCCATCCTGCAGTAAATAAATCTGCCTGATTAACTGCACAAAGCAGCTCATTGATGCTTTTAGGGTACTTGATAGTGCAATATTAGGGCTGTAGCAGAGGAGACATGGACATGGGCTGGGGTGACAGCAGTTCCCATTACTTGTTTCCAAAGAAAGAAAAAAAGGCCCTGAAAGTGAACATCAAAGCATGGACTTGCTTAAAGCAAATTAGATCCGATTACACAAATTGATATGAACTAAGGAAAATTGCCCTTGCCACCTTTCAGCCTCCCTTTCATCACATTTGCTATTTTTCCTGATGCTCCCCCTCCATCCTGGCAAACCCCATGTGCTGCTAGCATCTCTTACATCCTGATGTGTCCCCAAAATTCCTCCATCTGGGGCATAAAGGGCAGGTGCCACCCCCAGCCACCACTGCTTTGTTCAATTTCAGGAATATTCTGAGGCCATTAGACAGAAAGAAGATGTCTAGAAATAAAAATACAAATAGAGGCTAACTATTTTTTAGACTCAGGCAGCTCTGGGTTGGATGCTGTGCCTCAGGCCGACACAAACCTTGGGGCTGGAGGCAACCATGCAAATTATCAAGCTTCCCCTCCAGACTTTCTCAGTCTATGATTCTGCCATGAGCTCCTGCAAAGGTGTCAGTGACACAAATGAATGAAGGCAATGTTGCACTTGAGCAGTATTTTAACACATGGCCGGCCAAGGTTTAAAGGAGCAAACTGAACTGGGCAACCAAGGACCTCAAGTGAGTTTTCTGGACATGGCAGCTGTGCAAACAAGGGCTGACAAAAGAGTGATCTGCAGTGGAACCTCAAACACAGACTGGCCCCCTTTGCTTCCTGTGGAGTCATTGCACGAGAGCATTGATAGGGAATTGTCATTTTTCCCTGACTGCTACTGCTGAAACACAGAAACATCCACCTCCAAAGGGACTGAAACACATCCCCAAAACACATCCCCAACATGACCAGGAGTGACATTTGGCCCTGCTTGCCAGTTCCCATCATGCCAAGTGGGCTGTGCTGCAGTGCTGGAGAAGTGGTGAATATGTGGCATGGCACCCCAGTGATGCTAAAATCCCCCCTTGCCACTGGCTGGCACAGACACACCATGTCCTACTCACTGCCACCAGAAGTGCACAAGCCCCCATAGGTCCAGATCTAGCTCTAATGGACAGTACTCACTTAGATGTTCGTCAAAAAAAAAATCTAAAAATCAATATATTCCATGGACTTTGGCTGGAAATTGTTTTTAAGAAGCAAGGGATTAAAATTTGGAAGTTGATGTACAATAAGGGAAATTAAATCCTTTAATGATTGAGCTTTCTGTACATCTCTGCTGCCTCCTAACCATCCCAGAGGCCAAAGGGCTAGCATTAAACCTACTGTGTGCTGTCATGGATCATTAATTAGAGGGGCTGCACTCTGCACAGATAAAAGCAGAGAACCCAGATTTTGCTGTTGCTTTGGCTGCTGATCTGCCATGAGAGCATCTGAAACACCCCAGCTACAAACCACGATTGAATCACTTCCATTAATATCTATCATATTTAACACCAAAACCCAGGATCACTTAGAAGAATACTGTACAAAAACCTAGGGCAAACACAAGAGCTGTTTAAGTAGGGCAGGTTCCCCCCACAGCAACTCTTTCCAAGTCAGTGTTACATTTGCAAGACGTGACATTTAATGCTGCACCTCCACGAGCAGCACGTGTCACGGGTAAAATGCCACAAGAAAGCACGAATAATTCTGCAAAAGCCAGAATTAACAAAGCGCGAGCCTGTAAGGATTCGTGGCTTTGAGTAACCAAATGTCTGTGAGAATCAATGCTCCATTATTCCCACATGTACCCTGCAGAGAGTTTTGCCAGCAGTCTGAGGGTTGATGAATTCACCAGTTGGCAAAGGGAAGTGTTTAAATCACAGTTTCTGCCGTGGAGGGCACTGCAAACTTACCTCTGCTCAGCTGTCTTATTTGTTTGAAATGAGTCAGTAATTTCAGCAGATAGTGGGATAGTCTCACACATGTTCACAGGGAGTGATCACATAGGATTGCTTTCCACTTGAAAGGAAACTACCCCAAAATCTTCATGATGGCTCAGAGGATGTGAGGATGGATGGGAACAAGGCAGCCTGAGCTCAAGGAGAGACTGTGGCAGTTCTGATAAGAGGGGAGTGGGGGCAGAGCGGGATGGCAGGGAAGGAAACTGGTAGCTGTCCTGGAAATGGCTGGCTGGCTGCAGCACAGCTCTGCCCACCATTCCTGCTCCCCAAAAACATTCCAGTACTGATGCTGTGTGTGACCTGCACTGCCTCACCTCAGTGCTGTTCTTGTAGAGGGGCTCAAAACTGACACCAGGACTGGAGGTGCAGCCTCACAACAGAGTACAGAGGGACAGCCACTGCCCTGTTCCTGATGCTTGGGATATGAAAAGGAGGGAGGAGAGTGTGGTCCCTCACATCAGATGTGTCCTGTTGATTTTCAAGGGTCCAAATTGTAAGAGGCTACCAGATTGATGGCACCAAGTCAATCACCTTCCCCTGAAATGGACACCCCTGGAGACAGTTTTAGAAGAAAGGTGGAAGGTTTAATGACCCTGACATTAATTTCTACTACTTCCTATACCCACAGTGTCCTCCCACTGCAGCAAACAAGAACATGGTCCAGCAGTGGCGACAGCTTCTGTGCCTGCAGAGGGGGCTTTGGTCCCCACCATCTCAGGGCAGCAGTCTCCCCTTCTCTCACTCACAAACACACATGCAAATCATACAAAACTTAGAGACACATCAGCTCAGACACAGAGCAGAGATGTTAACAAAACCAGGCAGATGTCAATTGCTCAGCAAAGGTGGCTCTACAGAGTCTGCAAATCCAAAATATCTGGTTTTTCTCTCCTACTACTACGATTGCTGTCGTTTTTTGAAGTTACATCCTTGGTTTTTCTCTCCTACTACTACGATTGCTGTCGTTTTTTGAAGTTACATCCTTAATTTGCCTATGGAAAGAGCTGGAGGAGGTTTAGTGGATTCAATACTGAATATTGCCTTGGTTTAAAAATAAAAGAGAGCTCATTTTTACAAGCTGCAATACAGAAATGGTGCCTCATCCCCATGCCAGACGGTGTTTTTCGACCCCCTCTGATCCCCTACCACAGTGATACCTTTTGTTCCCACCCACATCACACATCTTGCCTTGCTTGCTCTAACTGGGCAAGGGACAGCTAAATCCAGCTCAAAGCCAGATGGTTCAGTGCCCATATGCTGAATGCCTGGCCAAATTAGTTAAATCTCTGTGGCTGGAAGGACAAGGAGTTGAACTTTGGGGTCACGTGGGGGCTTCAAAACACAGACTGCTCACAACACAGGAAGGAAATTAATGTCTTCATTAATATTTTTAAGATCTCTATGCTTCTTTTAGGTTAATTTGGTATGCTTTGGGAAACCAGCTAAAAACATTGGAGAGAGGAGAAAGACCCTGGATGCCCTAGATGATGGTACACAAAGTAAACATGGAGGGTTGAGTCACATCATAACCTTTCCTCAGCTGTGACTGAAGAGGAGACTGTGACAAAAAGTTCCAGTGTTGGCAGCAAGCAGCATGTGGCTCAGAGCAGGTGTCTGAAGGAATTAGGAAGAGTCAAAAATCAGGAGAGGGATGCCCACCAAAAAACCTACTTCTATTAGCCTCAGAAGACAGTGATGATTTTAAAATTAACATGGTTTCCAGTTTATTTTTTTCAGACTTCATGTAATACTCTGTATGCACAGCAATGGGCCAGGATGGGATTTGTCCTGATCCCGTGTCCTGGCAGGATGCTGAGTGATTCTGCTGTCAGTGCAGCTGCCACCTCTGGGGCCCACATGGAGGAGAAAGGACAGGGAGGTGTCAGGACACCTTGTCTCATGATTATACAACCCAGCTTGTCTCCATTTCATTTTCCAGATCCCACTCATCACCTCTATAACCTCCTGTTACTCAGGAGTGAAGACCCAGAAATATTTCCATCCACTTCAATGGCCTTTCTTCCCCAGCACTGCACGTCCTCTATAGCAAATCCCAGCCTTATGTATCACATGTATAAAAGGTTCTCATGAGATCTCACAGTGATAAAATCACACTGCAGACATTCCACAGGTGGAAACCTGAGCTGTGTAGTTAATCAGCTGTAGCAGTACCTGGCTGTGACAAAACCTACACACATAAACCTTGAAATTTCTGATGCCTGCCCTATCTCATGTTCTCCTTCCTAGTGAGGTCACAACAGAGCTCAGACAAAGCTGAACATTTTCAGCACAGATTCATGGGGTTTCACCAAGCACTGGTGGAACTTTAAAACCCCCCACAAACATAACAAATTAATTTAGGTACTTTGAGAATAACCATGAGTGATTCCTGGATCACACACCTGGATTTAGGTGCTGACCTTGTGCTCACTTGTCTCAAGCATTTTCAGAGGAATGCTGCTCAGCAGCCGTTCAAGGGAAGGAAATTCAATCTCTGGGTCTTCTATTACTAAAACTTGCAGCTCTAGTGTAAAGACTAAGTCCAAAAAACCTTCTGGAGTGCTTGTATTCCTGCAGATCTGGCAGCCCATTCAAGAACAGGAATATCCCCGTGCCAGTGCCATTTCAGGAATATCCTTGACTCCCACAAGAAGCAGACCAAACCGTGAGAATGAAGGTTTCCAATCGGGGGATCCCAACTGGCAGTGATCAAAAAGGCTTGCAAAGCTTGGGCAGAAACCTCCAGGCTGCTTAATGTGAAACACATCAAAACAAATATTAATGATCAATTAATCATGAAATGTGAAAAAGATAAAAGCAGTGTCTGCAAGGATTTATCTCAGACAAAACCAGTGTACCATCCTTTAGTTCTTGGCAGCAGCAATGTTTTGCTGTGTGCAGGACTGTGGATTTACATGTGCAGCCAGCAATTAGGGATGATTCCCACTCCCTTGCCTGGGAGACTGAGGAGCCACGTGTGAGGGGTGAGCAGATCCTGGGCTGAGGTGGGTTCCTCTGGAGGTGTTTCAAGAACATAAAAGCAGAGACTGGAAGAGTGACACTCTTGGAAGGGTGATCTGGCTGCAGTCACAGTAACTATCGCTGTACATCACCTCACAAAGTGAGATTTTATTAGTTTCCAGTGAATGAAGAGCTGGATGAGTGGTGTAAGTGTGTGGCCTCCTGGCTCTCAGATGAGTGCAGTGTGTGCACACACACCCAGTTCTAGCTGAAACCTGGCAGCAGACACCACCTCTGAAAAGAAAGCCCTGCCATCCGTGAAATACCCATTTGAAACAGACACAGGGGTGTTGTTGCCTGCTGTTATCTCCTTTGCTGCTTTGAATACACACTAATGAAGGGTGAATGCCAAAACACCCACACACCTGCACAGGTAAGTTACACAGAGGCATGGAAAATGCCTTTTCAGACAAGCATGGAGTTGAAAGTCATAACAAAGCCAGGTATTTCATTCTGCCATATGGGGAACAAATGTAGCTGCTACCCAGATGTGACAGAGCTGGGACTCCCAGCTGGGACTTTTACAGCATCTTTATCTATTGGGTTACCCTAGAAGCTAATGCATATGGGTGAGGTGGAGCTGAACTGCTGATAAGGACAAGTAACAGCACAAAGGCAGAGATGGTTTATGTACTCAAAAAACACTGATGTAACCAAAAGACACTTTGGCACACAGCAGGAAGCAGGGTTATCTACAGTCACATCCAAAGAGGTTTACGCCTCAAAACCACATTTTCTCCACAAGAGAAGTAGAAAAAAAATGGGCAACCAAGCACAAATGACACCCTGAACATAAATTTCTTGTCTCCCAATGAAGCTGAGTTGTCCTCTGCATGCTCATCTCTGCTGATTATTGCTGAGCAGCCTGGAAAACCACAAGCTTTGACTGAGTCTCAGACTGGGTGTGCATGTAACAAACTGAAGCAAATTACAGTTCCTCAGTGCCAGGCCAGTGGCCAACAGTGTCACCCTTGCCCAGCTGCAGGTGTCTCCTGCAGGGAGGAACAGCAAATGCCTACCAAAATGGGTGGAGACCCTCTGTGGGCAGGGGGTCAATAATAACCACTTTGCTTCTCCTAGCAGGTGTGGGTTTGAGTTCAGATGTGTCCCAATGTGTTTGTGTCACTGGGGCCACTGTGCATGGATGGTGCTGGTCCTCACCCTGCCCACCTGGCTGGCCCAGGGAGCAGGGAAGCCTGGCAGACTGGGATGCAGGAGCACAGCCCTCCTGGGCTCCTGGGCAATCCTCAGCTGGCATCCAGGCAGTGGCTCTGACTCAAGTTCTCAGTCTGCCAGGACAAGCCACATGACAAACCATCAGCAGCAAGCTGTCAGAAAACCCCCTCCTTCCCACCAGGCTACTGGGAAGCCAATTTATTTTCTTTATCGAGACAGAAGTATAAGTAAGAGGGCTAGGCAGGGTTTCATCATCCCTGTGCTAGGACACTCCCACACAGAAGGCTGCTCCCCCAGTCGCCTGTGGGAAGTGCCAACAGCCCTGGGGTGAGTCACAGGCACCCTGTGCCATCAAAGTGGGAAAGCTCTGCACAGTGGGGGATTGATCCTGCAGGACAGACCTTGCCACTCCATGCTCATTTTGAGTTACTGTCCTCAATCACAGAGCGTGGAAAAGCAAATTCAAGGGCAGATCCACTTCTCCTGGCTCCCAGGAGTCCCACTGCTCCCTGCACAGGACAGAGGAGAACACAGCCCAGGCCCTCCAGAGCTGAACCTGCCACTTCAGAGCCAGAGTAAGGCTACTGATGGTCAAGCCTGGTTTACTTTTTATCTTCCCAGATCCTAGTGACAAAAAAAAAAAAAAATCTTCTACTTCCACTTCTATTTGGTTTGCTTTGCATGTGGTCTTCAGGAAAGAAGCAGAGGGAGAGAACAGGAAAAAAAACCTTCCAGCAATGGGCAGAATTAATAATGGGACAATTCAGCTCAGCCAAAGTTTGGAATCGTCAATCAAGGAAGACTGCTGGGGGTCTCAGCTGGCTGGATTCACGTCTTGGCAGCATCACCATAGAGTCTAAAGTAGACTTGAGTGCAATACTCAAGTCTACTTACTTTGCCAATCAAGTGGCAAAGTCATTTAACCAGAACAATATAATTAGCAGAAATCCTTGTTAATAAGGATGCTTTTTGCTTGTGTGTAACAGCTAATTGGTTTTTAACCAGGTGAGAATAAGTTTGAGAAGCTTAATCTCCCCAGTTTTACAAAGGATATCATAAAGAGGGTCTAATTAAAAATTAAATCATGAAGTTCATTTATTCCTGCTACATGTATCAGTGTGGAGCATAGGGAGCCCATGTATAGGTTTCTATTTTTAGGAGAGAGAAACCTGGATTCACAAATGTCCCCAGAGTGCCTTTGGAGAGGTAACACAGGAGTTTAAACCAGAATCCAGCTCTATACTTGCAGCCACTTGCCCAGAAAAGAGGAATATAAGCTGCAGTTTTTCTTCTGGTATGGAAGTATAATTTTTAAAAACATTCACTTAGTAGCCAAGGACCAGATGTCTAAAGATTATTAGGTACCATATGATGCAAGTAACTTCCTACAGTAACTAAGCATCAAAGTGCTTTCAAACTTCCTCCTGGGTATCTTCAGACAGCTGAACATATTAAAAATATATATCTAAAAGATTTTTAATTGTGATATAAGCACTGAAGGGCTAGAAGACTGGAACCTTTCCATGGTTTTAAATCCCTAATGACCACTGCAGAAAGAATTTATGTTTTTTAAATATGTCACTGTGGCACTGTCCTGCAACAGAGCTTAGAGGTTAACAACACCAATATTTCAGACAGCAACAAGCACAATATTAATGTCATAAGCAGCAATTAGTGTTAAAAGACAGCAAATCCTTCATGTAAAATAAATGCATGTCTAGCTGTGGGAACAGTAGGGCTAAAGAGCAATATTGCAATGACGTGTAGTTATTTTTCCATTATTCTACCTAGGTTTTACCACTACCCACTGAATTTTTGCAAGCATGATGAAGCAGAAAGGGGAATAAAAATACTTTGAAAGCAAGAGTTAATAAATGTTTTTCAAAGGACACTGATAGAAAAATTTCTCTTTGTCAATTTCTTGTTTTCATTCATGTCATTAAGAAGGATTCAGTATAAAAAAGTGGGTTGTTTCATGGCATTCAAGAAAATGAATGCCATTTCTAACCAACTGGCTTATAAACTCCAGTTCTATAGATTTCTAATATTTTATGCAGCCAAGTCACACATACAAGTCACACGTGGTGACTCATTCTTTCCTAAGCAATACATCTAATTAATTCAAGGTATTTAGAATGAAAGGTGGCTATTAGATGAAGACTAAAATAAATGGTACTAAATGCAGCTTTAGTGATGACGGACACAGGGCACTCTGCTAACATCCCCTTCTCTGCTGTGCTAAAAGCTGTGGTGCTCCCCATGAACAAAGCTGAATTAATAAATGAAAGCTGTATCCTGCTTAAAGAGCATCAGCCATAGAGCTGTCAGGATGATGCTGGAGGACCCCTAGGACACCAAATACATTTTGTTTCACAGTTTTGATCTGGGTGGAGCATGTGTGGGGGGAGAAGATGTTCTCCTGCTCAGCCTTTGAGGCGACTCAATGCCTGGCTCCTCCCAAAAAACAGAGTTACAAAACAAGGGGTGTGATTTTATAGCATTCAATCCTGCCTATTGTCTGCCTAATTGGAGTGATGCATTCACTTATGAGACATCATGAAACAATCATCACCCCTTCCTTTTTTATCATTACCTCAGCTTTATGTGGCATCAATAAATCCAATGCCTTGTCACAAATTGCAAGCGTATCAGTGCCTCAGATGCTGAGCACAACAAGTGGAAACTGCTGGGAAAGTAGCTGGTGATGTGATTAGCATCACAAACTGATGAGGTTAGAAGTTCATTTCTAGATGAATGTACACATTCTCACGGGTCTTATCATCTGCAATCTGGTGATCTCTCAAGAGCTGGATTTGGAATAAAATTTACAGAATGTCTCAATTCCAAATGCAACACGAATGCAGGCACAGATGTTCCTATACAATTCCTAATTTGTGCTTTAGCTTAAAACCTAGAATTGCACAGGTCCTTATCAATTATGTCTTCTCATGTGTCACACTCTGCTGCACAGTGCCCCTTGAAGTTCAAATCCAAACTGCATCAGAACACCAACCCGACCAGCATCCTGTCCCAGGCTTTTTGCCCTGTTTTATTGCTCTATCCATCTAGTTATACTTCAACTTGTGAATTACTGCATTATCAGGTTACTCTGTGTTCTGGTGGGATTTTAAAATAACAACCTATTTGATGCAAATAATTATTTCCTCCACCCAGGAGGGCCTTTGTGTGCTCTCAATAGGATGGTAAGAGGGAGGAAGCTACCTGCTGAGTTAATGCTGTGGCTTTGAGTTTCCATTAACCTTCTAACTTCACCCATTTTTCATTATGAAATCATGAACTTCAAACCAAGAACACAGAAAAATGTACATTTCTCCCCACTCACATAGGTCTGAAGTAAGACTGGAAACGCAGTTTTCACACTTCAAAAAAATCCACCTTTGACCTAGGACTGAAAACCAAAGTTGGCAAAGCAAATGGAATTTGTTTAAGAAGTTTTGAGGATTTCCAAGGGGGCTGCAGTTAGCTTGGAAACATGCTCAGGCTGGCACCAGCTACCAGCAAACACTGTGAAAAATGCTTTGGAAGTGCTTGGGGGAAAACAAACACAAATCCATATGCCCAAAATACATTTGGGCTTCAATGTGTGGCTTCATGCCAACTAATGGGCACACTGAGAGGTGCAAACTTACTGCCAAGAAATCAGCCAGAAACCTCCAGAGACACCAGACACCAAGGAATGTCACTCTGACACCTTATTTATCCTTCTGAAAGGTGTAACCAAGTAGAACCAGTCATTTGGAATGGGCAGGAAAGTGTCAGTCCTTACTCCAAGGACACACGCTTGCAGATATTTAGAGGATTAAATAACCAAACCTCCTGTCTTTATTCACACCTGAGCTGGTCCACACAACGCTGGTGTGAGACCTCTGAGCTGGTTCTGGTGACACCCTAAGGAACAGGAGCCTCCCCAGAGGGCAGACAGGTTTCAGTGGCCTCAAACCAAGCCTACAAATACCAGTGAAGTCACTCTGTTTAAATCCAGTGTACAAAATCTGAGCAGTTAATGTTGCATCAGTCATGCATGGGCTCAGTTCACACACAACTCACTGTTATTGTTTAGATTAATAGACTATTTAACTGTGCTTTGCAAACTCCACACCAGATACAGGTGGGGCAGGAGAGCCTCTGTTTCTAAAATGTCATTTTGCCTTTGACAAACATGAATACACTTCTGAGTAGATAACCAGAGCTGTCAAATCTAACAGCACTTAATCACACAGTGTGAACAGTTAAAACACTTAATCTCACCTTAGTCTAATTGTTACTCAGTGTCTCCTGCTTTGTCTGCATTTCTGGTTTGGTTTCTATGTCTTATTTTCTCCTCTGCTTTGAGCTGCCTCCCCCTTGCCCCAATCCATTTACTCTTTTCCAGAAGCCCACCTGAAGGTGGAAAGTTCTTTTCCTCCCTGTGGCAGCTCTCTCACAGGGACAGTCCTCTCTGTGGCTGCTGCTTGCACCAGCCATGCCGTGTGGTGACAACAGGTCACAGTTTAGAAGACCTGTGTTTCCATTTGTGCTGTTCCTGAGACCATGCTCAGGGGAGCAATCAGGAGTAAAATAAAGAGAAAGGAAGAGTCACAAACACGCAGTTCCAGTTACTGCAATCTCTTCCTCTCTGGCCTTTTTCATTCCCTCACACTGCTGCACAGCACATTTCCTAGTCTATGTTTTTGACTGGGCATACTTGTGCACTATTCATTGTCTATTCTCTGATACTTTCATTTGTGTTTTTAAGGACCTTCTTAGCCTATCCCCATCTTATCTACTGCTCCTCCTGACCCTTGACTCCTGCACTGGTGCTGCTGTCACGAGGGAGGGAGGCCAGCAGGCTCTGTAGCCTCGTGCCAGGCAGCAAAGCTGCCAGGCTGATGGGACCTGTGAGTGCCAGGATCCCAAAAGGAAGGGAGTGCACAGCCACAGGCAGGAAGCCCCTCTCAGCTGGGTCCCCAGCTCCTGCAAGGACAGCAGGGCTCCTGGGTGAGCAGAGGCTGCTGAGGCACTGCCCAGAGGCAGATCCTGAGCTCCAGCACTGCCTTTGCCTATTTCTGTGCGTATCCCCATCCAACATTTTGAGTTTCTGGAGGGCTGCTCTCAGGCTCCCAGCTCCCTCTGCAGATCACTTCCACAGGCCTTGGAACACATGAAGGCAATCTGCATCCTAACCTGGCTCTCAGGGTTTCCTTTTCCTTCCAGATAACAATCCTACAATTCGAAGGTGGGACTTGGCCAAAGAGCTCTGCAGATAAACAACTTCCATCTTTTTTTTTTTTTTTTCCAAAATAGCTGTCCTCTTGGGAGGAAGAACACATATGCCTAATGGCCCAAACTCAGCTTCAGTTGATTAAAGTAAAAGTGGCCCTTGAAAGTGGAAAATTCACCCAGGGAGGATACTTCAACCTGAAAAGGAACTGAGACCTCTCTCAGCACCCACTGAGAGGGATTTGCCAGCTGGGAAAGGGCCTAAGCAGAGCAACCTGAGGATGTGCTGACAAGGTAGACCAAGAGCTCAGCTCCTTTTGAAAACCTCCCCATCCTTGCAGAAACCCCAAGGAAGGAATCTGTCCCTGAAGAGAACTCTCTCAGCTGCCTCCCAGGATGAATCCACCTGCTGTGCAAGATCCTTCCTGGTTCTAGACTTCACCTGGGTACAGGTCTGCTGAGGATGTCAGCTATGAAAAGCATTTCCAAAGATGGTCAGAAAAAAGCTAGAACATAACTCTCCATCAAATACTGCCAACCTCTTCCAGGACTAAAACATCTCCTTGTTTGCCCAGGTTGACCACAAAAATACTAAAACGAGCTTTCAAACAGAGGAATCTAAAATTAGCTACCAAACTTCAAGCAGCTATGAGCGTGACCTGTGTTTTATAACCCCAAAAGCAAAGGTCTCTGTTGAATTTGCCAGAAAGTGGCAATTCCTCATCCAGTTGGTGCATTACTCAGATACTGTGGTGATGGTTTGCAGTGTGAAACAAGACAGATATCTGCACACCCTCTCTGCTCACTGCAAGCCCTTGACTACCTTAATCCTCCATTCCAAACAGGATTTACTTTTCATTATTTTATAAACAGGCTGAGTGGTGCTGAGGATGAAATGTCCATCCACAGCAGGGAGTGAGGCCAGCAGCTGAAATCAAGAGGCCACTTTACTCCCTGAGCTTCAAATCTTGGTCCAGAATTGATGAAGAAGGGTCTATTTCCCTGTCCCTCAGCATGACCATCTGCTCCCATCTCAAGACATCTCACTTACAGCCTGACTTCTTTGGTCAAATACTCATGGATTTCTAACACAGAAACCTATGATGTCCTGCTGAAGGCCCTTGAAATGGGGACTGTTACACATTTTACAATATCAATGCATTTTTTTAAGACTAAAGCATATTTTAAATGATTTCTAAGATTCTGTGTGATTTAAGTACACTGTTAGATAAAGAGGATCCCTCCCACGTGTAGTGCCAATGGTGACACCATCTTTCATCCAATGAAAAACCAAGCAATGTCCTTCTCTGCAGGGATCCATGGCTCACATAAACCTGATGAGATGGTACAACAGCTATTTTAAGACACTTTAACAGAAAATATGCCTTTATCTCTCAAAATCATAAACTTCCAGATCCTCTGGCTGATCCACATAAAAAACCTTAAGAATCCCACTGGCACTGTTTTCAAGCTGCTCAATCTTATTGTTGATCACATCCAGTTAAGATTTTATTTCAGAAACAACCTTGTTGAAGTAAAAAAACCCTAAACAAATATAAAACTACTGCAACCAGGAAGAGATTTAGAGCCTGATTCTCCAAAGTATTCTATCAGGTAATTTAAAAGGAAGGTGATATAGTACTTCCTTGTGGTAGCATTTATTATTTGTTTAACTAAAGGTCAGCAAAAATAATAAAAAATCTGGTGTCTTAGTGACTACAAAGGCAGATTTTAGGCCTGGGAATCTGCTCCACTTTAGAAGAAATAAGTTCATGTCAACAACCAGCACATTTTGCCAAACACTTCTTTCACTTCTCCCACCTTTCTCTGGGCTGAAGGCTCTTGGCTAAAACCTCCTGCCCCATAGCTCCAGCGTACACATTCCTTGTTTTTGTGACACTTTCACACAAATGGTCTTCCACTTCTGGCACCTCTCAGCCTTTTTTTTTTTCCTGTAGACACTGAATGTAGGAAACTCTACTTATTCTTCAACAGTTCTGTGGCATGCAAGAGAACAGGCTGAAACCTGGAGCTCACCCACCTTGAAAACCTTCCTCCCACCACTTACAACTGATGGAGATTCCTTAACAGCAATATTCCCCAACTATTCTGTTCTCTCCCCAAAACCAGGGTTATCAGATCTGTAGCAGCCCCCTTGGTTCTCCTTCTAATTTTGAGAAACCTTAGCTTTGCCAATCTACTGAGAGCTGAGGAAATGTGTGTTTCTCCACCAAGCACCCCCTCTATTCCCTGTTTATTTGAGAACATTTTCTCCCATAGTGCCTTCTCTTGGCCATTGTTTCATGGTCTAATTACTTCCCTTCTGAGAACTTAATTTAATTTATCTCCTTGGAGTCAGGCAGGATCATATCAAATATGTAAACTCAGCTGGGCATGACATTCATACAAACAATGGCTCCTCCTGCACACAATTCCTGCCTATCACGAGCAATCCCACTCAGAAAAGGGAATGAGCATTTGTGAAAGTCACCATTTATTGCCATTAATGCAGCAATCTTGTACTGTGCAAACTCAAGCTACTGCTAGCCAAAGCATGCTACAGTTTCCTCTGGGGAAACAAAAATATTTTTGGATGAAGAATAAATAATCAGCTTGGAAAGCCCTGAACAAAGAAGGCTCTGACTGAATTCTAATGGAAGGAAATTGTTTAAACAAGTGTTTGTTTTCTGAAATGTTAGCAACTTTCTGGTGGTGATCTGTACTGATCCATACAGTGCAGTACAGCTAAAAATGGCATTTTCCCTCACCTTCTCTGCCCTTTACATTCCTGTGCTCTTTGCTGAGTGTCTGTCTAGGTTGGTGCCTCAAGTGCTGTTACTTTTGGCCCATTCCTGGATGTGTTGCCAGGATGTTGTGGCTGCAGTCAGTGGTAACATTCCACACGCTTTGTTATAACATGGAAGAACAAATCAGATGACATGGACTTTAAATGAAATCTTTATTCTCTCTCTGTTACTAATATGGACTGTGGAGATCTTGCATATTGGGATGTTGTCTAATGGTTGCTTTCTCCAGGCAGGTTATTTTCCCCTCAGAGTGTGAGGAAGAGGGGTTTATGTACACAAAATGCGTAACAGAAGTGACACAAAAGGTCCATATAAATGGGAGGAAAGCCTAGATAACTGGAAGAAAATTTCATTTATTTGTGAAGCCAACTTTTGACTAAGTAGTTTCAGATTTTTTTTTTTTTAATGAAAGCATAAGGAGCATTTGGGAAATTCTTAAGAGACACTTAATAAATAATACAGAGTAATTATAGTCATAATCTCAAACATGCAGAATGGGAGATCTTTTAGCTCTACTAGTCAACACATGGAATGAAAAAATGAGCCCAAGCTGAAGCTGCTGCTGTTATTATCCCCCACAGAGGAGAGCAGAGAACACTGCTGCCCAGGGCCCAGCATCACTGCTGGTGCCATGGCAAAGGTAGGGGCTGGCAGCTTCAGAAGAGCACACACAAGTGTTTAGCAAATGCCAACTTGTCTAGTGGTCTGCCACTGAAACCTGATTGGCTTCATTTCCATCTCACACTGCAGAAATCAAAACAGCCTATTTGAAAATAAATATGTCATCTTTGAGGCCAATTAAATTTTGTAAGCTGTGACCAGCGGGAGAAGAGAGGATCACAAGTTTGGCTTCATAATTAAAGCTGACTGCAATCTAAATTACTAAGAGATTTTGGCTTGTCTTGATTGCACATTCCTCAAGATAGAGCTCTAATGACTGCCTGATGTGCATCTCCCTCTGTACCTCTTGTGAGGTTGTCAGGAGCCTGTTACAATCCCTCCTGCAGAGTTGGGCTCTTCCAGTGTAGGCTGTAGTGTCTCCTGTCTTTGCCTTGATAGGAGAGCCCTGCTCAACCCCCAGCTGACATTACAAGTGCTCACCTGCTAAAATATGGGTGGGAAAAAGGAAATAATAAAAGCAAAAACCATAAAGCAGAGGCCAACTGATGAACAAAACACCATTTTTGCAATTTGGGCAGACGCTAATCCCTGAGATAAGGATCTTTCCTAGGAAAATCACACCCAAGATCTTACTAAATTCAGGGCAAGCAAAGCAGCATGCCAAGTATAAAGACAAGTTGTTACAACTTCAGTACATTTTTTTCATGCCAGCACCAGTTTGACATGTGTCCCACCCTATAAAATTATTTTCTATTGCTTCTTCCTATGTGATACCACCTTTAAAACAGTAATTAGAGGACGTGTTTGTTTAGAGGAACACAAATTACTGCTTTGCTTCAGGGCCTGCTTAGCATGTCAAGTTATCCTGGAACCAGAATAAAATCATCAGTGAAAAATAAATATTCTGTGTACAGTTTCATGCAGAATGTAACACCTCCCTCCAAGGTGCTCATGCATCATTTAGTGCTTAACACATTCCCAAGAAGCAGGAAATAACTCAGACAAGCATCAGCATTTAATTAACCATTTGAGGGCAGGCATCCTACTGCAGTGATGTTTTGAGCAAGGTGGGATCACCCACAGTTCCCAGAAAGGAAACAAAAAGACTTGGTCCCCACCTTGACTCCAGGTGAGCATATTTGCCTTGCCCATCTGAGCAGAGAGTTCACAAGAAACTGGGCTCAGTGCCCGGTTTCATTCTCACCGTGGGCCGATCAAACACCCATGTGCTCCATCTCACCACAACATTTCAGCCTGTGCTGGTCCCCTGCTCTCTGGGGCATCCCAGAACTGGCTTTAGTACTAATCTAAGGAATTCATACACTAAGTTAAGCTTATCTTATCCCAGGGAGCATCTGCCTCTCTACCAGACTCAGTTACTTCAGCAATGGCAGTGAGACACAGAAGGTTTGGCAGGCAGAAGGAAAAGGGACAAAGAGTATCTCAATGGCCAGGGTGTTGGCTCAACCAACACCCTGAAAGAGCTTCCTGGAGGTGAGCAGGAGGACACACACTGTGTGTTTGGGCAAATGAATGATTTTTTTCTACAGGAATCACTATTAAAGGATATTAGTCCAGGGTGGAGCCTCAATCACCATCACAATCCAAAGGATTTCTAGCAACACCCATGTTCTTGCCACCATCTGATTTGCTAAAAGACATTTTCCTCATCAATGCTTTTCCCATAGACATTAGTAAAACACTTCAACTTCTTCACAGACAGAGAAGGATTTTTTTGTACTTCATTGTTTGCAGTGTTGCAAACACAGTGCCAAGATACCACAGAGAGAGGCAGCTATGAACTATGATGCTTAAAGATGTTCTTTTGAGGCTAAGAAATGCACACACAAATGGGTTTATAATCTGGTTCATACAATGCACATCATGTCACAGAATCATAGAATCACTATGGAAAAGACCTCTGTGATCACCAAATCCAACTATCAGCCACATTCACCACTAAACCATGTCTTTGAGTGCCATATTTTTATGGTTTTTTAACACTTCCAGGGACAGTGATCAATGACAGCTTGCATGTGGAATTTCTGTTTATAGCAGACAAGCCAGCTGTGTGAGGAACACCATTAACTCCAACAAAGGCACACAAAAATACTGGAGTTCTTCATGGGACAACACACCCAATGCTACTGAAATAATTTGGGTTAGAGCAGAATTGCCAGCCAGGGACTGGAAAAGAAGGTGTTAAGGTATCTGGTGGGCAGAGACAGCTATGAGATGGCTTAGCCTTTGCTAAGTCAGAAATACCACATGCAGATTACAGAAATCACAGTGTTGTCTACTCGGTGGAGGATGTCTCCTCAGGGCTTTCTTTCCAAGCAGACCGAACCGCGGTAAAGGTCAGCATCGTTTACAGACAAATCTGGTTTGTAATACACGGAGCACACTGTGCCTCACACACAAAACTCACTGCCTGGGATCGACACAAATCCTCCTGGGCATCTCCCTGCAGAGCTGGGAGCACAGGAGCAGCTCAGGCAAGCAGCAGATTTGCCATCCCTGCATCATGGGTGGTAAAACACATCTCTGTGAGATGGTGGTGCAAACACCTGAGCCCCACTGCTCTGCTCTGAGGGCTCATTGATCCCTGCTTGACTTTGCTTTGACTCAGGCAATAAACACTGGGGAGGTTCAAGCTCTTGTGCAAATCTCCCTCCAGCCATGACCACAGCCTTCTCCTGGCCATGAGTCTCAAACATGTGGATGCACCTCTGCCAGCATTTGGAAATGGCTTCCTTGAGTGCAAGGATGATCTGGCACACACCTTTCACTTGGCTGTTTATAGCTTTTACAGCTTACCTGCAAAACTCTTCTGTCTATGAAACACTGAAGGTGAATTTGAACAAGCTGTAAGTTTGCAAGGGGGCTCACAGTTCCCCTTCAAATTCTTGGCATTTGTGATCACTTTCAGATTTTTTTTCTATTTTAAATGAGAAGTGCAAAAATATGCGGCAGGAATTAACTGTTTGGGAACCTCTTCAGCACCCAAGTTGGAGAATGTTTTTCTTGAATCTTCTCATCTTTCTCCATTCCCATTTTCTCCTGGATTACTCAAAAACAATCCAATGCTTTCTCAAAAAAAGCAAATCTCAAAAGCATCCATGCAGCCATATGTCATGTTTAAACATATTTTCTGTTTTGAGTGATGTGTGTGTGCTGTGTCTCCAAGGGAGGAGGGATTACTACAACTGTAATGATCCCAAACAAGGAGCATTTTTTGGTCTGTTATGGGACAATAACTCCTATTAGCAGAGCTATGGAAAACCTTTTGGCTCCACCACAGCAGACTTGATGCAGCTTCTTTGATCAGCAGTAGAATTTTTCACCATTATCAAAAGTAAAGAGGAGAAAATGTGAGGAAATTTGTTTACAAAACAGCAAGACCAACAGCTCACGATGTTCCATTTTATTTTTAATACAAGGAGAAGCACAGCACTGCAAAGCAGTTTTTAATTCACTGCTTTCTCCCAGCAATACTTTTAGCTTTGTAAAACAGTGCCAAGTGCTGATATTTATATAACTTAGTGATGGTTATGATTTTGCTTCAAAAATGTTATTTCAGTGTGGCTGTGCCATCACCCAACAAACCCTGATGCACTTGTGGCTTCAGGAGGAGTCTTGGGGAAGAGATGGTCTTTCAGGACCCTCAAACAAAAAGTTTAGGCTGGAATAGGCTCAGAAAAACAAAATATTTTCTGAGCTTCTTCCTCCACTTTGGAGAAGGGAAACCATGGCCAGGACCAAGCACAAAACCACAGACACCAACACTCTCAGTGGCACCAAATCTCTCAGCACCAGCTTCTCCCTTGTAGAGTGGCCACAGCACAGGAATGGGTAAGGACTGGCTGAGACTCTTGTGTGGCCAATTAAAAGTGCTGTGAGCTCAAGTACTTACTTGGAAAGAGAAGTTAATATATGGGGATTTCCTATACTAACTCCTTCACAACTGTTTGCTACTAGAGGTGATTTAACCTGCCACAATTAGCTTCTGCTTTCTCCTGTTATTTTACTTGGAGGGGTTTTTTTTCAGTCCTCCACACTTCAGCATGGTGGTTTCCACCCAGGGGAGTGCAGAACCCTTGGGAATCTGAGGGCTTCACAGGGTCTGTAAAGGATAACTTAAGTAAATCCATCATTCAGGAGATTCAAATTAAATTGCTGTGGAGGAGCTGGCTCTGCTACTGGAAAAATAAAAAGTAAGTACCTGCCTATTCAAATGGCTGAAAGCCATTATTATAAAGCCATTTCCAGAATAAGCTCTTGGGCTTTTGCTCTTTCATTTTCCTAAAAATGAGACACAAATCACCCACAGCAGTCAGAGCACTGATTCCTCCACCAAAACCCCTCCTTTTGCCCCATTTCCATATATTTCATGTGCTTGGCTATGTGTCCCTGCAGTGTCTCATCCACACATCAGTGCGCTCCTAAAATCTACCCCTCAGTTAATTAAACTTACAAGGGGAATACATATGATTTAATAAATGAAGACAAAAATCTGGATTATCACCAGGAATTATTACCAAATCAAGCCCTCTTTTCAGGATTATCCTACTCTGAAAATGGTTTTTTTTCTGGTCATGCTCCCTGTAAATCACTGCATGCCATAGGAACCCTTCCAGTTACAGAGTATGCGTGAGGAATGCCCAAAATATTCTTTTTTACCCAAGGGTGTCTATAAAGAAGAACCCTGTGCTCAGTTCTGAATAGTAAAAACAGAGATTCCACAAGACAAGGACCTATATAGGCAGAATATTAAACAAACATGAGATCTTTTTATACACTGAGAGATACATCCACAAGTAAATGGAAGTTAAACCCTGACAAGTACCCAGACAAATGAGAATAACTGAACACTGTTTTAGAAGGAGTATATGGGATGCTTTTGCAGGGCTAGTGTAGAAGCAGGAGACTCTCACGAAGGCTGCCTACCTTTCTAACCCAAGTCAAATCCAGTTATCAAGATCTGCATAGCACAAACAGATGAAATAAGACAGCCCACTTGCTGCAGTGGGTCAGGTCAGGTAGTGACTTTCTCCTTCCAGAATCAAACACAGAATTTAAAGGTGCTGAACCACAAAGTGTAGTCCAGAATGAGCCTGAACTTTTGGGCAGTTTGGGTAGTGTTCTCTTCTTGAAAAAGGCCTGTTGCTTTTTCACATTAGAGTCTTACAGAGGTGTCCAAGATGGTTCAAGGCCCAGAACTGAGCTGAGTGCTCCCTCTCAGGACTGACATTTCTTGGTTTGTTGTTCAGGACTGTGATGGATTACCTATGACCAGAGAACAGTCATCTCCCACATGGATACTGTAGGCATAATCGTGACACAGAAAATTACACTGCTGACTGATTAAACCTCTGAGGTGTTCTAATGTCCTCTAGGTAGGGGATTTCAGTGGGATCCAGGTCACTGTCCTGTGCAGATGCTTTTAAAAATGCCACTCAAGTGTGCTTGAGATACAGATGTGACAGTCAACACAGGATCATATCTCTAAAGCTGACAGGATTTCCCTGTGTGTAATTTGAAGCAAAGAACCACCCTCTACCCTCACTGCCATCCTCCTTCTGTTATTTACTAAATCCCCCCCAAACCATCCCACTAATAAGTTTACCTATATCACCTACTCCAGGAGTATTTGCAGCACTAAAATAAAACAAATCTAATTATGTTAAAATAAAATGGAGTAGGTGTTCCAGCTTGAATAGTCATTTAATACTCAACTATGGGGAAAGAAACAGAGTGAAAGACTGCCAGAAATACTGACATCAATCTTCCAGTTCAAGAGCAATTCAGAGTGATTCCAAATATAGTCGGTCCTATTAAGAAAACAGCTCTTGGGTAAGAGTGCAAACTACGTCATCATAAGAAAGAAAATCAGAAACATATGCTTCTAATGGTAAGAGGAATTTTAAACAAAGTCAGCAATTCAGCATCCTAAGAGTAAAATCAGAGAAAAGAGGGGAGAAAATCCCTACGTGCCAACCCAATCCTTTCAGGGAGAAGTTTGATAAACTCTTTCAGTTTCCAGAAGGAAAAACAACTTAATGACACCAGCAGGAGCAAGCCCCACTAGGTAAGACACAACCATGTTTCCCACCCTCTCACAGGAGCAGCACTTTGGATTCCCTTGTTCCAGTTCTGTGGCTACATGGAGGGAGCAGAGGGGACAATGTCAGTCCCTGGCAGAGTCTCTCTCTGCAGCCTGAAGTTTGGCCTCAGCCACAGCAGCTGAAATCAGCAGCAGCACCACAGAACACCCTCTGTTCCCAGCCATAACCCAGGGATGGCACAGAACCCTCGGTGGGAAAGCCAGGATCCTGTGTGGGCTCAGGCAAGCCTGAGTAAGGAGGATGTGAAAAGGAGCAACCACCTTTGGAACAGCAAACCCCCATATGGGCTATGACCCTTTTCCTAGATGTATCAATCCAGGAGGCACTGAGGAAGAGGAAAGGAGGTTGTGCAGCACATCTGCTATGGATAGAGCCCAGAGCCCACACAAGACAAAGCCCTGCAATCCACATGGGTGACCTCAGCTAGAGCTTTCTTTCCCCTCTTGCTTTGGGCCAAGATTCTCAAGGGAGCCTCGAGGAGTCATGTAACCAAGTTCAACGACTTTGAATTTTCCTATTGACCAGAATAGCATTAGATCATGTTACCCATGCCTATTTGTTAATGATGAGTGCTCATTTACCCATGCTGGTGATACATGGCTTGGACGTGTGTGTTGAGCACCATAAATGGCAAGGATGATGCCTTCAAGACATAAACACTGTGGGACATGCAGGAGTTCCACTCAACAGCAATTTTCTCAGGAACACATGAAAAAAAAACACAGAAGGAGAAGTTTCAGACATCATGAAAATTTTCAATCCCCTTGTAGTAAATATAAATCAGAGAGCCATTACTATGACTGTAACATAGAAAGGGGAGAACTGGCATTTCTATATAAATGCCAATAAAAGCTTATTTTGGATCCTGCCATATCCACATATTTGTTGTGGCTTGCATAAGAGAGCATACATAAAAGAATGAAAAAGCCCTTTCCTTTGTTTTCAGTCACAAATCTCCCATTATCCTCTTTAAGAGCAAAGCTGTGAACAGCCACTGTTTTCTCTTCCAGTTATCAAGTTTAGAGCAGACATGGGAGTGACCAGATTGCTTCAGTCCAGAGAGATACTTCTGGACAAAATGTATTATGCCAAATGCTGCTGCTGCATGAGAATTCTGCTTTTGGTGGAAGGGAAAAAAAAATTAAACAGCTGAGAAACAACCCCACTCCAATGTGGACTTTTCAACCAGTATTTCAGGAGGAGTTAACTACTGCACTCAGAGCCCAGTCCACCAAAGCCTCAACCCATTCCAGCAGGGAATGGCTGCTTAGCTGAGGCTGTGAAGATATAAATGTGTAAGCCCAAAAAGGTCCCAGTTTAATCCCTGGTGCGTCTGCCAAGACAGGAGATAGCACAGAGGTATGAAGATATTTGAAGCAGGTTGTTATTTTATTTGGTGGGAACTGAACAGATTATATATAGAAATTAGGACTAATCTCAGAAGGAGACACTGCTGGTGTGCAGAAATGTATCTGGCACAGTTCACTGCTACTTATTTGTCAGTTGGTTGTTTTGGTACAATGTAGACCTGTAATGTAGGTTAGATTATTTGCAAAAGCTTCCTACTAATATACCTTTTCAAATATTTGGAACAAACTTTCAAGAAAAAGAAATAAATTCTGTTATTTATATGTTTAAGTGCCTTCAGAGAAGAACCTATTAACTCTAAGAAGGCTTGAATTCACTTATGTCTACTTTCATGGACAAAAAAAATTAAGGGGTAAGTCAAACAGGCAAAAGCATTCCTGTCTAATGTAATGCTCCATAATTTTCTTTTGATAAAATAGCTGGCAGAGTAAAAGCTGGCTGTCACCTATCCTTAGGGAAATGATTTCATAGTCCACTTACTGATACAAATTGTCAGTATTAAAACTAACCCAAAGGTTTCTGCACTTAGAGAGATTTAAGACCTGGGCAGTACAGCCAGATGCCTCTGACAGAGATCTGTAGAAACATGGATGCAAGCAAGGAAAAAGTTTGGCTTTATTTTGAAAACTGCTCTGACTAATAGGCTTAAAGTCCTGTAGTAGCAGAAGGACAACCCTTTACTAGGAACACTCTTGATTCAGGATAAAAAATATCTATTCTGATTAAGCCAATGCCTTAAGAATGTACAACACAGTTAAAAAATTTAGAATTTCTGATTTTAAAAAGATAATCAATGTTTAATTTGGAACAAAATTATCGGCAGCATTTCCTTGGTCAAACTGATCACCAAGGCAGCCCCCAGACTGAGTGTTTTATATGTCTGCCTTTGTTAAATGATAAATTTTCTACATACAGATTTTACCTTTTTTCCCCTTACAAACCCTTCCTGAACACAAACAAAGTGTTGTATGAGTAAGCATTATAAGAAAAAAAATCAATACTATCACAGTTGACAGCTGCAGACTTGGTCAAATTAATTAGCAATTAATTTATGCAGCTGTCAGTTTAGGATATTTTGGACACATTCCAAACACAGAGGTTGCTGTCAGATTTAACCTGATGCAGCAGAACGTGGCATAGAGTACAAATATTTCCCCATTTTATTATGGTCAGAACCAGCCCCCTTCTGCCAAACTCTGGTTTAAGACACCTAGAACTGTTACCTTAATGAGACACAAAATTTAACTGTGATTCATCTTCTATAAATGAAAACAGGAGGTGTAAGTTGCCAATGCAGTTGTTTTAAATTCACACTGGAGTCTCAGAAAAAGCTGCCCACTGATAACACTACTGTCTGATTTCATATAATGAAGGCAAAAAATACAGCAACATGTGTTTACAAAGCATTTTAATATAAAACTAAGAGAAAAAAACTGCTTTGGACAAGGAGTACCCAAGAAAACTGTCATTTCTGATAGGATTTCTGTTTCTACCTTCTTGAACTGACACTTTTGGAATACTTGTTTATCCTCCCTGTACATTCTGATCCACTTGGAAATGCATATTTGATGATTTCCAGAGAGAGTGAGGTTTGAGCTTCGATGCAGCTGCGTACCTGGAGGATGCTTCCAGCTGGCCAGATGATTCTTACCTTGTATTTATTTGTTCTCTTTATGCAGTGCTTCACAAACTATAACTCTGCTTCAGCACTCCAGCAGTCCAGTGTTTTATGAACTACTGATGTGGATTTTAATAGGATAGATAAAAGATAAAGGATTATCCATTGAGTTGCTTTGCCTATGCATCTAAAAACTTACCCATCACCAAAATATGGTAACCCTGAGGTTAGAAACTAACTGGTTCCCAACAGCACATCACAACAGCTCATTACAAAACACTGAATTCTTCCAGTTCATGTTTCAAGACAAAAGCAGAGAACAGAAGCAAAATGCAATAGGTTGGTAATATTTAAACAAGGACATCTTCACTTCCCTAACACCATGAGAAGTTTAAACAGCTTTTGTACTTCCTCCAAATGAAAAAATTACTTCCATGAAAAAAAAAACCAAAACCCTTATTTCCAGATTACATTCCAGATTACCTATAAAGAATCTTGGGAGAAAAAATCAGAAGAGGAAGTACTTTGCCTAATGAAGCCACCTAGGAATACACTGAGTACATCCTCAGCTGCTCTCATGCACCAAGACATCCTTAAGTTTTGAACTGCAAGCATTGGAGAAAATGTTGTCCCTAGTACCAAAGCCATGTGCTTGCAAATTAGGTAACTCTTAGGTTTAAATATGTAACAGACTTTATGAATCCAGATTTAAAACTGAGTCACTTTTCAAACTTTTAGATCTTATTAAAAAGGTTTTATGCATTTTCACGAGTCTTTTTTTTAGGTGTCAAACCAAGGCAATATAATCAGATCCTTGTACCACTGAAACACAATCATAACCATCTTCCTGAGAATTACATACTGGAAAATAGGTCACATATTCCTATTCTTCAGCTAGGAGATCTGAGAGGACCCTGGCTTTGTTATTCTACCTTTGTTATTCTACCGACAGGCTCCCCAGGAAAGTGGTCACAGCACCAATCCTGCCAAAGTTCAGGAAGCATTTAGACAATGCTCTCAAGCACAGGGTGTGACTCTTGGTGTGTCCTGTACTGAACCAGGAGTTGGACTTAATGATCCTTGTGGTTCCTTTCCAAGGCAGCACATTGTGTGATTCTGTGTGGCACAGAAGCAGACACCACCTAAGGCTGACATTCTAAACTAAAACTCATTCTGCTGTTTTGGACCCTTCTTAGAACTCTTTCAGAAATCAACTGTTACTTCCTGGAATTATTTTAAAGGTTGGAGCTGAGTGACAATGTGCTTCCATGTCCTTCTTCTAACATGGATATGTCATTTTTTGAGATGAGTCAAGGTGTGGGTGACCTTGGATGACAATAGTCATGCCAGTGAGATCTGGTGAACCATCACCACCACCCAGGAGAGAGGACAGCTGTGTCACCACCCAGCAATGACAGTGAAATCACGCTATGACCTCCCTGGAGGAACAGAGCTGCCTGGGTGTGCAGGGTGTGAAGTCAGGCTGAGACACAGAAATGTCACACACCATCCCTGAAGCCTGACCCAGCACGCTGCACGTGAGTGGAACTGTGCAAGGCCAGAGAAGATACAAAGGATTCTGTGATTACCACCTCAGAGGGGATTTTTCTCTTTCATTTAATGTATTTTAAGGATTTTATAGGATGCCTTGATCTGTTTCCTTACATCTGCTTACATCTAATCTAGCATGAAATGCAATCCAGGCAGTCCCAGCTGCAAATCTTCCCCTGCAAAGTTTCCAGCATCTTAGTGATGAAGAATGGTGTCAGCTTTGTTTCAGGTTTCACTTTTTTTTTTTTAGTGGGATGAATTCTGTGCAGCAAAACTATTTGCTTAACCAGTGAGCCAACTGCAGTGCCAAGGCAGAGCTGCCCTGAGTCATATCCACATATAGAGGGTCAGGTTCCCTTTGCTGAAACCTGAGAAGGGCAATTCATCCAGTCTGCATCTCCTTGATCCAGGAGATGATCTCATGGTTTAGGCTGATGTCAGCCTCCAGGCATGCCCAACTGTCCCCCTGCCCTGAGTTTTGTAGATCCTGGCTCCTTTCCACTCCTGCCTGCCTCCCTAGCAGGGGTTTCTGCAGAAGTGCACAGCTGTGAGGGAGGATCCATGGGCAGGCACCGGGTCCCTCCAGGCATCCAGATCAGCCCAAAAGATGTATGGGGGCAATGATGAAGCAAATCCATGCGTGATGCTGACAAATATATTCTTGGAAGGGCCCTCCCCTGACACCACTGACATCAACATCACCACTGGGTATCCCACCCTGGCTGCATGTCTGAGCACCCTGAGCCATCCTTGGGCATGCAGGGCCCCACTGAGGAGCAGCTTTTTGGGATGTCCTGGATTTGCAGTTGGCAGGGCTTGGAGCATGGCAGTGCAGGGAGAGCAGAGTCAGCCTTCTGTCACCCCAGCACAACTGCAGTGGTATAAGCAAGCCAGGTTTTAACAAGTAAATCTACATACAAGCTTTCTCAGAGAGTGATTACTTAATATAACAACCAGCTGTCTCTTCAATTCTTGCTGAGGCAGGCGATTCTTCTCACCATTATTCACAGTGGAGAAAAAAACAGGGATAAAATAAAAAAAGCAAAAAGACTGTTTTGTCTATAGAGTAAGCAAAGTACCAGAGAAATTATGATACCTGACAGAGATGTCAAGTGCTTTTTTTTGTTTGTTTGTTTTTCCCTAACCATCTATCCATTTCTTGACAGAAAAATAGAGCTCTTACTGCTGGGGTGCAAAGAGTTAATTAGTCATTAACCCCTTAAAGGTCAACCCCACAGCTTTTTGTGCAGCAGCTACACAATTTAATTACCATCACTTTTATGTTAGCACTTATCAACGCAGGATCTAAATGTTTCTTCTTGAGTTCAGCTGGCCCTGCACTCTACTGTGTAACCTTGGACAGGAAAACAATTACCATGGGAGAGCATCAGTGGGCACCAGCAGAGCCTCCAGACTGGGAAACTGGAGTATGGGACCACTCAGGCCTGCAAGAGCTGTATTTTCTGACTAGAAGACAATCATGGCTTGAATAGAAGGGTCTGGCCCACAAAGTCATTCAGGAACATTCATCTGAATTAATTAAATGCCTGAATTTATGTTAGGGCACAGTAAACTTCTGCATGGCCAATTTTATTCGGAATTAATGTAGCCTTTGATTCTGAGTTAAATTGCACAGAAGAGTTTAATAAGAGGTAACTAATGGGTTTCAAAACTAAATTTGGATTTGTCTTCCTGGAGGCTATCAGGTCAGCTCCAGAGGGATGGGGCGTAATAGAGATTGGAATCTGGGACAGAGAAGTTTTACAGGGAGTTTGTCAAAGGGCTGCTGAAAAGAGAAAAGAGGTACAATTTTTTAATTGCCCCTGCAGCTTTCATGTAAATTTTGAGAAGAGGTGATTCTTCCACATTTGTAATCTTTAACATGAGGAACAGCCCAATCTCCTGGCATGGACCAAGGGGCTCCTTCGTCCATCATCTGATTTATGGGAGAGCAGGAGCTCCCACACTTCCACCCACATTAGGAAAACTTTTCATTGCTGTTTTTTGTTTACTTTTACTTTGGGTATAGCCCTGAGCTCCCAGGCTTTGTAGGATGACACCTCCCCTCCTTGCTCCCTGCTGTTGATCCCAGCAGCAGCTCCTGGTTGTAGGTGCAGGCATCTAAGGAGTGAGGCAGTGCCTGGGCACGAATCACTGCCTGCACATCCTGTCTCCTGAGGAAAAGAGGATGGAAAGCACTGGCAGAAGTTTAGCTGACCTGCTGTGAACAGTTCACTCTGTTTAACAGGAAAAATAGCCTCAGACCTCAGTAAGGCATGGATTTGATTTGGAATGAGGAATTTAATGATACCTCTTCCAGACAATCTTTACTATTAAAGAGGTGGGGGAGAAGGTAAGAGATACCTAAATATGTTAGAAATTATTTTATAAATCCCAGTTCAGCAGGAACTAGCCAAAGCAGAGTATGATTTGCTAGCTAGACAGTATTTCTTAACAAGACACAAGTGCACATTACTGCCATTAAGCAATCAATAAACCTGGGTGCAGGGATACACACAGTTTATTGTTCCTCCCCTTGCTTTGCTCTGACTCAGCACTGAGTCTGTACAACTGGGCAAGTATTACCCAGGCAGCAGAGAATTTCTTGTGATAAATAGTGGTGTAGCCATAGGGAAAAAAAACAACAAAACAACAAAACCAACCCCACAAACAAATCAGGCGTATTTTTCTCTATCTGACTTATAAGCTTTTGTTTTCTCTCTTTAACTAGAACCTCAGACTGCTGCCTCTCTGCAGTCCAACTCTTCACATTATGCAGTGCCTTCAAGAAGCCGCCTGGCAGACGATTCCTCTTTCAACGTGTTCACACCTGCACAATTACTGTAAGTGGAAGAAATTTCCTCTATTCTACAGCAAACAATGGGAAGGATTGCATTTCTCTTTCTGCTCAAAACCAGAACACAGTTGCTTTCAGAGCAGGTTATGAAACTCCCCACACATCAGTTCAGAAAAAGGCTATGTCACACGAAGGTGCCTGTGTGCTGTTGTCCCCCACAGCCAGTTAATGGAGCTGTGACATTCCAGTTCTAGAGATCCCATTTTCTTCCTCTAATGGGTTTTAAGCTACTCTAAGTATGTTTTCCATATGTCTTAATGTCTTAATTGAAGATATTAAGAAAACTCTCCTCTTGATGTGGTAGCAAACACAGGGGCCCAGTGGGGCCCTCCCCCTTCTCTGAGACATCCCAGCAAGGGGAGCTCAGCCTCCTCACCAATCTCACTGAACTAATTACTGTCTGAAATTGGGCACATGTCTAAATGCTTTGTCAGGCCCAGGCTCCTGGATTAACTGCAGACTCAGTCTCTCCCAGCACATCACTCACAGCGAGCTCCTTCCCACTCCGTCCCCACCCATCCAAGTCTTTGGGGAATGTTGCCATGGATTTCCACGGGACACAGGAGTCCATATTGGAAGAACCCTGTTAAGGTTGCTAGGCGTAAATATTGACTTCACGGCTCTTCCGCCTCTTTTCTTTTTTAAGAACGGATTTGTTGGCCGTGGCTGGAAAAATAGAATTATGGAGTGTGCATGATTCACTCTGGCACTGACACAAACATGCAGATCAGTTGGCTGGCAGCTCGGCTCCTCTGTTCGCAGAACATCGCTCCCAAAATGTGTCATTTTGTTTTGGCAGCAAGAGCATCCAAGCCCACAGACAGGGAGATAATATCTCCTGCCTTCCATGTACTCCACATGGGAGTCGCTGACCTTATGCTGCACAGAATATTGGATTAATGCTCCCAACAGCTTTTCAGTCCCGACTCACAGGAGGACTGACAGAAGTTTTGGTTTCACAGTAAGAGCCCAGCCCAGAAACCTCCCCTCTCACATCCACTCTCCTTGGTCTGCAGACACAAGAGAGGACAGGAAAGCAACTGCAGGTAGAACTGATTATTCAAAAGCCTTTTCAATAAGGGCTGTTTCACAGCCAGTAAAGACAATAAGCAGAGGTGAGAGGGGACCCAAAGCTTTTGGTCACTGGATTTATGTTTTAATCACAAGTACTCCATGCTCAGACTTTTAATCCTTACTGCAAAAAATGCTCCTCAAAACCTTACTTCAACACACAGCATCAATCAAACTCCCTCCCATATTGATTCTGCCAGATCTGAATGATTTGACAGGACTGGCAGGGGGATGAACCTTCACCAGAGATGCCTGAGGGTACAAAATATTTGGGACATTGTAGTCATTGATCCAGGACATGCCAGCACAATCTCTGAGTGTTCCAAAAAACCTGCTCACCACACACAGGAGCATGAGCAGCTTACCTGAGAGCTGGCAGACACTGCAGGGAATATATCTGGGATTTCCAACCAGACCTCAATTTGATGTACAACTGGGGTACTCAAAAACAGTTGCTGCATTTCTCAATACTTGGCAGAGGTCTGCCAAAAGGCACAGAGCTTGTCAGGAGGAAAACAAAACTCTAACAATTGAAGATAGGGGGAGAAAGTCCAGTGTAAAACAAGAGATCCTTTTCTGAAGGATCTCAAGGAGTTTGCCTGCATTTTAGCCAGGCAGGGTGTCTTTGGGACTTTTATCCCATCACAGTTTAGGCACCCTCAAAAGACAATGCAAAACCAGACCAGGAGACCAGGATCAACACATGTGCATATTTCTATTTGCTTTGCATCCACATGTGCATATTTCTATTTGCTTTGGATCCACCATCTGTGTCTCTACACCTTCCCCTTGGGGAACAGGGACCAACTGCTCCTGCCAGGCACCCTCTGTGCACATCCTCCAGAAGAGGTGGTTCAGTGCATGGTACATTTAAGGCTGTGGCACCTCAGAGCTCTGCAGGGAAGCCCAGGGCTCTGGGGTCCCATACATTCATTAGACAACACAAGAAGTAGCCATTCCCACTCAGTGTTAAACTAAAGAAACAAAAGCAAGGGCACTTAGATGGAGCTTAGCAACAGCTGCTCAGGATCCATCCAACCATTCTCAAATCTATTTTTACTGACAGCTTTTGAAGCAGAGAATTCATTGAACAGAGAAACAGGTTGATATCCCTTCTCCTCAGCTGTAGGCAGAATTTAGTTTGTTATTTTCTAATTGTTTCCTTGGTGGCACATACAAATTCAATACTGCATCTGCAAGCAAGAATGTCTATTTTCAGAATAAAGACAATGACAGGGCAAGTTTGTGTTAGCAACAGCTAAGTAAAAGACACCAGGGGATAAAAAAGGGACATTGTCTTTTAAGGTCCTAAAGTGCACAGGACAAGAGACTGAGTAGATCTAATTGCATGAAATTAAGGAATTTTCTGCCCACTCACTCTCCTGCCCTTGCAGCTGGAATAGCACAGCCTGGGTGCTGCCTCCTGGTTTCTCAGGAAATCGTTTGCAGGGAACAGAAACATTTCACAACGCAGAAGCAAGAAATAACCTCAATGATTTCTCTGCTCTACCAGCTCAGGGTCAAGGCTGATGCCAGTCACTTCTTAGTGCATGTGGATATTGCTGCTCTTACACCCCACACGAGCACCAGGGGACAAACCCATCAACACAAAAACTTTCAAGCTGTGGTTATTGGCCACAATTGCCTGGTTACAGAGGTGGCAATGGTTGAGTTTTATGACAGGTTCTCAATAACACTACACAGCAAGACAACATGCTGCATTTGTCACTGGATTTACACTGTATTGACCCAAGGTGGGCTCAGCTATAGGTAGGCACTGCTAGAAATAGCTGTAGCTGTTTGGAGCCTCATTTATGTCTCTCCACTGAAAAGGATCCCCTCTGCCTACTGAGATATCTGAATTTGCCCTTGAACCAGCTCCTTGACTTAGGCTGTCTGAGCTCTTCATCCAGTTAGTTTTTAGGATCCATTTTGTCACGTGGTGCCCAGATATCACCCATCACCTCTGACATGACCAGGTACTGGGGCAAGAAGTCCCACTTGGGACAGAAGAGCAGCAGGAATAAGAGTGTCCCAGTCCAATGCAGAGAATTTCTGTATAACTGTGCTACCTTTAACTCAATGGGAAGGTACTTTTAGAAGTTTAAAACACACTAACCAATCCTAAAGTAACCAATTTTTTCTGTTTCCCAGAATGAAAGTCAAGGGTGGTAAGTTCACATCCAAATGTCTCAAGTCAGGTGAGATGAATTTCACTTTCAGGGCATAAGATGAGGAAGAGGTAAGGATCAAGCCTCTAATAACTACAGTGAATTCACAGGAATTGCAATACTCCTTTTTCTTATCCATGTATTCCAGCCAAAGTAAGGACAAAACACATCCCCCTTCCAGAAGTACAGAGGTACTACTCACCTGCATGGCACAGGTTAACACTATCTCCTGTGACAATCCATAGCATGTCATCATTTTAGAGCAATTAGTAAACAGACTGTTTTAAGCATTTGAAAATTATAACCCTGCTCCTGGTCTCCTCAAAGCCTGTGACACAACTGTTTACATTCTTAGTGAATAAAATCTTATGGCAGTGAATAAAATCTCATAGACTTACTCTAGCCTAACTCCTTTCCCATTATGGAGTTATCTGGCTGCATTAATATGAAAGAAAAGAAGAGCATTTCTCAAAACACCATTTCAGCACCATTTAAATTCGCATGATTTGTCTGCCTGTGATGGGCTGAACAACTTTTCAGTCACGTTTGTCAATCACTGTTCCTCAAATGCAAGAGTCTAACTGAAGCAAAGAGGCAGAAATGAAGGTGCGGTACTCACTTTCTCAGCACTGCTATTTCATTCTCTATGCTGCTTTCCTTTCCCTTCAGTGCCTTCTTGGGAATGCATTTGACTGCGAAGAGTTTCCCGCTCGCTCTCTCTTCAGCCAAAACAACTTCGGAGAATGCACCCCTGAAAGAAGAGAAGAAAAACCCTGGTTTAAAGTGGTGCTTTTTCCTTGAAACCTGCTAACTGAAACACAAGTTCTTCTGGTGTTGTTTGGAAGCTGCTCTTGTTAAAACAGAAATGGTATTACAAACATCTTTCTTTGCCTTTACAAACATATGGACACATTCACACTCACAAAAAACATTAAAGGCTTACCAAACACAACAATTTTAATAGAGAACCATAGTCCAGCAGAGATATGAGCAAAGCTTGAAAATTAGAAAATACATTTCTGTACACAGTCTGGCTGCTGACCTGCTGGATGATGTACTTTTCCCCTTTCTGAGATTTCTGGAGGTTTGATTCACAAACCAGCACGAAGTCCCTAGGACTAAGTGACACCAGTGCCAGGAGTGCTCCTGGTTCCTCAGTCACCACAAGAGGTCAGGGCCCCCACTCTCGTCCTCCCTGGGCTGCCCAGAGCTTCCTCTTACCATTGGATCAGCCCTGACTCAGATTGCATCACCATTTCTCTATGTATACAGAGTTATTCCACAACACAAACTGATGTGTGTAACCACTAAAGCCAAAGAATTAGATTAAATCACAAGTCCGTTGAACAATGGCCTAGCAGCAGCCTCCCTATGGTTACTCCAGAGAGAGTTACACAAATAAAGAAACATCATCTCAGCAGCCAGTCACCAATTGCCAAGAATGGGCAGTGCCTCTCCTTCATTAGGTTATTTCATAACAGTGAATTACTTCTTGCACTGTCAGTGCTTCTTCCCAAGCTTCTGGACCTGCCTGAGAAGAGGCCAGGAAAATGTTACAGTCAGTGCTATACACACCTTCTTTTGGTTCATAGATTTTTTGAGCATCTGAACATCATTCAGACTGCCACTCTGGACAGACTTTGCAGTGGTACATTAGGACCATCCTTATATTCTGGAACTTGGTACTGGTTTAGCAGCAGGATACTGGGCAAGAGGGAGCACTGAATTGATGAGGAACAGCAAATCATTGCTCTTATTCACCAAAACCTCCTCCTGACGCCCCCACTTTGTCCAAGAGAGATCAGACCCAAGGACTTGTCTAACCCAAAGACAACAAAAATGAAGGATCAGGTTGAGCAACTTGGTCTAGCAGAAGGTGTCCCCTGCCCATGGAAGGGTTGGAACAATATGATCCTTAAAGTTCCTGCCAACCCAAATCATTCTTTGATTCTATGATCCACCAGCTGAAGGTTTGTGTTTTATTTATAGGAAATAAAAATAGTCTTTCCTTTATTATTTTCCCTCATCAGCAGATTATTCTGCTCTCTTGCACAGCTCACTCTGATAAATGCTTAGGGATGTGCTGAGCAAACCCAAACATGCAAACCCATGAGCAAACCCAAACAAGCTGCAGCCCACTCTTAAAAGGTTAAAGTTTGGTCACAGCCCCATTTGGCTACCACCAACTTTCTCTGGCTTTCATTCCCCACAACTGCTGCTTATCTAGATGTTTTGTGGATAAACAAAAGAATTTCCTTTCCTGGACAGGCTCCTCCTTTTTAAGTCATGCACTTGTATGACACAACCAGGCTGCTCTGACCTCACAACAGCTCCTGAGTTGCAAAACCACATGAATCATTATGGGAATGAGCACAAGGAAGAGAGTGCTGCTCATGGAAACAAAGCACCTCTTTACCCAGAAATGCTTTTATAGCCAGCAGATACAGAAAGAGTGATAGAAGTTGATGAAAAAAGACTTTTGCATGCTGTTACACAGCAGATGTTTGTCAGCTTGTCCACATGGGACAGTGATCCTCTGAACCAAGAAATGTTTTGCCTCATTTTTACTAACAAGGAGAGACTGTGGCTACATTTATGCCACTTAGAGTAGCAGAATAATTCCCTCTTTTCTGCGTTGTGTATAATCCTCCACAGCATGTCAGAGCATCTCAGGCTCCAATTTAGGCTCCACACAACTGATCCAAATGGTTTGCACAAATAAACCACCCAGAGTGGTTTTGATTGTGTTCTTTGCTTTCCTGTTGTCCATTCAATTCACCAAACAATGTTTTCATCCTGACCCTCATGCTTGGGACAGCCAGACCAGAACTGCAACAAAACCCTTTGGCTGGAAAGCCCTAAGACCTCTCTGTGCTTTCCCAGCTTTGGTTGCAGACCAGAAGGCCCAGAAGCTCACAGGGCTGCTCCCAGCTGTATTTCATGGACCCCTCCAGTGCCATCTGCTTAAGCTTTCAGCTCTGCACTTCCCTCCAGCTGTGCCTTGAACAGGCTCCTTGCCTTCAGTCAAACCGTGCTAGAAGCTGCAATATTCTCACCAGTCACTTACTGATCACACAGCTCTCACAGTGCTTATGATATTATAAAAAATACAGGGGGCTCCCATCCCAATCTGCACTTCATTGCTGATCTCAAACAACAAAATAGTGGAAATCCCTTTATTTTCTCTCTACACAATATAATTAACTTTGTGAAGCACCTCTTTTTTGGCTGCTCCATAATTTTGCTGGATTTCTTCCTCCACTTATCAGGACAGACATGGTTTCCCTGGTTGGAAAAAGCCTCTGTGAATTTAAATGGCATTTTTTTGTGGAGCTCTGCAATACTCACGAAACCCAATTCCCCATCTCCTTAACAACCCTCCTCATTACAGCATGAAATAACCTGAAGCTGAGCTAAAGCCTTTGGTCCCATGTCAACCCCGGGCATGGACAGGGTGCTTCATCACATTGATTTTTATATGAGGCCATGGCATGAAATTGCCAATGCTGGGAAGAGTTCCCGGCAATGGGAGGGGGAGAAGTGGGATGGATCTGCTGGGAAGGCAGGAGGGAGATGTGAGGGGGCAGAAGGGAGTCTGCACTACCCTGTGCACTATGCATGCTCCTGAGCTCACAGAGCAAGGGAGGGGGGCAAAGCAACAAGTCAGAGCACAAAAGAAAGAGAAGTGAAGTGCTGGAAGGAAAGAGAAGGAAGGGAACAGATGCAGAAAGGGATCAGAGCGTTAAACAGAGACCCAGCAATACAGGGCAAGAAGAAAGAAAGGGTGAGAGGAAGCACCAGGAATGGAGAGGCAGCAAAGATACTCCTGGAGTCTGCTGGAGTCAGGGAAGAGTCAGCAATAATACTAAATAGATGGGCAAGCAATTATAATTTCAAACATGGGGCTGAATTCATCCACCCTTAATGACACAGTCCAGCCTCCACTAAACCCCTCTTGACTCAGGCACGAATAAGTAAATGTCAAAGAGAAAGTCAGAAAGACAAGGCTGCTCATTTTCTTGCTAACAGCAATATATCCTACAGCAAATCCCCACCTCCTCAAAAAAGTTCCCTGGAACTACCAGCTCAGCAGGCTTGCTAAAGATTTTTTCTCCCTAAAAGGAATTAATATCACCTTTAAAATCATTATATTGATGAATAAAGCAATTTACCTCTAAGAACTACAATTCTTTACTGAGGTTTAAAATATAATTGTGTACAAAGTTTTAGAAAGAAGTTTGGGGTAGGAAAATATTGCATTTTACACCATCAACATGACAGGACTTTTATGAAAAGGCCAGGGCTTCCATTAAACATCATCAAGCAGCATTGTATGGTAAAAAGGAAGAAAACCAAATATCACACTTAAAAATAATGATTGTGTCTGCCATGGTTGGGATGAACCATTCCCTTCCGCTGGGAAGGAGGTAACTGCAACCTTTCCAACATGCCCAGGGACAAGGTCTTCACCTCTCTGAAGAGGAGCTTCTAAATCCTTCAGGAATTTTCCCTGTCCTGCCTGCAGAGGATAGCAAACAAGGTAAAAAGTATCATGGCTTTGAGGAAGTAGGACAGTGGTAGAAATGGGTAACAAGAAACTTCTGCAAAATGAAACCAATTCTAGCTGCCAAAATCCTTGTGCAGCAACAACCTATTTCTGAGAGGTTTGACCATATTATCATTTACCCTGGAGGGGGTTGCTCTTTTCAAACTTCTAATTAAGGCATGGAATAATTTTATGATTTAGATAATTTCCATATGAATTAGGAACAACATAAGAAAAAAAAAAGATATTAAAGGACTTGATGAGTGACTTTGAGATAATGGCAAATTTTAGAGGGTGCTTGAGATGCTTTGACTCCTCACCCCTTTGCAAAGACATGGACTATGCAGTGTCCTATGAGATGCCAAACTTTTAGAGTTTTGATTCATTTAAATTATTTCTCATACATTATTTTTCTTTTATACAGATTTAAAGATTAGAATTTCAAGATTAGCATTGAAATACGAACATTATTCATACCCAAACAGACTGGATTTTCTATGAGAAAGCAGTAGCTGCAAGGCTAGGCTATCCTGCAGATCAAAGCAAAATAAAGAACAAGTAAGTCTTTCCTTCTTCTGTTGGAACTATAATTCAGTATGAACATTTAATTTCTGAAATACAATGAACAGCATATACTGTGACAGTAAATCTGTCCTCATTCAACAAAAAAATTGCTGTGACAAAAATACCGACAAAATGAAGATAAAGCTGATGGAGGGGTAAAACTTCATTTTTCCCATTCAACCTCCATGTTGAGCAGTTTTCCACTGCCTTAGCAGGTGCTCTGTCAGACTAAGTCAACAGACACAGCCAGGAAACAGATTTCACATCTTCAGGCTGCATATAGCTGATGTCCTCAATGATGATACAATTGGCTTCCCATGTGTACTTTGCCCTGGCCAAACCAGGGGGAAAAAAAAGGGAACACTCAACATCTGAAAAATATACCATGTCCAATCCAACCACCCTGAGACAGGAGACTGACTGAATCAAAGGAAGACCAACCAAACTAAAGGTCATTTTTATAGTGTGGCTTTGGCAACCGCATTCAAATTCTGCTCCTTGACTCTCCAAAGAAAGGTGACTGCACCACAAACAGAGGGAGAAAAGTCTTCGTTAGCATTTTCACAGCTTCTTCCATGGGCCTCAAGGAGTTAGCTGCAGGATGAGCTTGGGCTCTGTGTAACACAGCACTTTTCTAATGAGCCATTTTTCTGCACAGCTCATGTCCTCTCTTTTGGGTTTTCTTAAAATTTCCTACTCAGTTGTTTTTGTAAACACCTCCTCATTCTCCTCACACATCATCCAGGTGCGTCCCAACACAATTTTCCTTCCCAAGTCATGTCCATCAGCGTTCTGACAGCTGCATGAAAATTAATCTGCAATTTAACTTTCAGTAGCTTGGCAATGTCTGAATGCAAAGTTACCAACACCGAAGTATTGAGAGGTTTTTAGGCAGCCAAGAGGAAAGGAGAAGGACTTTGGGACTGTGATACACATGGTACAGAAACCAAATCCCTACATATTTCCAAGAACTGACTACAAATTAATGGGAAAAGCTGACTAATCTGGTTGCAGCAATCTATATTTTAGAGCACAAACACTTTTTCTAGCTATCTTCATTCATCAAACACACAGTCCCAACCCTGCAGCCCCTTCTATGGCAATGCTTCCCCTGCCTGGGCAAGAGCACAACAACTGGGATCACTGTATTAACACTGGTATTTTTAGCCTCCCTACTCATTTAATTTCCACTAAGCCTCCCAGCCACAACTGAAAATGCTGTTTCCTACCTTGGGGCCCCATGAGAGCCTGCTCTAACACCAGACATGGCCCTGCCCTGGGCTGTGTCTGACCCTGGTTCCCCTCTCCAGGGCTGATCCTGATCCCAGCCTGCAGTGATGACCCCATGGAGGTGCCTGATGCCTCAGGCTGGGGCTGCTATTAACCCTTTACAGATGATGAACAGGACTTCCCACTGTGCCAAAATGCTGCTGCTGTGTCCTAATGGATACTCCAACAATGGTAAAAGGCACAGATACTCTTTGCTGGGCATTCATGCAGCTCCTTTCTGGAGCACTGAGACCTTTCTCTGTGCCCTGAGCCACTGCCCCATGCTCATTCCCTCAGCATTTTGTCTAATTTAGGAGGTATCAGTGAGCAGTGACAGTGTGAAAGGACCCTGGGAGTCACCATGCCCAGGGATGGGCAGCACATCCCCAACTCCAGACTTTTCTTTCCAGTTATTCTGCTGCTTCCCCTTTAACAAAATATTTAGGAGGAGGTCATATCATCAATAATACCCCATTAATACTCAGATCTCTGGTGGGGCTTATGACCATAACAGAGCCACCCAGCAGTATCACACTCCAGGCAGAGCTTTTTCATCCACCTCCTAATAAACCAGTTTGGTTTCCACATTTCAGTCTGCAACAGAATGAGCAGCACAAAGCTTTGATCTCGTGCAGCCACCAAGAGTTTTACTATTTGTTTGGATTTAACCTCTATTTTTGGGAATTATCTAGAGTTATCTATTATCTACAGTTACAACAGCTTAGTGTTTTGACAGTTTTTGTCACCAGAGTCAGCTGCAAGAATTTTAATGCCCATATGAGGTTTATAATTTCTTCTAGTTTAGTTGCTCAATATTTAATAATCTCAGGAAGAGAAAAAAAAAAAGAGTTCACCCACTAAAAGAACTAGGATTAAGATTGGAAATCCATGCCAGCTACTTAGAGGAAAGCTACTTAGAGGAAAGAGATTTCTATGAAGCTAGAAAACATCAATTTAAAGTTGCATATCATAAAGCATGAAAGTTTAGTCACACAGTTTCCTTCACAACCCTGGACTCCCTTCACCAGAAGGTGACAACCCTCTTAGAGGGCAACAATCATTTTCACTCAAGGAAAACATCCCTAGAAATGATGTGAACCATTCTGTAGCTGGAACTAGTCCTTTACTCCAGGATGAATTCCAAGATCACAGCAGGGCATGGCACATCCCACCAGCACCTCTTGTCACTCCAGCTCATTCACCAGCAGGGTGAAGACACCAAAAACACAATCAAGGAGAATTCCAGGCAAGAAAAGTCACCAGGTGCAGAGCAGAAGGAGGCACGCAGGCTTTAGTGCCATAAAACTCGAGTTCAAAGANATCATAAAGCATGAAAGTTTAGTCACACAGTTTCCTTCACAACCCTGGACTCCCTTCACCAGAAGGTGACAACCCTCTTAGAGGGCAACAATCATTTTCACTCAAGGAAAACATCCCTAGAAATGATGTGAACCATTCTGTAGCTGGAACTAGTCCTTTACTCCAGGATGAATTCCAAGATCACAGCAGGGCATGGCACATCCCACCAGCACCTCTTGTCACTCCAGCTCATTCACCAGCAGGGTGAAGACACCAAAAACACAATCAAGGAGAATTCCAGGCAAGAAAAGCCACCAGGTGCAGAGCAGAACGAGGCACGCAGGCTTTGAATGAACCACACTAAGCACAGACATTAAGCCAAAAAGGAAGGTTTCTGAAGAACCTCTTCCCTTTCTGAGATGAACTAATTTGTTTGAGCTGCCTGGTGTATGCTAATTTAATAGGATGCTATGCAGTCTGCTCTGAGACAGTGATGCATGGATGCTGAAAAGGGAAACTGGCCCAGCTCAAATCCCCAGTCGTTTGTCATTCTGGCCACCTTCTCTCCTGAACTGTTTGCTCCTTTCTGATCAATCCTGACCCCTATTAGAAAGGGAAGCATTGTCTTTAAAGGCCCATTACACTTACATTACATCCTCTGTGGCAGTCACAGTAAAGCTGTCAAGAAAAACATACAATTCTCTGCACTGAGATCTTCCTTCCATTATACACTTCACAAATGAGCTGTTAAGCAGGTTTTTTTCCCCACTGAGGATCACTTTCTTTAAAGTGAATATTTAAGTACTGTTTTTTTCACTTTCATCTTATGAGTCAAAAGGAGCTCATCATCTCCCAGGATTTATCTGATGGCAGCATTCTCACAAGAAAATAACCTTTTTTCTTCTAGTAATGACCTCAAACCTTTCTAGAGGCATAAGGGATCTCCATTTTTTTTTTCAAAGCATTTCCCTACTCTAACACTGAAATATGCAGGGTCTATTACTCCTGGAGATCTTATCTGGCCATAGAAAGTAGATTACACCAATTTGAAAGAGCCTGGTTCTTCTTTCTCCACTCAGGAAACTCAAGAAAAGATCTGGCCCACTGTGGCATTCTTCAAGAGCTGAATCAATTATGGAACAAGTAGATGATATTATAGCAAAGCAAAGCAAGGCAGACACTGTAGTTTTGCTTCCAGCAACTCCTACATTCCTTCTACAGAGGTCTGTATTGAAGGTGGAAGTATCCACTGCCTAAAGATCAAATAATATTGCAGTTGTGACTAATCCCACTGGGGACTAATGGGAAATGCCCATTTAGCCAAGAGTTTCACCTAAAGGTGTCTGGAACTTCACAAATCCAAGATGCAAAAGTCTGCCCAGCACCTCATTCATTCAAGTGGCATTTCTATCTCTACCAAATAAAGCCACAGTGTCAGTCCTGGTAGCTTTCCCCAGTGATCAAAGGCAAAGGATTTTATCACTTGAGCTGTGATTTTCAAACACCCACCTTGCCTTTCATGAACTGCACTGTCCATTCCACAGGTGAGGACTTGAGGAACAGCAGCTCCATGGGCTGATGGGGACATGGTTTGCTGCTGAAGATGGCAGCATTAACAGCTGGACTCAGTGGTCTTGGAGGTCTTTTCCAACTTTAACTCTGTGATTCTTATTTGATTTAATTACTTAAAAGCTAGGAGCTTTGCATCATCTAAAAGTGCATATTCCTGCTGTACTTTGAAAAGCATCCCCAGCAGATTGTTATGTCCAAAATTAATGACAGCACACCGTGTGTCTGTAGGATCCTGAAACCCTGCCAGCCAAAAACCCCCTGCTCCACTTGGTCCCAGAGATCAACTGAGATGCCCAGACATCAGTGCAGAGGATCACAGCATGGTTCCTGCCTGTTCTAAGGACAAAATTAGATTAGATAACCAATACACATCTCCTAGCCATGGAAAGAGGAGGCCACAGGGTTCAGAGCTGTCACAAGCACAGCTGCACAGCCCCCATTGTCCAAGAGCCCTTCTGTGAAACTCTAATTGGCCTGTTCTCTCAGCCAGTCCTGCATATCCATTTTAAATATCTGGACTAAAAATGATGTGTTTTGTAACCTTGCCCATTCCAAGTTGCAGATCAGAATTATTAAAAAAAA